>VDFB02379711.1:44992697-45104126 GCA_007258455.2 Sequoia sempervirens
GTGGGAGAGAGATAGAGGTAGAGGGTTTAAGAGCTTAAGGTTTAAGGGTAGAGGGTTAAGGGTAGAGTGGAGAGACATAGGAGTGAGTGAGAGAGAGAGTTCCTTGAGAGAGGGAGAGGGGAAGAGGGGAAGAAGGGTAGAGAGAGGGAGAGAGAGAGAGGGGAAGAGATAATATTTAAATATTTTATATGTTAGTAATATTAATTAGTTATATAATATTTTATATATTAGTAATATATATATATATATATATATATACATTAACTTAGAAAATATAGAAATAATATTTAAATATTATACATAATAATATAATATATTATATATTAAATTATAAACTATATTGTATATTCTAAACTAGATATACTAAAATAAACTATAAAATATTTATTGCATTTTCTAAATCATATATTATAAAGTATAAAACATTTTTTAAAATCATATATAAACCAAATTGGATATCTGATTCAAATCAGATATCCGATTTAAAATGGATATCTGATTTGAAATAGATGTCCAATATTTCTGACAAAGAATTTATTGCCTAGGGATTAGCCTTAGGCTTTCTTTGGTATTTTCTTGGACATGCCAATCCTAAGAAGTCAATGCAAAAAACGTGTTTGACAACTCACCTTGTTTTTCTAGACTTCGTCCATGTGGCTAACAACTTTATTTTTAGCCAAAATTGATGAAACAAAAAGGGTTTGTAGAGGAGACTCTCAACTTTCCACCAATATAAATTATTCTTTACTTTGAATTTAATAAATTATTATTATTCATTTTCTATTAGAATTATGACTAAAGTCCTTAGATAGGCTGATTGAAAAATATCTATAACTTTCAAATGGTATCATATTTTTGAATCCAAAACATGCATCACATTCTATGCATCGTATACTATAGGATTAAAAAAAAAGGAATTTCATGAAGTTTTGACCAAGTTAAGGTGATCAGACATACAAGTTTTTTTTTTTTTAAGTTGTAATAAAAATTCATAATTAATTATTTACTTGGAAAAAATTACAAAAAAATATGCGTCACATCTGGACATGAGTCCTCTACTTATATCTAAAATCTTATAAAAAAATATTATAATTTTATTGTGGTTAGGGTGGTCAGATAGACACCTACTTCTTATTTTTCCCTAAAATTTAAGTACTACTACATTGAAATTTCAATTTTTCACCAAATAGACTTTTAAAAAAATAAAATAAAATTAGTAGTTTAGAAAATAAATTCAATTTTCCATAGATTCTATTCTTACATATTTTTGAAATAATATAGATAACTTATTCAAATTTTTATGTCAAGTTTCCTAAATCTGATTTTTCTGAATTTTCATTGCCACTTAAGGGCCTATTTTTTCCATGATGATCCTACACATACCCATCGTATAAATAATAACTAAAGGAATATAATTTTTTCTTCCATTCTAAGAGTGGCTCATTTACAATGGATTATCAATTGAATTATGAATTTGATACAACCTAAGTTAACAATTTTGATGAAATTCATCACTATATATTTCGTAATAAATGGTTCAAGAAGGTCATCTATGCTACAAAAAATAATGATTTCAACTTGCTATCCAAATATATCCATAAACCAACTAACATTGTTGGTGCAATAATTCAACCCAACCATGTGGAACCCTTGGGTCCACACCTCTATTTTGAGAGATGGTTGAGTAGGAAATCAAACTTGAATCAAATATGGGGGAAAGGGGTTCCTAAATAGGACCTTAAAGATCCACAATAGGTGTCTTTCCCTAGGGGCATTTCATTAGGAAAGTGATCACATTGAGTAGAGATTGAATTTCAACCTCAAAGGTGAGTCAAATAGACCTGGATCTTAGTTCCTTTAGGGAAGTACGATAATAGGTTAGATCTAAAACCAATTTGAAATGATATGCAATGCCTAAACTACATTAAATGCAAATTCTTTAAAGTATAGAAACTAAAACTGTAGTTTTTAGGTAGATCTAAGAAGGGTAAGGACACATGTATGAGTCACCAAAAGTAGGTTTTGAGCTATGTTGAAGGACAGGTTCACCCTAGGGTGAATGGGTCTCCGTTAGGAGTCCTGAAAATTATTTTTGTAGTCCTCTGATGTAGGATCTTAGCTTCTATTTTACACAGGTTCCACTATCACACATCTGAAAAATAAATTATGAATATGATTTTCAGTTACTTGAGAATAATTAATGCAACAAATGCAAGATTTTAAATTTTTTGTTCAAGATCATGAATCCTTCTTCAACCTATATCTACACATAAAAAAGAGGGGAAAATTGTTTTGTTTCATTGGGGGTTTACCTTAATCAAACCTCATGTTTGGTAATTAAAACTTGATGAAAATAATGACAATGGAGAAGGAAATGATGAATGAACACTTGCTTGCTATAACTCACCAAACGTTCAATGGCTTCCCTTAGAGGAATAAAGCCAAACACATCACTCCAAGGACTTGATCTTGCTTTGCTTGATTTGTTGGACACTTGAATGCTTAGATGCTTTGAGGATCAACAATGCATATTAGCCTTCATAAGATGATATGATTTCACACATAAGATTGAATGTTATGTTGGGAGCTTTATTGCTACAACAAATGACTATTAAATCCGCTCTTGAATGCTCTTGACAATAAAATTTGTTTCTCCAAAATTTTATCATTAATTGTTATATTTGAATTGATATAAAAAGACTATGTATTTATAGATTTAAATCTAATTTCCCAAAAATAATATTCCAAAAGCTAGCAATTACATATGAAACTTGAATTATTAAAATACCACCAAAACATATTTAAATATGGGTCCTAGGACTAAGAGGAGTTCCATTCGCCCTTGGGTGAATGGGTCGTATCCTAAAAATCTAGGACACTCATTCTACAATGTGATTAAAATATTAAATGCATTAATTAAATGTTAGTTTCCCTTTTTGAAATTGGGATAGATAAGGCTTTGGAATGCATAATTTGAAAAATTACAAGCTTAATTGAGTCAAATTAATTAAGGGACATAAACATAGTGTTAAATTATAGCGGATATACAATTTCCTACACCACATTTAGTCCCCACTCTAGTGAGAATATGAGCTCGTGCTCATACTCACACTAAAGTAGATAAATATGCATAGATTGAGAGAGGTCCAAGTGTATAAATGTTAGAAAGATATGATGACAAGGATCAAGGAGGATGATCAAGCCCATAGGATCAAAGATCGCATGGAAAGCCAGCATAAAGACAAAGGGACACACAAGATATGTAATATATGTGTAGTAAGACAAGATACACAAGCATACAATGATAAAGATTATAATGCAAAAGAGATGGAATAGCTACAATTGCACTATTTTCCATCAAATATGCTTATGGCTCCATTGGAAAGCAAGTTTTTTTATGCTAGGTGGTCATTAAAATATGCTCACAAGGGCTCATGTAATTTTGGTATACAACCAGTGAGCCCCAAAGGCAGGATGAGAAACAAACACTAGGTCTACAAGGTGTGTACCCATAACAAAGAGTTGCACATAGGAAGAGTCATCAAAAAAATTGTATACCCATAAGTCAATGCCAAAATAATCAATGATAAGCCAACACTAGACTAATTCCAACCTCTGTCAACAAAATTATAGAAAATGTGTCCATATGTTCATGAAAAAATAAGAATGCCAATATCCATGTCAAAATAATGCCAATGTATTCCCCCACTTTAAAGGAATTGCTAAACATCATAATATGAGAAATTACTTTAAAGTAGAAATGATATATACCAATTGATAAGAGGACCATGAGAGATTATTTGGAAAGCCCTATACCAATCATATGTTTCCAAATAAAGTTTCATCGTGAAAAATGATTGTTTTTTCCCTCACATGTGCAATATAAAAATATAACACATAAGGGATCCACGAATTTGGGGTTGTAATGATAGAAAGTGCATCCCTCTACATTTTTTCATTTGTCTAGGCCCTCCTTTTTTAAATTAAGCTTAATATTTTCTTAGTCTAGTGTTGTAATGTGTTTAACACTTTCACATTACATCTTGGGCCCTTATAACCTAGATGAGCCTAATTGTGCCTTATTTAGGGTGTCGTAAGTTTTACCTTTACACTTTCAAACTAATCTAGGGTTTCATTAATAAATTTAGATTCTTTATGCTTTAATTGGCCTTATTTTACATCCAAAAACCTTAATTAATGCATCTTTATGAGGATAATCCTAACATAAACCAACATCCAATCAAAATTCATATGTTTTTGGATTGTATGGCCCAAATTTAGTGATTTGGGACTCATACATGACATTGAACGTATAGGTTCCACTAATTTTCAGGGCCCCAATCTGGATTTCACATCAATCAAAGCATTTCTTGAAAAATGTATCTAAAATCCTAGCCCAATAGGACTAATGTTCCAATTCTAGCATATGAGTCTTGTGTGGCTTAAACCTAAATTAAATTCAAATTCTTGGTAGGATCTTATTCTCCTACATTTGATGTAGGCTTCTAACTATGTTGTAATTTCAAGGAATTTGGCATAAACAAGTACAATTACAAGGTTATTTCATTCATTTTCACCTAAGAATTTCATGAAAGCATTCCTAATAGAAAATTGGAACTCACAAGAGTTTACAAGAGCATTCAAGAGATTTCAAGGGCTGATTATCAAGTGTTTTAGAGCATTATTCAAGTATCAAGCATCATGTCAAAGTCATCATGCATCAATTTTTTTTTAGCTAACATTTGTGATGTAGGATTTCATGATTCAAGAAATTTTTCAAGTCAAGATCCACATCATTCAAGAAAGAATCAAGATCTACATCCATTGGAGCCATTTCATGCATGTTTGTAGCACTCTATTTCTAGGGTTTGGTGAGTTGCAACTGTATACATCCAAATTTGACCACTCCCATATGGTTCAACCCATCTCCTTTATCCATTTATTTCATCAATATTAATTAAATGATTTGTTTAATTGATATCTCTCCTTTTCCTAAGTTTCCTAAAGTATTTAATTTCATAAGTAAATACTTTACCTTTCATCCTTTTATCTCTAAATTAAATAAATATATCAATTTATTTAATTTAGTCATTTAGCTTTTGAATTTAAATCAATTTTAAATTCTCCCTTTTCTCTCTCCTTGTCACATCCTCCATAACCCCCCTTCTAATCTATATTAGTTTAATTAATCCAAGATTATGAAGTGCCACCTTTAATCAGGACTAATGTCACATCCTCCATATTTGGCCACTTGTCACTAATCCCTCATTAATTTTCTTAATCACTTGTTTGTACAACCTTAATCTAATCACATGTCATCTTTGGAATGTCCTCCAAGTCAAACTTTTATAAGTGCTTTCCTTTTTTAGCCTTGACCTCTTCCCCATGTGAATTTAAAATTCACATTTATTCGTTCAATGCATTTCTCTTCCCCATTCAAGTTGTCAAGAAATTCCAAATTATCTCACTTGTCAGATTAGTCACATGGGACAAGGGCTTCCTTTATAAGGACCTTTTCTTATCCACAAGGCACTTATAGTCATGTGAATTTAAAATTCACATTTATTCTCCCAACTACTTTTCCCTTCCAATCATGTGAATTTAAAATTCACATTTATTCCTCCAACAACTTCTCTCATCCCCATAATGATAAGAGAGGATTTTCTAAAATTCATCACTTGTCACCATCACCCTCATATGGGGCAAGAACTTCCTTTTCAAGGAGATCTTCCCATAATCCCAAGGTACTTACAAGTACCTCCACCTCACATGTCCTCTTTCCAACTCATTTTTCCTTGTGACATCTCATCCTCCACATGGCAAGACGTGAGGGCTTATGAGTCCTTAACACACCACAACCCTTCAACTTGCCCATATTGGAAAAATCTTGACCGTTCAATTCTCTAGAGATTCTTCCCTTCAAATGGAATATTTGCTCTCAATTCAAACATAACTTGCATTCACATTTTCAAGCTAAAGCTCTCCAACTTTCGAGCTCTCACAACCTCCATTGTTGCATTCTTGAAGCTTCATTTTGCATCCATTGCATTCATCTACTCAAATACCCATCTTCATCATTTGAATCTCCATCGAATCCTCATCACTTTACATATTGTTTTAGATCATTTTCCATCAAGGAGCATACATTCATCAATAATCAAAGGGCTAACCAGGGAGATCAACTCATACAAGGTATAATCATTGTTTTATCTTTCTTTGTTTGAGTTCAACTTAGGCTAATCATTTAGGTGTTGAAGTGTTTTTTTCCTTTGCATTTTGTTGTTTTGCATCATTTACAATAGTAAATAACGCTGCTCACATTTCTGGCATACCCGGTGGTACCCACAAATGGGTCTTTTTGCTTTCACATTCTCTGTTGTTTGATATCTTGTAGGTTCAAGTAACACGAAGGAAACTCTACAATAGACATGGGTGACCTTGCCCTAAACAGGGGTGACCCTACCCTTGGATAGGTGACCCTTCCCCAAGATAGGTGACCTCCACCTGAAGAGAGGTGATTCTACCTTGCAAAATCACCTATTTAAGAAACAAAAGAAAAATTTGCTCCCTATTTTCTAATAAGAAGCGACCCTGCCCTAAATAGGGGTGACCCTGCCCTGAACAGGGGTGATCCTTCCCTAACAGGGGAAATCTCAACCCAAATAGAGGTTTCTGTGAGGTAAAAATAGTGATTTAAAATTCATTTCTATAGTCTATTTTTTATTGTTTTGATTAATAATGACCCCATAACTTGTCCTGTTGGTGATTGTGATAGTTTTTACTAAAATTGGTGTAGCAATCTCACACTTGTTGAAGACCGAAGGATAAAATTATAACGTATTTGTTGCAAGATGAATGAGCCAAGTTATTAGTTAGATTGTTTGTCTTTCATTTTTCATACTAGTTAGGCACATAGTTTTAAATAGGGGGAGCCAATATATTGTGTGATTTGCTTTTCAAGTAAGCTATTGACGTATCCAATCCCCTTGCACCATTTGGCAGTCCTAGGTGAAGTGAAATCATAGCTTACTTAGTCATTTTGTTACCTAAGGAGGCACTACTTCATTCAAGCTTTCCCCTTGCACTTCGTGTGAGCCTAGGGAGTAGCCAAAAATAGTTAATGTTCTCCTTTTAGTGGGACTTGCTTGGGGATTTCATCACCCCAAGGGATGATCCCAACCATGTGTACATGAATGGTATATAAAGGGGAGAGAGCCAAATATATACCCCAATCTATTCACATCGTGTCTAGTGGAGCATTGAAGCTAGAGTGATACCTAGATAAGATGTAAAGAGTTGGTCCAAGCCTTCAGTACCTTGCTGGAGTTCTCAACTCATGCTTGTAGATGGGTTGGTGTTCACAATTGTGCCTCACGTATCATTCGTATATCGAGGACTCCCTAGTTTTCCTTGTTTGGCCTTGTTAGAGGACCATGTTGGCCATACCCTTCATACTAATCTTAGGATTGTGTTGTTTGAACTATTTTTTTGTGCGAAACTAGTGAATTTTTGTTGAGTCAAGTTAGTCTTTACCTTTCACTATTGTTTTTGTGTTTTTTATCCTTTTCTATAGTTTTTTTCCCAAGTCAAGTCTAATTCAACTGACAAAGGTGACCTTTCCCTTAATAGGCGTGACCCTAACCTTAACAGGGGTGATTCTGCCCCTAACAGGGGAGATCTTGCCTTTTGTCTCAATCATTTTCTAGCCTGTTTCTGTCAGAATTTCCCATCTTTTACTAAATAGGTGACCTTTCCCTCAATAGGGGTGACCCTAACCTGAACAGGGGTGATTCTACCCTCTACTTGGGTCACTATCAGTCAAACAACCCAATTCATTCACTTGTTCAATCTAGAGGGGTGACCTTGACCTTAAGTTGGCAACCTTGCCCCATACTTGCATGATCTCACCTCACAGTTGGGCGATTTTATACTTTGAACAGTCAATCCTGCCTTCCATTTAGTTAATTTGTCAATCTGTTTCCCCGTTTTAGCATCCATTTCCCCATTCTGAGCATCTATTCCCTATTCTGTGCATCTATTTCCCCATTCCAAGCATCCATTTCCCCATTTCAAGCATCCGTTGCCCCATTCTGAGCATCCATTTTCCCATTCTAAGCATTTGTTCCCCATTCTGTGCATATGTTTCCCTATTTTGAGCATCTATTTTCCTGTTCCGAACATCCATTTCCCTATTCTAAGCATCTATTTTCCTATTCCAAAAATTTGTTTCCCCATTTTGAACATATGTTTCTCCATTCCGAGTAGTTGTTTCCCCGTTTACCCATTTCCTTAGTCTATTTGACCCCCTTTTTAGATTTAGACAAGTACAAAAGCTGAGTTGGGCGACCTTGACATCCAATTAGGTGACCCTGACCTTTAGTTAGGCAACCTTGACCTTGAGTTGGGTGACCCTGACCTTGAGTTGGGTGATCTTCACCTTAGGTTGGGTGACCCTAACCTCGAGTTAGGCAATGCTAACCTCTAGTTGGGCGACCCTGACCTCTAGGTGGGTGACCTTTACCTCTAGTTGGGAAACCCTGGTCTCTAGTTGAGCAACCTTGACCTCTAGTTGGGTGACCTTGACCTTCAATTGGGAAACCTTGACCTCCAGTTGGGGGACCTTTCCCCCTAGTTGGGGGATCCTACACCTTGGTTAGGCGAGTTTGATCTTTATCTAACCATTTTTCATCTTCTATTCACCTGTAATTTGCATCTGCATACTCCAAAGGTCATTCTTTCATCATCCCAAACACATAGGTACATCATAAAACATCTCTAGGTTACATATTCCTCACCATTTTCCCAATCCAAATCATTTGAAATTTTTTTGAAGTTATTATCCAAACTAACCTAGGTTTTTAAAATAGATCATCATCCTACAACATCTGCTTAGGATCACCATCCTTCCTGAGTCAATCATCATCATTCAAACCAATCAATCCACTTCCATCTCAAGTTGGATTCAGTGCCGTAATCATCTATCTATCCTTAATCTGATCAATCAACGCCTTAAGTCACCTAGGGTGATCTTTCAACCTAGTGTAGAATCCCTTTCATCATCCAATCTCATCCAATCATCCAATATTATTGATCAATCTTATCCAATCTAATCCAATCTAATCCTTATCCAATCATCCAATTTTATCCAATCTAATCCTTATCTAATCATCTAATCTATCAATCCATTATCCAATCCAATCAATCCTTCAATCATCACTTAGGTCATATATTCATTACATCGTAGAGTCTAGCCTCATCCTAGTTCACATAGTAGCTTTGCACTTTCATGCCCATTCAAACTCGATCACAAGCCAAGAAGCAAATGGAGGAACAACAAGGCCAAGGTTCCCAGCCGAATATCCCTCTAGATCCCAACAATGGTGCAAACATCCCACAAGATCCAAAGAATGTCACTTTGTCATACTCAAATATTGATGTTCATAACACCTCACTACCCGGAGACGAAAAACATGGTCAATCAGCCTAAAGTTACTATTGACGAATATCTATGCAATTTTGCTAATGTACAGATGAAGGATCACCTTCTCAATGAACGGGGGGATAAGATTCTCATTACTATGATCATGAAAGAAGTCAAACCACCACCTAATTTTGATATGTCACAGTATACTACCACCTAGTCTCTTCCTACATCAGAAGATTTGCATACCTCACAAAATGTTCTAGGAAATTTGTATGTCCCCGAAGGTGCCCCTATAGCCAATTGGTATCACCGTAAGTTTGGAAATGTTGTGATACATCAAGTCACCAGTTATCCTCACTTCCCATCCGTAGCCTCTCTGAAACCACCTGATCCTAATGACCCCTATGCCTATGGCATGCCACAAAACATTCTATCTACTCTACCACTCCCACCTCAGCATCTTGGACAACCACCCATCAACACTAGGGGCACCCCAATCCTTACATTGATGCCACCTCTGAGACCTGCATCTGCTAGCAATCTACCACCACCATCTCAAGGTAACATCCTGACATTTCAGCAGCCTCTCGTTAATCCTCATCAATCCACTGTGATGCAAGCACCACCACAACACACTATTATCCCTTCACAAGCACCACCATAGCATACCACTACCGCTATTGTTTCATCTCAGCCACCTCATCAACAACCTCCACAACAAAATGTCACCATTCTACAACAAAACATTTCAATTCCTTAGCAACACATTACCATTCCTATGCAACCCCCACATCAAGTGACGTAAAATACATCACAACCATTGCAACCACCTCATGGAGCTTCTGCAGTAGTCCCACAGCAACATCATATCCCATCTCGTCCATCTTATCAACAACCACCACAGCAGCAACAAGCACCACAACATACACACGTTCCCATGCAAATGCAATGGAACCCTCTCACACAATATCTCTACCATCTATCTAACAAATGCATCACTTATGCTGCTACGTCCAATCCTAATCCAAACATCTATGTGGCCGCTCAAAAGCCATCGTGGACTCAATCGCCTCTCTACACCTGTAGACATGTAAAATATACAGATTGATATCACACACTTGATCCTTATCTACTAACATTGCTTCATCCTAAATTATCCCTCTATCTAACCATTTAATCGAATAGCCTTATTTGATTAAAGTCATCATAATTCCCCTTTTAATTAAATAAATCCCTCAATTTAATTAAATCATTATCTCTATGTAATTAGCTAGGTAGGTCATTTCATCTTCCTATCTTTATTTAATTAAATAGTCCATAATTCATTTTATTAAATCTCTATAGTTCCTCTATTAAATTAAATAAATCAAACATTTATCTAATTTAATCAAACATCACCCCCTTTGGTTAAATAAATCAAAATATTTATTTAACTAGGTCTTAATCATTTTCATCTCTTTTTGATTTATTTCAACCCACAAGTCTAAATCGTCAAATCACCTAATCTCCTCTTAAATTGATCAAGACTTGATTAGTTTAATCTAATTGCATGTCACATCCTCTAGATTTTCCCACTTGCACAATAAATCAATTTATTTGAATTATTAAATCTCTATTTACTTTCAAAAAGGCATCCAAGTGGGAATATTCTTCAAATTTGAAATCTCCCCCCAAATAGACATGTACATCCAACAGGGCATTTAAAATATCCATGTCCTTGCCTTGACCCAAGTGGCATTTAACTCTCTTCTTTCATCCCCCCTAAACATGTCACTTCTTCAAATTCAAATTTCAAACTTGCACATTAATCAAAATGTGCTCAACCTTCATCCTCTCACATGTTGACAAGTGTCATCATGTTATTGGTTTATCTTTTATCCCACATTCATCCTATCTTTCAATCTTGAACTCTTTCTTTCTATAAATAGAGAGCTCATCCTTCATTTTCATCATCCACCATTTGAGTAAGGTTACTATACTCAAATACATCTTCAAAGCATTTGCAAGATTCATCAAATTCATCAATGGTAGCTAGGTTATGTAGGTTTGTCATCATGGAGCACACTTGAATCTTCAACAAAGTGGATCACTGTCACCATTCATCATCAAATCTTGCAAAGGAGTTGGGAAAGGGTCAATTTCCATATCAAATTGGCACCAACTCCCCATAGGATCAAGAATTTACATTGCTTTCATAGGATTTAGTCTCTTTTATTGATTTCTTATTGTATTGCTTTCATTTTCCTATTTTGAGCATTGATAAATGGATATTATGGGGAATCTCTATTCTAACTTGCATTTTATCTTATTAATGTGTTTATTTGTTGTGTTCTTGTAGGTGTAGGATATTGGTTCACAACACCAACCCTCTCTAGTCACACACAAATCCATACCAGTAGTCATCTAACCCTCAAAAACCTCCATACATCACACAACAACCCAATGTTGTGTATGATTATCAATCCAATCCATACTACACTCAGTAGTAGCCTTCATACCAACAAGGTACTTCATCCACATCCTACACACAACAGCAACCACCATATCAACAGGGTGTTCAATCCACCTCCTACTATCAACAATAACCTTCTTACTAGCAAGGGGATTCCATGTCATCATACTACCAAGCTGCTACATAATATTACCAGGGAACTCCATCCACTTCATACTATCAACAACAACGACCATACTAACAAGTAGCTTCCAGCTCCTACCATCAAAATCCATCATCCTCCTATCCACCTTACATCAATTCACAATTTTCTTATGCCAATTAATACTATAAAATGCCTCTGTATACACTTTAGCCTACTTATGATCTAGTTGCTTTAGTACTGTCATCATCATATCATTAATATCCTCCATACAATCAGCCTAATCCATCCAATATGAATCCCACAGTGCCTATCGATAATGATCTAGAAGAAGTCAAAGTTGCATTAAAGGACTTACAAGAAGGGACCGAAAAACAATTGTTTAAGTTTCAGGAGATTTATCCCTATCCATTTGATTCCTTTGTTTCATTGGTTCCTTTCCAGAAGCATTTCAAAATGCCAAAATTTGATAAGTATAAAGGAACAAAAGATTCCCAGGCTCACCTTCAAGAGTTCTATGCCCACTATCAAGAAGTCATGCATAATGACAATTGCCTCATGAGATTGTTCCCTAGGAGTTTACAAGGAATATCTCTTGATTGGTTTATGGGTCTTAAGAAAGGATCTATTAAGTTCTTTGCACAGATTTCAGAAGAGTTTGTTTCCCACTTCTCCTTTAATCTAGAGAAGGATATAAATACCTTAGATTTCCTGAAGGAAAAATAGCATGAGGGAGAAACCTTTGTGAGTTATCTTTAAAGATGGTGAGCCCTAGCCAGTCACATGAAATCCCCATTAAGGGAAAAGGACATGGTCACCTCATTCATTGAAAAATCCCATCTGGATATGGCCCACAACTTCAGGCTCCACTGTGTCATGATCTTTGCATAAATAGTGGAAAAAGGTCCTATCCTTGAGAGATACCTCATTTCCAAAGAGCTAGTCAAAATCTTTAACTCTGATAGGCATAAGTCATCTGGAGACAAGCCTCATTATTGGAAAAAAAAAAAAAAAGTTCCAATGATGGTGTCACTAACACCAAACACGTCCAAGTGGCTAATGCTTCACAGAAGTCACAATATCATCCTTATCAGACAATGCCTAATGCCATATCATTGCCACAAGGGGCACCTCGACAATCCAATCAGAATAACCAAGGAAACAACAAACATCAATTCACTCAACTTGGAGAACCCCTAAGTGTCATTTTTAATAGGCTTCTTCAAGCCAATTGCTTGATTACATATCCTGTGACCAAGCCACTTGACGAATCCAAGCCCAAACCAACCTAGTTTAAAGAAAATGAGTATTGTGAGTTCCACAAGATTAAAGGGCATACATTGAATAAATGTCAAGGTTTGAAAACATGCATCCATGATCTCATAGATTGGGGTGATATACATGTGGATGCCAACATAGCGCCATCATCCAATGCTCGATTGTAGATATATCATAATGCTTTCCCTAAGAATAACCAAGGTCCTAAAAAATCAAACTTAAACTCAGGGCCTAGCAATAACAATAATCAGAATAACAACACCAACAACGTTAGTTACAAAAATGTGCCACTTAACTATGAAGGTCTCATTATACACAATGAACAATTAGAACCATGTGTATCTATGATATGCGTAAAAGGAAAGGATCCACAATGTGTAGTTACCACCCATGGAACCCACATCATAGTCCCTGGAGCCTCTACATCCACCTAGCAATAGCCTATGAATTCTCAATACAACATTCTTGACCATCTAGGAAAGACTTCGATATAGATATCCACTCTAGATTTTCTTAACTCTTATCCCACACACCAAGAAATCCTAAATAAGGCCTTATATGATACCCAAGTTACTAACGACATAGACCCTATGCGATTTCAAGTGTTGGTAGGACACCTCTCAGTAACCTATCAGCTAGGTTTCAACCAAAATGAGATACCCTGCATTGACTCCAATCATAACCATTCCCTCCATCTAGAGGTCCTTGCAAACTATCATAAAGTAAATAGGGTCTTGGTAGATATTGGTTCTTCCCTAAACCTTTGTACATTGAAATTCATAACATAGGTGGGATACACCCATGCTGATTTAAATAATCAAGTCATCATAATCAAGGCATATGATAATGTGGAGCATGATTCTAAAGGAACCATATGTCTTCCAATCCAGGTTGGACCAGTTGTATAATATACTACATGTCATGTCCTTGATCAGGAATTACCCTATAAACTCCTCCTTAGCTGTCCATGGATCCATGCCATGCAAGTCATTCCATTCACATACCACCAATATCTCAAATTCCCATTCAATGGGGTAGAAGTTACCATTCACACAAATCCCCAACCATTCGAATATTTTCATGCATTAGAAGCTTATTTTCCTCATTCCCACTATTTTCCTAGAGTGGAAATGAGACCACCATAGACATCATCATCCCATTCATCCACCAATGCACTAGCCACAAACTCTTCCACTCCATCGTCCACATCTGATTCCACCATCACCAAGGTCCAGATCATTGACAAGGGGTGTGGTGAATACAAAATGTGCACAACTTTGAATGTGGCAAGAATGCCACCCTCACCATGCACATATGGCCAACCTTCTCAGTCTACACCGAAAGAAGAAGATAAGACTATCACTTTGACCTCCAAGAATGTGGGAACCAACACTTTCCACTCCCTGGCCTCTGAGAGGATACACTAGAAGATGACATAAGCCAGTGGGTCTGCCATGAAGAACCTGACCCCTCCCCTCCTAATATTTCTAGGAGAATTATCCCTGACCATCTAAGTTTTTGGAGAAGTACAATTATCAGGGGGTAGGCCTTGGTGTTGAAGAGAAAGGAAGGAAACACCATATTGAGGCTACAATAAGACAAATATACTCGGGCTTGGGTCATGACACAAAACAAAAGGAACCTATAGCATCATCTAGTTCTTCTAACAACTTCAGTGAGAGGAATGGTCTCCTTGAGTATATACCCAAGGAGGAATCCATCATACATGCATACAATGATGTAGATAACACTGACCTTTCTTCCATGTTCAAATGCCTATCCATTTGCACCATTAGCCTATCCCTTCAACATCCCGAACTCATAGAATGGGACCTACATGATAGGGAACCTATCGATACCTTTCCTTCAATAGATCAGTATGTGCATCTTATGGGATTGGGGGAAGATGAAAGCCCTAACCGCAAAAGTGCAAAGAAGCAAAATAAAAAAATGTCACCTAGGGAAAACCTCCCCGAGGCACTTCTTGACCTAGAAAAAGTTAAAACAAAGGGTGGATCTGATAGCGAAAACCTCAAAGCGGTGCTAAAAGATGGGGATGTTCATCTTCCCCTTGTAGGAATTGAGCTATCTAGATGATCATCCATCCTTATCGAGGAAATGCAAGTAGTAAACATGGGAACTGAAGAGGATCCCAAAATCACATATGTAGCCAAAGCACTATCAGAGGTAGAATATTCTACCATCACCAAGCTTCTCAAAGAAGGCATTATCAATTTCGCATGGACATATTCAGACATGTGAGGTCTTGATCCAACTTTAGTAGTACATCATCTAGATGTACATCTCGATGCCAAACCTGTCAAGAAAAAGCTTTAGTAAATGCACTCCCAAGTAGCCCTACTAGTTAAGAAAGAGTTGGAGAAGCTATTATAAGTTGGATTTATAAGACCCATTGACTATTATGACTGGATCTCCAACATAGTGCCAGTCACCAAACCAAATAGGGATTTCAAGATCTACATAGATTTTTGGGACCTCAACAAAGCTTGTCCCAAATATGATTTCCTGTTGCTGAACATCGACATGTTAGTAGAATTAATTATAGGGCACAAGATGATTTCCCTCATGGATGGCTTCTCTGAGTATAATCAGATCAAAATTGTGCCTAAAGACTAGCATAAAACAACTTTCACCACACCATGTGGCACCTTCTGCTATAATGTTATGCCCTTTGGCCTTAAGAATGTGGGGGCAACCTATCAGCGAGCTATGACTGTCATCTTCCATGACCTCATCCACATCATAATGGAAGATTATGTTGATGATCTACTAGGAAGATCATGAATGAGGGAAGAACATCTTGTGGTACTCAAGAAGATCTTTGAGCATCTAGAATAGTATAAGCTAGGGCTAAATCCTAAGAAATGTGTCTTTGGGGTCACATCAAGCAAACTACTAGGTTTCATTGTCTCTCAAAGAGGTGTAGAAGTTGATCTAGTGAAAGTCAAGGCAATTATGGATATGCCTCCACCACACAACCTCAAACAATTAAGAAGCCTTCAGGGTAAACTGCAATCCATCTGGTGATTCATTGCTCAATTAGCTGACAAGTGTTATTCATCCACTCATCTCGTAAAGAAGGATACTACTTTTAAGTGGAATCAATAGTGTCAACCTGGCTTTGACAAGATCAGGGAGTATTTGGATCATCCTCCAATCCTTATGCCACCAATTCCTGGTAAACCACTCATCTTGTACATTTATGCTACTTCAACGGCACTGGGGGCATTGTTGGCACAACATGATGAATCATCGAAGGAAATATCCATCTATTACATCAGTCGAACTCTAGTTGGATATGAGCTTAACTATTCTCCAATGGAAAAATATTGCCTAGCCATGGTCTTCAATTTGCAAAAACTTTGACACTACATGCTTTGTCACCAAGTGAAACTCATCTCCAAGCTTGATCCACTCAAATATCTGTTATCCAGAACAATTCTAATTGGTTGCATGGCTAAGTGGGTCATGTTGTTAAGTGAATTTGATATAGAATATGTGGATTGAAAAGCTATTAAAGGACAAGTGATCGTTGATTAGCTTGCAGATGCTCCCCTCGTAGATGCCTATCCTCTGACAACAAAATTTCTTGATGGAGTCTTTGTAGTAATAGAAGCTACCATGTGGACACTATATTTTGATGGGTCATATGTGCATAATGGATCGGGGGAAGGAATCTTCCTCATCACTCCCCAAGGAGATTATATACCGAAGTCATTCAAATTGGCCTTTCTATGCACAATCAACATAGCTAAATATGAAGCTCTTCTCACTGGCCTCAAAATTGCAATCCAATGGCATATCAGTCACCCAAGATTCTTTGGTGATTCTCAATTAATCATCAAATAGGTCCTTGATGAGTTTCTCACAAAGAATGATAAGCTACTACCTTATAAATGCATGGTAGACAACTTCAAAAAGTATTTCACTTCAATCCAATTTTATTAGATTCCAAGAGTCCAAAACAAAGCAACGAATGCCATGGCTACCATTGGTTCCTTAATTGACATTCCCAAAGACAAAACAAAGTGTGAGTTCCTTGTTGAACAACTCTTAGTCCCAACATATGATATCCTAGAAAATGAGATGGTGTGTGACATTGTAGGTCCCATGTCCCCTTGGTACCATGATATCTATACCTATTTTCACAATAGCATCCTCCCTCCAAATTTGACACACAACCAAAGAAATTCTTCATCCAATGAACATCCTACTGCACCATCTTAGGTGATACACTCTGTCGATGTGGGTATGATATAACCCTCCTCTAGTGTCTGAACGAGACTGAAGCCCACACTACATTAATGGAAGTACATAGTGGTGTATGTGGGGCCCACTCAAATGGCATTGCCCTGGCTAAGAGAATTATCCAAGAAGGCTACTACTGGCCTACATTAGAACATGATTCTTGTGAGTTTATCAAGAAGTTCCTACCCTATCAAGAATACACTGATCTGATACATGCTCCAGCATAGGATATGCAACCTTTTATAGCACCATGGCACTTCTCTCAGTGGAGTTTCAACCTAATCAACAAGATATATCCCCCATCCTCCAATGGCCATACCTTCATCATTACTACAACTGAGTGCTTCACAAAGTGGGTGGAAGCAACGCCACTCTCACAAATCATAGGTACTCATATTTCAAAATTTAACCTCTTCCATATTCTCTACAGATATGGAATACCCTCCACCATCATCTCTGACAGTGGAAATCCATTCAAAAACCAAGCGATGAAACACCTTTGCAACACCTTCCACATCCAAAAATTTTTGTCTATGCTTTATTATCCCCATGGTAATGGTCAGGCGTAAGCCACCAATAGAACCCTCATTAGAATCCTTAAAAAGGTGGCCAATAATACTGGTTGAGATTTGCACCTTCACATCCATCTCACCATTTGGGCATACCACATTTCCATCGGCACTCCTACCAATGCCACCCCATATTCTCTTGTCTATGGTGCTTAAGCCATCTTTTTGATTGAGGTAGAAATCCTATCACTAAGAATATCATTGAAGAATTTTATCAGTGATGAAGATGCTCGAGTTGCAAGACTCAACAAATTAGAACTCCTTGATGAAAGATGGATCAAAGCATATGACCATCGTCAAGCCTATCAAAATCATCTAAAAAGAAGCTACAACAAGAAGGTCCATCCTCACCAATTCAACATTGGTTAATTAATTCTCAAGGAGAATCAATGCACTTAATAGGAATAATAAAATAATGGACAACTTGAACCAAATTGGCTTGGTCCTTATGTCATCACAGCAAAATATGGATCAGGGGCATACATACTTGCTACACTTGAAGGAGAGCCCCTAGAGGAACCCATTAACATTATGCACCTAAAAAGGTTCTACACTTAAGTCAGCTATGATATCCTATCCTATAAAATCCAAAAGTACAAAAAAGTAAAAAATTATCAAAATAACAAAAAAATCAAAAAATCAAAAAAATACTAAAATAGTAAAGAGAAATGATTCGTCCTATGGTGAAAACCACCCTTGGTGGTGCCTTGGATAAGTAAATTTGGTGAAAACCTGGTCATAGGCACCATTCGTAAGGGGATTCATCATTATCTACCTTGCTTCCTAGTTACTTTATTCTTCCATCCATCTCGATCTCATATCCTATCATCCCATTGATCATGTCCTTTCATCCACATCCATCATCTAGTCGCTTGGTATATTTTGGTTGAGCATTGGATGAACCTCATCTGCTATCCATCATCCTGAGCCTTTATCCTAATCTGATCTTTTGTCATTAGTATTGTCATTTTTCCAGTCCTATGCTGCCATCTAGGTCCTTCATTGTGCCAGTCTTCATTCAGATCCCATCTTGTCATGTCAGTTTTTTCATATTTGTCAAACTACATTGCTCATGCATTTTCACATAGGCAAGGCTGCTCATTTTATCCACCCCTGGGGTATTTTGTCTGTCCTAGTTTGGTCATCCATCATGGTCTCCATTGTCCCCTTTATGCTCTTGTCCTTGGTCAGTCCTTTTCGAACTATGTTGCCCTTGTACTTTCATTTAGGCAAGGTTGATCATTGGATCTACCCCTAGGGCTTTGTTCTTGGTTAGTCCTTCAATCACTTGTCTCCATCACCCTCTTTCTGCTTTTATCCATGGTTTTTTCTTGAACTATGAAGGATCTATGCTTTCACATAAGAAAGGCTAATCTTTGATCAACCCTCGAGCCCCTAGGTCATTAGGGTGTGTCAGTCTTGTGTTCTATCATCAAGTATGTCCTTATCTAGTTGGTTCTCCATAAATGAGATCCACTCATATCATGAGATTCAATTGGTTTTTGAATTTCTTGTGTCATTATTGATCTTTTAGTTTAGTATCCATCTTTGGTCTCAATAGGATGCATCCTTCCTAACATACCTCATCAATCCCATCCATCCTCTTGATCCTATGGCAAAGGATGTTTTGAAATTAATTGTGATATTTTGATACTTTTGGATTTTGTTTATCATTTGAGCTCCCTATTACAAATTTTCAAGGCTGCCTTGATCTATCATATTATGGTGTATTTTGATTGGTTAACATAGGGATATATCTTGATCTTTGTGATTCTTTGTTGTCTTCTGGGTCATCCCATGTAGTACTCACCAAGATCCCTGAGGTCTTCTGTTATGTTGGGGCATCCTTTTGTGCTTGTGGTTATCCCAATTCCTAGCCCAACTAGGGTCTTTGTGACTTTGAGGTGTTGGGATAGCATTCTTGTCTATTGTGTTTGTTTTATGCATTAGATGCTAATTCGCCTTGGTTTACGTACCATGGTACTTGGTGTCTTATGCTATATAAAAAATTAGTACTCTAAAAATGGAAAATTACATTAGGATTGAATTTCATGATCAATCCTGTTGCATTGCATTCATACCTAACCTATGGCCTATGATATTGGTTGTGCAAACATTCATCCCCCCCATCTCTTGCTCTTCTCAGCATACCTATGGTTCTTGACAGGTATAGTTTCACACCCATCTTCCCTTAATTTCATAATGATTGTAGAGAAAGTACTTGCCATTAAACTAACAATACACCTAACATCTACCCTCATTACTATGCAAGTCCTTATTGACACAAATTCATCTAATTTCACTCATCTATCACACACCTTTATTTTGTATAAGTTAAAGCAAGAATAATCACAAATAAAGTTCATCTACCATCCACACTACATTTCATTTATCCATTAGTGTTTGTAAGAAATTTAATTGCATCTAAGCTCACATTATTGGCTCGTTGCATTTCATCTCATGTGCATTATTATCCCATATTTAATTTAAGTTATTTAGATTAATCATGTTTGGTTATTCTAAGCATCTTAGATTCATTTCATTATCCATTCATTTCCAAATTAATCCATATCATTAACATATTTCATACATCACTACCTGCATTACAAATTTTTAGATCCATATCCATAGCATATATAATCATAAATCATACATGTTAGTTGTCATACATATAAGCATCAACATACGCATATACATACATCATATCATAATGATCATCCATAATAAAAGCATAAACACATACATATGTATAAATAGAATCATCCATCACATAAAAATCACATAGTGTCAATAAGCATTGTCGCATATTGTATATATATAAATAAAAATCAAATATCCATCACATAGTCCATAATAATGTCCATCATATAATCAAAATACATATCCATCACATATATCATCAAATAAAGTACAAACACAAGGCTCTAGATCAACTCTTATCTCTGCTACTTTGTACTGTACATCCATCATACATGTGTCAGAAAATGGTATCCTATCACTTGTTCTCTCCACTCTCTATTGTGAGCTACTCACATCTAATCTCCAAGGTGAGTCTAGCACTCCCCCTCTACATGGAGGAGTATCTCTCTAGCTGCTATATCTGTGGGTATGTGTCCCTACTGACTGGGATGGGGCCGGAATCTATGGCCTCACTCAAACATAGGGAGGTACTCATCACTCCTCTAGAATTGTTATATAATAGGCCGCCATATAGTGGCTAGCTTCTCAAATATACTCATCCCAATCCACTGTTTGATATCTGGCTACGTCCCTCTCTCGAATGTATCTATCCTATGATCCACATATGGATCTCCTCTCCTATTCCTATGTGTCATTTTCCAACCTCAGCTAATCAATCTTTGTCCCCATCCATGACACCTACTCTATGGCCCTCTCCCTCTCATCCTACATAGCCTGTATTTGTGTCTGCAATCTCTACACCTCTACCCCCATCTCACCACCCTCACCCTACGCTGCCTGTGCCTGAGCTTGTACTGCATCTCTCTCTTTGCAACATGTTCCTTTGCCACTGTAGCATCCCTCTCCCTCTACAAGTTCTACACCTATATTCATGTTGCATCAGGCTCTCACTCTGCAAGGTTTTCATCTGTGTCTATCCCACATCACTCTTTGCCTACAAGGTCTGCACTTGGGCCCTCATAGCATCCTTCCTCTCCTACATCAGCCCCATGTCTCCCACTATCTTCTCTACTTCCTCAACTCTGTCATGAAGCTCATCTTGATCCCATATCAACTTAGTACTCTCTCCTAGTAGCCCCTCCACCCATCTCCTCAAATCGTCCATGTGCTTCTCTGCCTCTGCCATGGTCTTTCTTGATACCTGCTCTATCACTCCTCTAGGCTCTCGCTATCTCCTCACCTGCAATATACTCACCACTGCCTTTAACCTATCTTTCTCTCATCTCATAGCCACCCCCTCCTTAGGCTCCCTTGATACCTCTCCCTTGAGCCGAGCCACCTTTGCTCGTAGCTAACTCACCTTGGCTCGTAGACCATCCCTCTTTAACCATATCTCTTCCTCATACTCTGACGCTACATTAGCTACCACCCTGAAATCCCTATTGCTCTCTGCCCGTTCCCTAGCCAGCTCTGCTCATAGCATGCTCACCTCTACCTCAAGTTTGTATCTCATAACCTCTGTATCTCTCAGTCTCTACTTAGTGATCTATGATCTCACCATGGCCCCTCTCAATAGTATAGTTGGATCCTCTGCTATAGGTGGTACCATGGCCAATGGGCGGATATCATGAACATCCATATCCATTGCGTCCACCTATGCCTCATCTCTCCCATCCATCCCCTCCGCCTCTACCTCATCTCTCTCATCCATCATCTCCACCTCCACCTCATCTCTCTCCTCCTCTACTTCAATCTCCACTTAGGCTCTCCTTTGATGTTTCCTCCTCCTCCCCACCCTCTCTTGTTGCCCTGTGGCCCTAACCTCCCATTGTCCTCTCTCCTACTACCCTACTACTCCCACTACCTCATCTCTCCCATCTATCCCCTCCAAATTTTTCTTATCTCTCTCATCCATCATCTCCACCTCTACCTCATCTCTCTCCTCCTCTTCCTCAATCTCCACTCAGGCTCTCCTCCGCTATCTCCTCCTCCTCACCCTCTCCTGCTACCCTACAGCCCCATCCTCCCCCTATCCTCTCTCCTACTACCCTACTACTCTCGCTGCCTCCTTCCCTCTCCTCTGGCCCAAACCCCAGTGCCTCCACAATCGGCTCCTCTAGAGTAATCCATGGGGATAGGTGGCATGCATGCCATGTGGTTAATTGAACTGCCACTCCTACTTCTACTTCCTTCCCATTCCTACCCAAGTAGGGTACCGACTACAATGTCTGCCAATGATCTCTCACAAACCTAGCCATAATCGGCTCCCCCCATGGCTACTCTCGTGAGATCTATTAGAATGTCTCTGGTCCATGTGGAATGTCTTGTGGAATCCCAAACTATTTGGTCACCCTATATGGCCTATGTGCCTCCATTGTACATGGCTCCCTCCCCACTATGTAACATCTAGTATAGAAATAGCCTATGTGCCTCTCCTCATCTCTCCTCCATCTAGAAAACCATCGTTTCATGTATGACCTCCACACTATATGCTCCTCCTCAATGTCATCAAGTGTCCTCAATCTATCTAGATCCCCAAAGCCCTCATAGAGCCACACCTAGCCATACTCTGCCTCATACCAGTAAGCTACTAGTGTTATCGCATTCTCCAATCCTGCTCTCACCACTCTTGGCCTGGCCACACTAATGTGCTTGTAGGCCCATACCTATAGTAGCATCACTTGTGTCAAACTGAGCACCTCTTAGTAGCACACAATGTGCATTTCTCTATACAGTTGCAATAGTACACATGTACCCCCCTGTGAACTCCCCCTCTCTCTCCTCGATGATATGTTGTATCACCTCCATATAGCTCAGGCTATAAAAGTGCCCACTCTAGTCTAGTAGTAGCAATCCACTAATCAGCCTGCATAGGTATAGTGGTAGAGGTGGCACTCCCAATGTTAGGCATCTGTCCACATCCAACCCCTTCCTCTACAAAGGAAGGTCATCTCGTCTAAACAAGACCAAAAGGGTATGAACTAGTGCCACCCCCTCTGATGTCATCACACTCACCAAGTGGCTTGCTATAGATAGCCTCTGTATCCTCCATACGTCCTCTAAAGTCACAATCATCTCCATTGTTGAGAGATGGAAGGTCAAGGTCTCCAAACTCCAACACTATATAAGGGTTGTCAACATCGATCAATGAGCTCTAATAGTAGGGTATCTCAATAGATGCAACAACCTCGCTCATGATAGAGCCTCATGGTCCACTCTATTGATGGTTGCTATCATCACCTTTAGCACCTCTGATCACATATTGTGTGTTTGCAAATTGTCAAACTGCTACATCCATAGCACACCACATGTCAGTCATCTCATCATTTCATTCATCTATCCATTTTTGTCATTTTCTGGCCCTAGGCTATATTTTGACTATCTTTTCCCCCCTCAAATTTTTTTTCCTAATCTCCCTAATTTATTTTTCTTTTCCCTACCCTCTCTTTTTCTTTTTCCCTCTCCCCCTCCCCTGTCCACCCCTTGGGTGAGCCTGTCCTCCACCTACAGGAAAACCTGTCCTAACGGTAGGTGATCCCATCCTAGTCGTGGGCAAGCCAGCCCCAGCAACAAGAGATCCCACCCCAGTAGTGGGAAAGCTTTCCTTGGCCTCAGGAAAGGTCACCCCAGCCATGAGTGAGCCCACCTTGGTCTTGGGCAAGCTTGCCCCGACCGTGGATTAGCTCGCCCAGAAGGCGGGTGAACCTACCCCTGGATGGGTGACCATGCCCAAGTTGGATCACCCCTGTCTCAGGTAGGGTCAACCCTCTTTGGGGTGGGGTCACCCCCCTTATGGGTGGGGTTTCCCCTCTTCTGGGCGTAGTCACCCCTATCCCCCCTAACTATTTGTTTGGGTATATTTTCCCGATCCCAGGGAAAATCTGCCCTACCCTAATTTCCCCTTTCTTTTTTTAGGCATTTCCTTTCATTTTTCTGGGTGCATTTACCCTCTACTTGGAAAAATTCACCCCCCTTTCCCTCTCCTCTAACAAGCAATTCTGCATACCCACTAGGTGAAATGAAAAAAATTTCCCTCGACCCATTTTTTTAAACTACCCCAATCCCAAAACCCATGTTTTGAAAATGCATTAAAATTCAAAATTATACCAAAAAATGATTAAATCACAAAGAGGGTTTTGAACCTAACTTGGTGTGGAACTGCACACTCATGGAAAAACCGTCATACCTCGTCCCCCTAGTGGATGATGTCATCATCATAATCGTCTGGCATCCTCGCCTCCTTGTCTCCTTCTTCTCCTCTTCTCTCTCTCTCACTCAACTACGACATGTGAAAATGAGGCATAGTAATTTCTAAAATTACTATATATAACATTTTCCCCCATTTTTAACTTTTTTAAGTGAAGGGTATTTTCCCCCTTTATTTAAAGCTCTTTTAATTTAACTAATCCTCTAACTTCCTGGGGACACCATTTGCAAGTCGTGTGTTTGTTTGACTCCATTCAAAAGCCAATCTTCATGGTTTTTGAAGCTCTATCAAAAGGTCCTTTCCATTTCCTCATATTGACAAGTTGCTTGAGGCCCCTTTTTCTTCCCCATCTTCCCTCTCAAGGGGGCATGCCCAACCATTTTCACCCATTCCTCTTTCATGGTAATTCCCTTGTGATATTGGGGCATCTCCTTTCATTTCCCTCCATTTGGGTAGCTCACACAACCTCTCCCATGTTGGGGTATCATTTTCTAGTCGCTTCCTCTATAGAGTCATCTGCATTTTATTTTTCTTTGAAACACTATTATTCTAACAATATTTCTAGGAGGGGAAAAATGGTGACATTCAAATTTGACCACTCCCATATGTTCAAACCCATCTCCTTTATCCATTTGTTTCATCAATATTAATTAAATGATTTGTTTAATTGATATCTCTCTTTTTCCTAAGGTTCCTAAAGTATTTAATTTAATAAGTAAATACTTTACCTTTCATCCTTTCCTCTCTAAATTAAATAAATATATCAATTTATTTAATTTAGTCATTTAGCTTTTGAATTTAAATCAATTTTAAATTCTCCTTTTTCTCTCTCCTTGTCACATCCTCCATAACCCCCCTTCTAATCTGGATTAGTTTAACTAATCCCTGATTAGGATGTGCACACCTTTAATGAGCATTAATGTCACATCCTCCATATTTGGCCACTTGTCCCTAATCCCTCATTAATTTTCTTAATCACCTATTTGCACAACCTTAATCTTATCACATGCCATCTTTGGCATATATTCCAAGTCAATTTTTCATAAGTACTTTCCTTTTTGAGCCTTGACCTCTTCCCCATGTGAATTTAAAATTCACATTTATTCATTCAATGCATTTCTCTTTCCCATGCAAGTTGTCGAGAAATTCCAAATTCTCTCACTTGTCACATTAGTCACATGGGACAAGGCCTTCCTTTATAAGGACCTTGTCTTATCCACACGACACTTATAGTCATGTGAATTTAAAATTCACATTTATTCTCCTAACCACTTTTCCCTTCCAATCATGTGAATTTAAAATTCACATTTATTCCTCCAACAACTTCTCTCATCCCCATGATGATAAGAGAGTACTTTCTAAAATTCATCACTTGTCACCATCACCCTCATATGGGGACAAGAACTTCCTTTTCAAGGAGATCTTACCCTAATCCCAAGGTACTTGCAAGTACCTCCACATCACATGTCCTCTTTCCAACTCATGTTTCCTTGTGACATCTCATCCTCCATGTGGCAAGATGTGAGGGCTTGTGAGTCCTTAACTCAACACAACCCTTCATCTTTCCCATGTTGGAAAAATCTTGACCGTTCAATTCTCTAGATATTCTTCCCTTAAAATGGAATATTTTCTCTCAATTCAAACATATTTTCAAGCTCAAGCTCTCCAACTTTCGAGCTCTCACAACCTCCATTGTTGCATTCTTGAAGCTTCATTTTGCATCTATTGCATTCATCCACTCAAATACCCACCTTCATCATTTGAATCTCCATTAAATCCTCATCACTTTTCATATCATTTTAAATCGTTTACCATCAAGGATCATACATTCATCAAAAATCAAAGGTCCAACCAAGGAGATCAACTCATAAAAGTTATAATCATTGTTTTATCTTTCTTTGTTTGAGTTTAACTTAAGCTACTCATTGAGGTGTTGAAGTGTTGCTTTTCTCCTTTGCATTCTGTTGTTTTGCATCATTTAGGATAGTAAATAATTCTGCTCATAGCAGCATATCATTTTATTCATTCATTATTGCTCCTTTCCATTTCATTTCATTTCAAGGTTCGATTACCAAAATGAGGTTTGACTAAGGCAAACCCCTTTCTACTAACAAAAAAAAATTTCCCTCTCTTTAGTTTGTGATATGCAGATCTAGGTTGAACATATTGAAGAGCAAGATTGGAAAGAAGTTTTTTTTGGAACACAAGATACTATTGAGAGGGGGGTGAATCAATAGACACTAAAATTTTAGCCTTCTTTTCTAAAGATTAGACACAATAGTTAGAACAAGATATGTAGATTAAAACTTAAAGATATGAAAAACAAATGCACATAAGAGAGCAATGTTCACATAACAATAGATATATGTGGAAAATCAAAGATGGGAAAAACCACGGTGAGAAAATGCTGGTAGGAGCTACTATCCTAATCCATCCTCACAATGAAAATCCTCTATTAAAATTTTTAAGAGCACCAACCCTAAGGACACACCTATCCACTGAACTAAGCACCAAATCAATTATCTGATGGAACCAACCAATCAAATTTACAACATATAAGATGATTACAATTTGTTCCTAAGGAACTCTAATCAATGTTATAGCTTACTTTGTAACTGCTCAACAATCTGTTGTTGTTACAACAACAGTGTTCACTACTTTGCACCCTACTATTAAGCTCTATTCCTCTCCTTCCTCTTTAGTGCACTCTCTCTCTGCCTCAATGCACCACAATACTATTTTGAATCTCTCCTTTTCCATATTTGTCTATTCTTTTATTGATTCAGGAGCTCAGGACCACACTTCTCCCTTTTTTCTTCTACCCACTTAGACACACTCAACATGTATTTTGTGTAGTGCACACCAATCACAATTACCTTGGCATCTTCTACTATAATAGAATCTTTTGTTAAGGTGAATATCTTCTTCACTATCCTCAAGATGTATTGATCCGTGCAACATTAATTCCTAGTGCAGAGAATTTTCCTTCCTTTCCATCATACCAAACGCTAAGATTGGATTTGCAGTTAACGCTCTCTTCTAATCCTATGATTTGATCTTGATTTATGTCGCTATGGCCATCTGTACCACTATTTTGTGCATCCAATCATATTACACCTGTCATTGAAGTAGGTATCCCAATTAATTTTCATCTTCTAGTCCATTTGCAGGAAAAACCCTATTTACATGTAGTTCGTTATTCATGATCACCTTGTTCAAATATGGGTTCTTGATCTCCACCTTTCGTACCATAAACCTGTGTTGGTCATTCATCATCACAAATTTAAATCATGAGCATCTGATAAGAGTTTATTTAACTCTCCTTCATTGATCATTTCCTTCAAGAACATTCACATTAATTTCCTCGATTTAGCAATCACTGTTGGATCAACTACCAGTCAATCTGTGTCATCTCTCGCTAATTTGTAGGTAATGATAACGACCCCACAAGATCTTTGTCAGATGGAAAAAATGCTCCATGTCTTTTCCTAGGGGAATTTAATTAGGAAAATGATCACATTGAGTAGATATTGACTTTCAACCTCCAAGGTGATTCAAACAGACCTAGATCTCAATTCCTTTAGGTAAGTAGGATAACAAGTTAGATCTAAAACAAAATTGAAATGATATGCAATGCCTAAACTACATTGACTATAAGACCTAAACATGAAATGAAAATTATTAAAAGTATAGAAATTGAAACCATAGCTTTCAGGTAGATCTAAGAAGGGTACAAACATATGTATGAGTCACCAAAAGTAGGTTTTGAGCTATGTTGAAGGACAAGTTCACCCTAGGGTGAATGGATCTTGTTAAGGAGTCTTGAAAATTATTTTTGCAGTCCTTTGATGTAGGATCTTAGATTCAGTTTTACACAAGTTCCACTATCAAACATTTGAAAAAAATTTATGAATATGAGTTTCTATGACTTGACAATAATTAATCCAACAAATGCAAGATTTTAAAATTTCTCTTTAATATTTTGAATCCTTCTTCAACCTATAATCTACACATACAAAGAGGGGAAAATTATTTTGTTTGAATGGGGCTTTACCTTAATCAAACCCTATGTTTGGTAATTAAAACTTGATGAAAATAATTTGAATGGAGAAGGAAATGTTGAATGAGCACTTTCTTTCTACAACTCATCAAATGCTCAATGGCTTCCCTTAGAGGACTAAAGCCAAACACATCAATCCAAGGACTTGATCTTGCTTTTCTTGGTTTGTTGCAAACTTGAATGCTTAGATGCTTTGAGGATCCACAATGCATATTAGACTTCACAAGATGATATTGGTTCACACATAATCTTGCATGTGATGTTGGGACCTTGATTGCTACAACAAATGACTAATAAATATGCTCTTGAATACTCTTGACAATTATATTTGCTTCTCTAAAAGTTTCTTATTATGTGTTAGATTTGAATTGGTATAAAAAGACTATGTATTTATAGATGTTTATCTAATTTCCCAAAAATCAGATTCCAAAAGTAGGCAATTGCATATGAAACTTGAATTATTGAAAAACCACCAAAACATATTTAAATATGAGTCCTAGGACTAAGAGGAGACCCATTCGCCCTTGGGTGAATGGTTCATAGCCTAAAAATATAGGACACTTATTCTCCAATGAGATTAAAATATTAATTGCATTAATTAAATGTTGGTTTCCCTTTTGGAAATTGGGATAGATAAGGCTTTGGAATGCATAATTTGAAAAATTAGGAGCTTAATTAAGTCAAATTAATTAAGAGACCTAAACATAGTGTTTTTGATTAGAGGTAAAATATGGGTTTTGAAGGGGCCCAAAACCCTTTACAAAAGAAAGCAGCTGAAACTAAAGAAAACTACAATAAGTATATATTAGCCCATACATACACAACAAACCAACAACAAAACATCAGCCAAAAAGGAGGACACCAAACAATAGCACTAGATGTTTTTCAGGATATCAGCAGCCTCCACGTCTCTCACCACAACCTTTTGAGCATCATCCAAGACATCAAACAATTCTTTGTCAGGAGCCCCAACCTGAGCCCTACTCTTGTTTCTAGTTCTAGCCTTGGGCTCGTTTGTGTTCACCTCATTAATAAAAACATTATTCTTATTTCCACCCTTATCAATAGAAACCTTCTCCATCATCTTGCCACCAACACCAATCTCTTTAGCATGAAAATTCTCCTTACGATTCTTGGAACTAACAAAAGGAGAGATAATACTAATAGATTCCAAGTTAACTATAGACTTAGTCACCTCCCCAACCTTGACCATGCTAGCACAAATTTTCTCCAATTGATCCTCCAGGGTGAGAACTCTACCTTCCAGATTCTATTTCATCTTAAGAGTTTCCTCTGCCACAATATTTAAGGAATTAAATAATTCATCAATTTAGTTTTGAATAGAGGACTCTTCAAGCTTACTTATTGCAAACCGTACTTTGAAAATTTTCATATTAAGCTCACGAAAAAACCATTTGAACAATTTGAATAAAATAATGGAACCCTCTCTAGCAGTTCCCAGAACATCAGAGATATCTTCGTTATCAAAATTAAAAACCCCCTTGCCCAGAACATCTTCCTCCTAAGAGGAGCTTACCTTATCCTAACTAGAAAATACTTCCTTAACTTTCCCAACAACAACTAGAATTTTGATTTTGTGGATGGAATCTGCATCTCCTTAGCCAAAACCTTTCTATTCTTCAATTGCTCTAGGTCCATAGTCAGAGTATCGACAACATCGTATTTTCCAACAACCACAAGCTTACCTTTCTTGTGCAAGTTTGGGATCACAACTGAGGTATCATCAACATCTTGTCTGCCTGTTATCATGAGAGGAGAGTCCCGCTCTAGCAATTGACTCGTAGACCTTAAAACCCATTTCTTCTTACTTGCCACATCTAGCTCCTTTTGCTTAGTCACAGGGGGTGACAACAATTCCTCACCATACAAATAATTCTTCTCCTTCAAGCTAGAACTTGGTAAATTAGTAGCCACCTCATCACTGCAAGTCTCATAACCCTAATTAGGGCATGCCACCCCTTTCTTAGACTTCCCCACAATAGGGGGTTGTGGACCCACCCCCATTGAATCAAGAGTGTTTGATACAAAGTCCACATCCTCCTCAGAATCTGACTCCTCCAAGATATTTTTTCTGTTCTTCCCTTTTTTAGTAGTTGGCTCCTCTTCAAAGACAGTCTCATACTCCTCCACTAGCTTAGACTACTTACACTTAGGGGTAGCAATCAGCTTAGCCACCTCAAAATATTTATCATACTCAAAAAATAAAAGGATTAACCCCACATGCAAAACTAGATTTTTGGGGTTTCTCTTATGGTTGAGACCAGAATCCAGTGACACAAGGAGATAATAGGGAAAGGAAATTATTTTCTTGTAGTGGAAATTATTAAGCATAAGGAAGTGGCAACCATTTACTCCAATGAATCATCCTTCTAGGGTGTTATACCACATGAGTTCCTCAGCCACATCTAGTTCTATTGGTTCTTTTTTATGATGTAACCAAGTTTGTCTTCTAATCTACCTATGGAATTGTCAATTCCCATTGAAGGTAGCTTGAAGGACCTAGACCAACTAACGAGGACTTGAAAAATCCTCCTACACTTCAGGCTTTGCAAGACCCAAGAGGGTGATCTATTAATGTGTTTACAACCTCTGCACCATTATTATAAATGACATTAACAATAGCAGATAACCTCACTTAATAGCTCAACACGATAAGATAATATCAACTAGAATTAGTTGTTCATAGACAATATCAACTATCTAGAGTGTGAGCTAACTAAACACAATCCATTTTATAAGATAGTAATTGATTTGCAATTTGTAGCAAGCTCTAGGAAAAGACAAACAAATACTGAACTACATGAATAAGTACAACTTAGATCAATTCCATGTATCCATTGCAGGAGTCAAATTCATAAGCATCAAGAGGTTTACGATAGATTTAATACATGACATATAAGATCCCTGACAATATTGCATTACAATTTCATCAGTATGCATTCTAACCCAATACTACTTATCAAATCCTTATATAGAACATATCCGCCTATAATCCTATTCAAGCATTTTAAATAATTCTATGAATTAAAGCTAAAATAGAATCATTCACACCACAATAGTGAGATGGATAAAACAACCTTTAGTTATTTCTTTCAAAGTTTCAGATATGCCTGTACAATGGAGAGACATGAGCTTGAATTTATCATTTCAACTCAAATGCTATTGTTGTCATACAACCTTAAATCCCCATGAACTCAAAACCTATTACAAAATGACTAAAAATCTAAATTGCATTTCTCTAAAACCATTAGACTTTACAATTTGCTCTGCAACTTCACCTAGACTCGACAAAAAATATCTCACTTGCTAACCCATACTTCTGGCCTTGAAATCCTTCTTATAGAGAATGAAGGAGCAAACAAGTATCGGGCCAAAAAGTACACATGTCACCAGCCAATTGGAGCACCTGGTGATATTCCAAAAATTGTAACAACAACCACCACCTTGGAGAATATTCGTGTTCATCATATCAACTGAGGAACATTGATGAAACAAAAACCACAAGAAACCCACACCGAGAATGCCATCAACAAAAAATAGGAACCGTTACAACCGCAACATCTGATTTGCCACCTATTAGTAGTCCACTCTTTTTACTCTTCCTCAGTCAAATATTTAGCTACCCATTTTTGGTACTCCTCATCAGTCGACCAGTCAAAATTAATTACCTCATCCACCTTGGCATTATAAGGTGTGTATTTTACCGCTACCTGATTTGCATTCCTTTCAAAAGATACCAAAAATGAGCTAGTACTAATGATTTTATCCATATAGCTCACCAACAAATAATATTCTGAGTCATCACAAATTGAATTAATTTGATCATTGATGACCTCACTTGCTTGATCCTGCCATTGTTGGAGTGACTTTTCCCCTGCTCATCAATTATATCACGTATCAATGTGTTACCCCAATCATTGAAATTTTTTTCCAATTCTTTAATCTTCCTACTCAAGTCATTTGGTAAGGTCTAAAAACCTTGCAATGATTTTACTAACACATGAGTAGGCTTTAATGATTGGGGCCTATTATTTATATCAAACCTTGAGGCCTTATACATGATATCCAAATCACTGGCCCTAGGGATCCAATTTTCAATTATTGGTATCACTACCTCCTGATCCCTACCAATATTATTTATTGCATCCAACAACAAAGAATATAAAGAATGTATAGATAGCAATTTACTATCAACCCTTTCATTTAAATGCCTCAAAACAGTAGTAACAATCTCCTTTTACTTTAAAAGAGATCCCTCATTTATCTTTAATGATGCCTGCAACTCATCAATTTTTGGCAAGAGCTGCTTCTTTGTAGGATCAATAGAGCACTTTGTTTCTTCATAAATTTCCTCTAATGGGGTGAGGATAGGATTCTGACTAGGAGACCCTGCTGTGGAAAAAAATGGAGAAGCAGGAGGCACTGACCCTGCTGTGGAAGGTAATGTACTGGTTCCTGGAGCACTTGATGTCTCCCCAATCTTTCTATACCTAAACCTTTCCACCTCATTTTACAACTCAATATTTTTTTGCTGCATCTTGTTGTACTCCTCAATCAAAAGGTTGTATTTCTCCATTAAGATCTTCCTTTCAACTTCTTTCCTTTCAGCAGTCTTTTGGGCCAATTTGGCCACATTCATAGTTAAATTAGTGGCCTTGGTGGTTGAGGTCTCTGAAGCTCTCTTTATTATTAATCCTCTTCTAAAATTTGGATTAATATCAGAAACATCTAGTTTTCTCCCTTGTGGGGCCAATGCCTATATTTCCAAAGTTTCATATTCTTCACTAAAGGAAGAGTTTTGAAATGTTGCCTTGACTTCTTCTTCAGAGTCTTGAAAAGTATTCTTGGAATTCATAATAACATTAAAAGCTACAACATCTGCAATGTCCCATTCAGGCAGAATTAATACACTAGCCTGACTCACCAGTTTTCTTCCTTCTTCAGGAGTAATGTTCTTGAATTCTTGCATTAATTCAGATTTTACCCCCTCATCATTCTCCTGGTTTGACCTATCAGGCCTTAGTTCTCATCTCTTCCTACATTTAGTTTGATATTCTTCAAATTTCATCCTCCATGCCAATTCCAAGAATACATGAGTTTTTACAAATGTATTGTCATCTAGAAACTCCTTGCATGCCTCCATTCTTGCATCTTGTACACTTTTGCATTTCATATCTAAATCAGATAAAACTAATTCAGCTAGCCTAAGAGGGGAAGGCATACCAACTTGCATGTCTTGATCAGTAACAATGATTTAATCCATCAGATTCTCCTATGGCTAATCAGTTCTTTTCCTCTTAGGGCTTGGCTCAGATGGTGGTGATAAGGGATTGTCTTTTGGTGATGATTCTAAATCAATAATTTTAATTTCCCCAGGAACCTTGAATTTTGGACCTAGTTTTGGAGGCACCTTCATAATTTGCTTTCCTTTTTTGTCCACTTCTTCCTCATCGCTTCTACTATCATTTTTACTTCCGTAAATGGGCCACCTTTTAGTAGGCTGATATGTTGGCCTTGTTTCAATTGGTTTGGCACCTTGTTCATGCACACCCATACTCAGCTCTAAATTTATCATTTTAGTCCTCAATGTGCCCATAATCTCCTTGAAGTTTCCCATCAGAAAATCAATTTTCTTATGGTATGGACTGAACTCCAACAATGGATCATACTTGGGATCCATTTTGTGCACAATATCCAATAGCTTATCATAAGATATCTATTTCTCCTTGTTCAACTCCTATTTATTCAAATTGAATTCATTTCTAATCAGGTCCTCAGGGAAGTTGAACTCATGCACAAATTTTCCAGCTTTTATTATTTGTCTAAAAAAAGCAAAGAAACCCTCAAGATCATGTTGCCACTTTCAACCACATCTCAAACAGAAATCATCAAAGAATTTATCAAAATGCATCCAACCTCCCTTTGAAAATGCAAAATCAGACACCACTGTATAATCTAGGAAAAATGTTCCCTTACCCCTTCCAGTGAGGTTGTCCTCATGAATACAACCCATCTGCCACATAACTTCTACAAACCCCACTCTTGGTGGAACATTGTATAGAAGTATATGAGGGGATCCCTGAAAACCATATACTCTCAAGACAATGCTGACTGGATATGGGATAATGTCAACCCAATTATAGAAAACCTTCAATTTTGGCTTCCTCCCCTTTGGCCTGAGGAAATCATGTAATTCCTTAGGGATCCTAGGTACATTCACCATCAATCTAGCCCATAATTTGGAAGAAAAATAATTATCAAATTGCACATAACTAGTGCTTTTATTATTACAAGATAAATCTCCAGCCCATATCTGTACTGACAATCTTTCTCCATCAACCGATTGCCTTAATTTCATCTTCTTAGAGAAGAAGTCAACATTTTTGAACAAAAACATATGCATCAGCATAGAATACCAAAAGAATTGGGTGTCGGTATCATTATTCCAGAACTTTTACAACCCTTCATGTATCCTCTCAGCCAAGAAAGGGGAAAAGTAATAGGTCACAGAGAAGTTAGGGTGTTGTATTTACACCCCCATGAACATATAAGCAATGGGCATCAACACACCAAGACTGAAACCAAAAATCTGACACAATGAATAGAAATTAGCCAAGAAATGATTTGCAAAACAATTTAATCTAAAAGGTTCTTGGTCACTGGGGCTGATATGAAAACTTTACCCTCCCGCCCTAGCCAAATGAGGTGGAAGCAACTTAGCTCTAAAAAGAGGCTTCAATTTTGCATATTTTTGCTTCATCTCCTCAAGATTAATAGGAACCAAGTTATCACTAGGTTCATTTAGGTCAAAAATTTGTTAGACCTCTTTTTTGTTAATACTTGCAAAATACCTCCATCATTATCTCTTATTTCTCGTGTGAGAGGGTCATATCTTGCAGCAACTTCCCTAAGCAGGGCTACATTAGGGAATACATTTGGTACCACCAACTTCCCCATATCATACATCCAGTCATTTGAAAAAGGGTGAGGCATATTCCTCTATCCATACCACAATCTAAACATTTATATACTAGTGAGGGGAACCCTAGCATCGACAATGTTGGAGCAATTACACACTAACCCCTCCCCCAGGATTTTCCCTCGCATCAGAACCAATCCTTTCCTTCTATCATTCGTTGACAAGGGAAATTGATCCAAGAAATAATCATACATGTTTCTTCTTAGATAATCAACATGGATAGAATGCTGCTTTGAGAGTGCCATCTCAGAAAAACTAGGGCTTCCTTACAACATTATAATTCAAATAGCTAGTACTAACCAAAGATAGAGAATTACAGAATAAAATACTGCAATTTCGCACAATCTATAATTAAATTATAGCCCTAACATGTTTATCAACAAACTCAATGACAAACACAACAAATCCCTCCACAAATTCAAGTGCAGAATGATCGGGAGGCATAAAAAATGAACTCATGACTTTGTTTGCAGAAATCCCAAATTTTGGCTGCAGAAACTCACAATTCCACCTTCCGCACTAAAATTGCTCTGCAAAATAGTCGAATGCTTTGTGATACAAATAAAGCAGGGGAATTGATTTTATGTTGATCAAATTGTGCTAGTAAGTGTCTCATCCACCATAAAATCTCACTCACGTGTTGCATGAACGACTCCAACCATATTTGATGTAGATTTAAATTTGAGCCATCGATCCTTGGGTTTGATCAAATCATCGACGATCACCTTCAAAATAGGCTGACATAATCGCCAACATGACAATAAGGGGCTAACCATACCATATGCTATGAAGGAAGTCCATGTGGCAGTCACCCACGATATCACAATCCTACAATTTCTGATTGTGAGATAGTCGGAAACCATTGATCTTGAACATCGGTGATCTCATTCTTTCAACACAGTCGCCAACCTTATCATTAACCCTCAAGTAGATTTTCCATCAAGATTATAACATATCCATTGATTTGAAGCATGTGCATTTTAAGAGCACTTTTAGCAACCTTCCTTTTAATGTATTAGGCCGAAAAACATTTACTTTATTCTTTCGGCTTCATCAGATGAGGCAAGTGGCACCCACCTGTGATATCACGATCTTGCAATTTTGGATCATGGGATGGTAGGAAACCATTGATTTCTGACAATAATTGATCGACGACATACAAACTCATCTCCATCGGCCTCACCAAGTAAGTCCACATGGTTCCCGCTCATGATTTTGAAATCAACCAAAGAACCATCACAGGATGGCGGGGAATGGCTAACATCAAATGGTAATTGCTCAACGGTGGCACAAGTTTGATCCCCCAGATAGGACACGTGGTGCCTACCCATGATATTGCAATCCTACAATTCCTGATCACGAGGTGGCAGGAAACTGTTGATATTCGAAGGCCAATGATCAACGGTAGCACGAATTTCATCCCTCTTCAAAATAAAACATTCATTAAAGGACACATGGACATCACTAGGATAGGAAGATGGAAAACAACACATAAGTTTTCAAACCATGAAACATAGGTCCAACTAGGACTTAGGAAAATAAAACTCATGGAGGAAATAAAATATTAAGACCAAAGGGATTGGGCCTAGATGAACCGATAGGACATAATATGTTTTAAAATCCCTCCAAAAGTAATAGCGAGATAGATCCCGACCAAGGCGTAAAATAACACAAGGGTTTTACATGTAGGTAAAGCTAAAACCCCAACCCTTAGAAATTTTCCAATACCATGAAAGACCAGAGACATAAGGTGGGGCATGAGTAAAAAACAAGGAGAAAAATATTGAAGCTCCACCAAGTTCCTTGAGAGAACTCGTTTGGTAACCCCTACTCTTCACCATGTTCAATTCCTTAGCTTCATCCCCCTTGAAGAAGATTTGCATAGCAGTTTGTGACTCCTTGTCTCTGAGAACTTTCATACCATCTTTGGGAAACCCAATGATATTTTCTATTTTCTATAAAGTATTCATTCACATCAAACTCCATTTTTCCCAACTTCAACACCTTTTTGTTCCATGCTTTTGCAAAAAATATCATAGTCTACGAATTTTTACCATGAAATCTCTCTAGGTATGAAATCAACCCTCCTTTATCTAATACATGCCAAACCTCTAGCTTCTTCTTGGAAAATTCATGGGAGAATGGCTTTGCATAGTTCCTATCACCTCCCATGTCAACAAAATTTGCAGAGTCTATAATCTTGAGAGCTTTGAATGCAATGAGAAGAAACCTGAAGAAGACGATGCAAAGAATTCTAAGAATTCATGTGAAAATATAATTAAGGCATGATAGAATTATGATCCTAGAGTTTCATTCTTTATGGATATCATCCACCATACCATTAGCTCATTTCAAATCTAGCTTACCCTTCCTCCGCATAATCATCAACCACATGAATATATTCATGCATGTCGCAAGCCATAATAAATCCTCAACCATTTTAAATTTGGAAATCATGATTAATACTTGCTATTTCCTCTATAGGTAGAGGGTCATTCAAAGCCTAGTCCCTGACACCTCTAACTCCAAGATTAGTGAAGAAATAAGGTAATCCATTGCCCTCTCTAAAAATATGAGAGATGTAATATTCATCAAAAGAATTAAGAATATCAATAGAGTCCCTAATCAAAGAATCAATAGTCCATGAAGGGGTAGCACAATTCTTCAAATTATTGATGATATTGAGAGAGTCCCCTTCAAGCCATACTTTCTTATATCCTTTAACTTGTGCCAACTTAAGACCATGATAGGTTGCCCCTAAACATAGTGTTAAATTGTAAAGGGTATACAATTTCCTACACTACATTTATCCCCCACTTTAGTGAGAATATGAGCTCATCTTAGAATCACACTAAAGTAGACAAATATGCATCTTGTGAGAGGCGCAAGTGTATAAATGCTAGAAAGATATAATGACAAGGATAAAGGAGGATGATCAAGCCCATAGGATCAAAGATCACATGGAAAACCAACATAAGGACAAAGGGACACACAAGATGTGTAAGATATGTGCAACATGATAAGATACACAAGCATAAAATGTTAAATATTATAATGCAAAAGGGATGGACTAGCCATGGTTGCACTAGTGTCCATCAAATACACTTATGGCTCCATTGAAAAGCAAGTTGTGTTATGCTAGGTGGCCATTAAAATATTCTCACAAGGGCTAGTGTAGTTATGGTATACACTAGGTGAGCAGCAAAGGTAGGATAAAAAACACACACTAGGTCTACAAGGTGTGTATCCATAACAAAAAGTGGCACATGGGAAAATTCATCACAAAAATTGTATACCCATAAGTCAATGCTAAAATAATCAATGATGAGATGACACTAGACTAAGTCCAACCTTTATGGAAAAAAATAAAGAAAATATGTCCATATTTTCATGAAAAAATGAGAATTCCAATATCCATGTCAAAATAAATCCAATGTAATAATGTCAATGTATGCCCCGACTTTAAAGGAATTTCTAAACACCATAATATGAGCAATTACTTTAAAGTAGAAATGATATATGCCAATTGATAAGAGGAACATGAGAGATTATTTGGAAAGCCCTATACCAATCATATGTTTTTGGGAAAAACTTGATCATCTCGGAAACATCCAAGAATAGTAGTGGCTTAATTAACTTTTAATTTCATTAAATTTCCTCAAAGAAATGTATACTTGTGCCACAAATCAGAATCAAGCAGTTCATTTCCCACATTAATCCTTTTGAGATAAGTGCATGTAAATTCAATTTCAACAATTTGCATAATCAAATTCAGCAAATAGAACCAATAAACATGAAATATGGAACAAAAGACTAGAACACATAGATTTACATGGGGAAAACCCTTTCAGGTAAAAAACCCCACACTCCGAAAGCCCAAATCACCGTTGTATTATTCAAGAAATAGAACAATTACAAATACAACTGAAGCACTAAGCCTTTACAAAGATTACATCTCATTTCATTCTCGAGACAAACTGGTAGCAACTCTATTCTATTTCCCTCTATCCTCTTTTTTACATTTCCCTTATCAACCTCTTAGTCTATTACAACCTTCGCACTATTACAGTACTCTCACATAGTATACAATGTAGATTAACAATGAAAGATCGATCACGACATTCTATCAATAGATATTTCGGTAGCATAACCTTGCGTAGCTCTTCCTCTCACTTTCTTATTGTAGAATGTTCGATGTTTATACCATTTGTTCTCAATTGATAAGAAATAGTTCAACTTCCTATGTAGATTAGTTCATTTTCCTTCTATTGAGCAACTATTGAACTTCCTAGTCACGAAATAGCCATCTCCAAGTCAACAATTTCCTCCACTAATCGGTGTACACCTCACCAGTCAACCAAGTATGTGCTAGTTCACCCATGGTCCTTGTACTGCACCAAAATATTAACCATTCCTTGTGGTCTCCACCAAGACACGCGTACACTACTTGTGAAATCCTAGAGAATCAAGATGGGAATCTACAATATTCACAACAAGTTTCCCAAAAAATACTTAAATATTTAACTCCCAACCTCCAAGTGGTCCCCACATCTGTTGACATCCAAGTCACCCTTGTATGCTATCATCACCATCCACATAGACCAGTCTTGTACATTGAACAAACTTCTCCAACTCATTCATGATCCTCCAATGAGCATCAAAAACATCGACAGTAAACCAAGTCAATGTCATTCATCTAGCCAAGTAACTTCAAACACCCAGCGCTCTACTACAACCAAGACACAACACCCTCACAGTGTGGCAGTGACTACACCACACTACCGCTAGCTCCTCCAAGTCTTATATGCAGTGTGGCGGTGACTACACTGCACCACTATAGGAGGTATTCAACATAGCCACGATGTGGAGATAACCCTACACTACCATCAACAGTCTCCAACATAACCACAGGTTAGTGGTAACTCCACACTACAACTAGAAGGCTTCCACGAGATGGTGGTATAAACTGCACTATTGCACCTCTCTCATAATCACCTAGCGATATAGTGGTACAAGCATGAAAGTAACACTTATGCAATTCATCCAAACATATCAGTAGTCAAACAACCATTACTCTCTTAGAGGTTTAGGCCAGTGGGATTGAGGTACACAATTCGAACATATGTTTCCAAATAAATTTGTTGCATGAAAAATGATGGTTTTTTCCCTCAAATGTGCAATATAAAAAGATAAAACATAAGGGATCCACAGATTTGGGTTTCTAATGATAGAAAATGTATCCCTCTACATTTTTACATTTTTTTGGGCCCTCCTTTGTTAAATTAAGCTTAATGTTTCCTTCATATAGCGTTGTAATGTGTTTAACACATTCACATTACGTCTTGGGCCCTTGTAACCTAAATTAACCTAATTGTTCCTTATTTAGGTGTCGTAAATTGTACCTTTACACTTTCACACTATAGAGAAGGGGGGCTTGCTACTCACAAGTTCCCTTCATTTAGAGATCCTCATGGGGTGAACTAGCCTAAACTACCTCAAGGAACAATGGTGAGAGTTTTAGAATCTAAAAGAGTCTAGGTCACAAAGGTCTTCTGGACAAACTATCAAGCTCTCAACCAAAGGATGACAGTGCATAATATAGATGACAACGTGAAGTGCTAGCATCCTAAAGGTGCACTAGCATCTCGTATGGACCAGAGAACGAGTTTGTCACAAGAAAACAAGAAAATGACTACTTCTACTCTGATTGTTAAGAATTTACATAATGTAATAAAGAAACAAAATGTAATAAGACTGAAATGAAGTAAAGTAATGGATAAATGATAAAGACAAGTAGAAGAAAGGAAAAAAGATGCTCACAACAATCCAAGTAATGAAGCCTCTAGCTAGTAGATATCATTAGTACCTATAATTGTAATATCTGGAGAAATTGTTGGGGTTGTATAGGGGTTTTCCTTAGTCAAACCCCTATTTTGGTGTTCCCACCTCCATAAATAGCCAGATAGAAAGAAAGAGAGTAACAAAAAAGGACAAAGTGTGTGGTGAAAGAAAAACCTACTTAGGAGTAGAACCCACACCACCAAGAATGAGTGATAAAAGAAAACCTTGCTCAAGGAGGAGAATCTATATCATGAAGTAGTGATGCAATAGATAGGGGATGTGTGAAATCCCAAGATGCTCACAAGCAAGAGATGAGGGAGACAAAGTTGCAAGAGTCAAGAGTGTTGTAGAGAAAGTTGTAAGAGCTTGGGAGTGCTACTATAACAAGTGAGGGGTTTGTGCAAGCAAGAGAGTGAAGAGGAAAAGAGAGAAGCCAAGAAGCTAGAGTGAATCTAGAAGCAGAAGAAGAGTTGTAAATGAAGTGAAAAGACTACTTTTAATTAGGGAAAGGAAGCTTCCTGAGCCATTTCAAGGCATCTCAAGTTGTTACCACTGACCAAAGGAGATGATAAGTGACAAGAATACTCGAAGATAGTTATTTGAGCATTGAAATACTGCAGGATGATAGCAAAACATGTAGATATCTGTGTGGTGCACTAGTGTCTGAAGGCATCATGCTACAAAAAAACATGAATGGAAAAATTACAAGGTCTAACGCAAGGAGGACGCATGAGGGTAGCTCCTGAAAAGGGGTGTTGGAGCATCCTAAGAAGAGAAAAAGGTTGATGTAGGGGTTAAAATGAGCCTACTCAAGATGCTAAGGGAGTGGACACTAAAGCAGATGCAAAAATGTATGTGAAATTATGAGGGGTGCAATTTTACGACTATACATTTTCCCCCCACTTTAGTAGGAATATGATTCTATACTAATATGCATGTTAAAGGAAATATACTAAAAATAAATAACATCATAATCCAAAAGGATACTGTAGAGAAAGTAGACAACTCTTTGAACCACAGAAGCATGCCCCCATGTTGAAGACCTGCAAAAAAAATGCATTAAATAGGAAAAACCTGCATCAGACAACAATGTTAGGACATAAAAACTAAAGGATTTGAGTCAGCAAAGAAAAGAGACCTTGTTGTAGAAAGTTGTCTCAGTACTATGTGTCATACCCAAATTAAGAATAACACACTTTGAATAATTTTTAAATGGAGAGAAGAAGGGCATATACATAGGATGAAGAAGATGCATATCTTTGATCCAATATACATAGTTGAGAAGAGAAGAGAGAAAATAATTTAAGAGTGTAAGCACCTCATAGGCTCTCAAACCTACAAGGAAGGTGTCCTCCAAGATCTCTCACATAAAGGAAACCCTAAGAAACCACCCAATAGACCTGTAGACCTATAGGGAAGGCATCCTCCAAGATCTCTCACATGAAGGAAACCCAAAGAAAGTTCCCTAAAGACCTATAGACAAGTAGGGAAGGCATTCTCCAGGATCTCTCACATGGAGGAAGTTGGGAAAGCACTCTATAGACTTGTAGATCTACAAGGAAGGTGTCCTTAAAGATCTCTCACATGAAGGAAACCAAGGAAAGCACCCTACAAACCTATAGGGAGGTATCCCCCAAGATCTCTCACATGGAGGAAACCCTAAGAAAGTTCCCTATAGACCCACAGACCTACAGGGGAGCCACCCCCAAGATCTCTTGCATGGAGGAAGCTCAGAAGAAGCACCCTATAGGCCCACAGACCTACAAGGAGGTATCCCCCATGATCTTTCACATGGAGGAAACCTAAAGAAGGGGACTCCTTAGAGTCAAAAAGCAGCTTCATAGGCACACCTACAAAGTGAAAGTGACCACATAGGAAAGTAAGCGGACAATCACATAAACCATCAAAAAATTGGAAGGCTTTCAAAGGGGTCCCTTAGGAACCCTTCAAAATAATAGGGGTCCACTCAAGGGACACACTATTTGAAAAGCGAGTTCTAGTTAAGCTGCCCCCAAGCTAGATGTCAATGAATTAATTTGAAGGAGAAAAGCATTAAAAGAGGTCCATTGGGAACCCTTTAAAAGAAAAATGTGGTCCACTCAAGGGATGCTTCATTTCAAAGATAGAGAGAAGAGAGGGAGTCCTCCAAGAAGGACACACATATCCATAACATGTTATCATTGCCCCCATCATGCAGGGGAGGTGAACCGTGCAAGACACTTAGAACATAAAGGATAGAGGTAAACCTCGATATCACTTGTGATGTGAAGTAAAGGTAGGTGCATGAGTCAAACAAGAGTTTGATGGCACCTGAATCAATAATTTGTTGTATTTTATCCTTTAAGGCCTTACATTCAATAGTGGAATGGCCAAGAACTCGATGGCATGCATAGAAAGGATGTTTTTTCTTTATCATAATTATGAAATTTCTTGCATGTAGGAGAAGGAAGAGTAATTAAGCAGGATTTTAGAAGCCACACCAAAATATGCTCTTGCTTATATAGAGGATGAGGAGTAGGAAGCAAACCTTTCTCTTGTGAAGAAGAGTTTGAGTGCTCATAAGAAGAATACATGAAGATAGCAGATAACAGAGGAGGATCTCCATGGAGAGTATTGTTCCAGCTAGGGGGATCATACTCTTCTACAAGATCACAATCAACCTTTTTTGACAAGATTGCCACCATCATCCTCTTTAGCAGAAGAGTAATCATCTTCCTCAGAAGGAGGATCAACACTAAGAACATTACAGTTATTTCTCACACTACCCCATGATACAAGAGAATAACCATATCTAATAGTAGGTGTGGATGATGTTATTGGAAGGTCTCAGTGGAATAGGGTGACTTTACATTTTCCAGTGAAGGATTATGTAAATTCTAAAGAACTCGAATCTTCTTCAAGGACATCTATCTCAAGAGTATCCTTTGTAGTAGGTATTGCTGGAGTAAAAATTAACACAATGGAAGATGCCAAAGGAATAAGAGTAGGCACAATTGAAACCTGATTGATATATTTCATCTCACACAACTACATAGCACTAGGGTCAACATTAATTGTGACTACTCAATGGTTACAAATGAAATCAATAGATTTATGCAAGGTAGACGAGACTACACCCATAGCATGAATCCAAGGTCTACCAAGAAGAAGGTTATAAGGTAATTTTTTTGACATAACATATACAAGGGTAGGTACAATGATGGGTCCCAACCTCAAAGGAAAGAATATTGTGCTTAGGGCTTGTTGACCAACATTATCGAACCCACGAATATCAACAAAAGAAGCATTAATAGAAGATGAATCAATATTAATCTTAAGCAATAGATCAATGCTACATACATTGAGTTTCGAAATGGCATCAATGAGAGTATGTATAATGCCAATTTTATTAATATTAATTGTAATCATTAGAGGATCTTCATGCTTCTATACTTTCAGAGGTGGGAGTTCCTATAGATAGAATGTGATATTTGGAAAATCTGCATGAATATGAGATATCAATGCATTAGCATCTGTTGGCCTAGTGGAAAAAGGAAAGAGGATCTTTTGCAAGGCTTCCTGAAGCATACCTTGATAAACTAGAATAGACTAAAGCAAGTCCCATAGTGAGACCTTAGCCAGAGTAACTTGGAGTTTCTTGACAAGATCACAATCACTAGGTGCTTTAGTCATAGGTTTAGGTGCTTAAGGAAGGCTTAGTTGTTTATTCATACTATTCTCATAAGTATGGGCTACTGTTCTATAAGAGGGAGCATTAGAAAGATTAGGAGAATCACTATCAGATGGAATACTATCAATAGAACAACTCTTAGGAGAAAGACTAGTGGGAGTTACGTAAATGACCAATCTCTTAAGCCTTTTAGGGGCAGCAAAGACATAGATTACATTTATAGAATCATCACAACTAGTGGAATAATTTTTGAAGACATATTCTCAACATCGATCCAAGGAGGATCAGATTTGGAAGGAGGTTCATCATTTGCTAACACATCACCTCTAGAAGAGAGTGCATTAGAACAAAGATGAGATTCATAATTCACAAATGCATCATCTCTAGGAGAGAGTTCATTGGAATGAAGAAGAGATTCATCATTCACTAATACAATGTCTCTAGAAGAGAGTGCATTGGAATTAAGACAAGGTAAAATAATATTAAGAAAAGTATTAATGATTTCATCTCCTTGCAAAAAAATATCATCTGAAGCTAGAGGACTTTCATGAGAAGGATCAAAGATATCAAGTGACATAGGTAATGCCAAGTCACCATCACATGCATGAAATGGAATATCATAAATTTTTCAAAAAAAAAAGGATATTGAACTAATAAAATAAGATATTAAATTCATTTTGATGAAAAAATTAAGAAAAATAAAAAATATAGATTTTCTAATTTTTACGATATTTTCTATGTTCTAGTAATTTCCATTTCTGGAGGTCTTTAGAGTAGAATTTTAGGTTGTAACTTGTGTTAGTTCCTAAAATTATGCTACAAAAAGCACTAGTATTTTAGGGAATGAACTAGCTCTCTAGGAGACCTTTCCAACATTGCAAACGGTTCTCAATTCTGAGCACCGAGTCAAAAGTTATGACCCTGCCAAGTAGGGGTAAATAAATTCCTAGTTTTTTGAAAAATACCTTCTTCACGTTGGGTTCACCAAAATGTAGAAAAGGTGGATTCGCTACTCAAGATTTCTTTTCATTCAAAGAGCCTCATGGGGTGAACTGAACTAAACTACCTCAAGGAAAAATGGTGAGAGTTTTAGAATCTGAAAGAGCAGGTCACAAAGGTCTTCTACACAAACTATCAAGCTCTCGACCAAAGGACAAAAGCATAGAATATGGATGACATCACAACATGCTAGCATCTCAAAGGTGCGTTGGCATCTCATATGGACTAGAGAATGAATTTTTCATAGGAAAATAATAGAATGGCGACTTCTACTCTGATTGTTAATAATTTATAGAATTTGATAAAGAAACATAATGTGATAAGACTAAAATGAAGTAAAGTAATGAATAAATGATAAAGACAAGGAGAAGAAAGGAAAGAAGATACTCACAAAAATCTAAGTAATGAAGCCTCTAGCTAGTAGATATCTTAAGTACTTGCAAGTGTAATATCTTGAAAATTTGTTGGGGCTGTATAGGGGTTTGCCTCAGTCAAACCCCCATTTTGGTGTTCCCACCTCCACAGATAGCAAAATAGAAGGAGAGAGAGTAACCAAAATGGAAAAAGCATCTAGTGAAAGAAAAAATCGCTAAGGAGTAGAACCCGCACCACCAAGTATGAGTGATAAAATAAAACCCCGCTCGAGGAGAACTCATATCACAAAAGAGGTGATAAAAGCAATCCCTGCTCAAGGAGGAGAACCGATATCGCGAAGTAGAGATGTAGTAGATAGGGTATGTGTGAAATCCAAAGATGCTCACAAGAAAGAGAGGAGGGAGATGAAGTTCCAAGAGCCAAGATTGTTGTAAGGAGTGTTGTAGAGAAATTTATAAGAGCTTGGGAGTGTTGTAACAAGTGAGAGATTTGTGCAAGCAAGAGAGTGAAGAGGAAAAGAGAGAAGCCAAAAAGCTAGAAGCAGAAGAAGAGTTGTAAATGAAGTGAAAATATTTCTTTTAAGGAGGGAAAGGAAGCTTCTTGAGCCATTTAAAGGCATCTCAAGTCGTTACCACCGACCAAAGGAGGTGACAAGGGGAAAGAATGATCAAAGATAGCTATTTGAGCATAAGAAGAGTTGTAAATGAAGTGAAAATATTTCTTTTAAGGAGGGAAAGGAAGCTTCTTGAGCCATTTAAAGTCATCTCGAGCTGTTACCACCTACCAAAGGAGGTGACAAGGGCCAAGCATGCTCAGAGATAGCTATTTGATCATTGAAATGTCATAGGATGCTAGTGTGGTGCACATACGTTCATGCAGCGTGTTAGTGTCCAAAGGCATCATGCTACAAAACAAAATGAACGGGAAAAGCACAAGGTCTGACGCAAGGCAGACACATAAGGGTCGTTGCTGAAAAGGGGTGCTAGAGCATCCTGAGAAGGGAAAATGACTGATGTAAGGGCTAAAATGAGCCTACTCAAGATGCTAAGGGAGTGGACACTAAAGTAGATGCAAAAATGTATGCGAAATTGTGAGGGGCACAATTTAATGATTGTACACAAACTAATCTAGGGTTTCATTAATAAATTGGGATTCTTTAAGATATAATTGGCCTTATTTTACATCCACAAGCCTTAATTAATGCATCTTTTTGAGGATAATCCTGACATAAATAAAAATCCAATCATAATTCATGTGCTTTTGGATTGTATGGCCTAGATTTAGTGATCTGGGACTCATATGCCACCTTGGGTGTTCCACCATAGAAAAATGGCCCATTTTCATTTTCATGGTCTTTTAGGCCTTTCTTCACAATGTTTGGTCTAATTTGCTTTGATTTATTGATGTGATATCTAGCTTGAATATGCACATTTAGGGCCTTAAAATTCAAATAATGGCATCTTGTGAAAGTGTTGTGAAGTGTTGTAAAACATTTCTACACTTTTCTAGATTCTATTCATTGCAATTCACCTAAAAATTACCTTTTCATCACTTATCAAGTCCTATTTTGAAGTGTTGTAAAGTCTTGTAATAAGATTTCACACTTTCCTAAGCATAAGTTCACTATTTACACCTTTCTTATGCTTTATTTGACCCCTTTATGCCCTTATAAGGCATAATTAAGTGTTATTTTGAATGTAAACCTAAAAAATAATATTAAATGTGACTTAATTATTGACACCTAGTTGCGCCCACAAAAGGATATGAAAATCACAGTAAAACCTTTCCTGGGAATTGGAAATTCCAATAGGTGACTAATATCTCTCTATGGACGTTCATTTACTTATCAAACCAGGGGACGTATACTTTAAATAGCGTAGCACAATATATGCACTAAGAACTAGTTTCGGTCAAAACTTAGCAGAAATAAATACTTGGAAGGAATTCTATCTACGCTACAGGAAGGTAATGCAAAGTTCTTTAACTCAACTATGATTTGATTAAAACAGAAACCATAATAGCTACGACTGAAACACAAACTATGAACTGGCCTTATGCTGCAGGAACAGGCACAGGGATGGATTCCCTATGCTGCAGGAGCAATACAAGACTGAGTTTGTATGAAAAATTCAAAGATGAAAGCTAACTAAAGATCAATAGAAAAGAACAGCTAACTAACTAGCTACAAATACTTACTAAGTGGGCCCCCTTAGCAAGCATCTACTGATTACACAGGTGCTGAACTTAGAACTTCATCAAACTTTATTCATGAAAACAGAATGGTATACATTGCTTTGTTGATATAAACTAACAACAAACTCTGTCTCTTGTCAAATAAATTCTACTTTTTATTATCATACTGACTCTTACATGATATCTGCTATCTTTCTATCACTATGCTTCTATCTTACTCTAACTATCATCTATTTTTTCATTCGTGCAGGAGGAGTACTTTATTTAAAATTAGGAGAACAACTAACTAACTAACCCTATCAAAGAAAGACATGGAAGTAAAGTGTATCCCAGAATCAAGGAACAAACTTCATAAATGAATTTATGCATTCAACTCAATCCAGAGAGAATCTAGCACTCTACTCTTTCCAGATTGACTATCATTAAAAATCTTTCCCAACAGTTTCGGTCAAAGAGTCTTCGCCAGAGCTTCCTCAAAGTCGTGCAAGAAATGGACTTTACTGCAAGGCCGAGATCGGCTGCGCTTGACTCGATCATTCTTCAACAACCTTCAAAACAAAAGGTAACAGATTAGAAAGAAAGGGCATATGGAACATACACAATATCCATTCATTAATCACACATTTAAATCTATTTCATCATTCAAAAATTGTATGCGATATACAAGTCATTTAGGGAGTCAACGGGGTAATAAATGTAGTCAAGTCAACACAATAAGCTACAAAAATATGCAAATGTTTTGCTATAGGATATCCCCATAAAAGGTTTCAAAAGAGTTTTAAACAACCACGAATAACAAAAGTAAAGGCATTAAAAGTTCATCATAATATCCAAACTATGAGCATATTTTGGGCTCATCACTTCCCCCTACTTAGCCTAATGCTGGTCCTCCAACATTAACTTTCCTGGTGGTTTTTCTGAAGTCAGTGGTTGCTGCATGACTCTAAAATGGAGTTCCAAACCTATAATAAAATCCTCTAAAATCCTAGCACCTTTCATACCTACGGTCTTCTAAATCATCATTAAGATTGGTAGCTTGATAAGGATAAAGGGGCCACATTAGCACAGGAGGTCTGAATGTCAATGGCAACCACAGTTAAAATCTCTTTTGAAGTCCCAACTATATATATCTGCTTGATCGTTTAAGAGCTACTATGAAATTTAGGGGACTGTGAGGTTCGGATCTTCTTAGTCCAATAGTTAATCTTTCCCACCTTTTCTCACTTCTGGTGTATGCCAGTCTCCAAAATGAATATGACTGTTCCTGAAATTCATCATATACCTATTTCCTGAGATTGAATATCTTCTCTCTGGCTATAATATTATTAATGCCATATGTCAGAACAAACCAATTTTTCAACATTGCATGGGGGTTTGAACTTTGAGAGCGTAATGGAACAGGCTCATTTCTCTCAGCTTCCTCATATATTTCCCATTGTTTGCCATAATTCACCTCATTTTCTGCCCATGACATAAATGATCTCAAATGGATATCACCAATATATAGAAGAGGGTTCCATTCTGTTTCAGATGGAATTAAGAAGCCATGTAAATAAAATTCACATAGAGAATTTCTTAACCAATTAGGGGCTGCCTGGTATGCCTCGTAAAATTCTTTAGCAGTGTGAAGTATAGGATCTTGATTTCTGGAAATTCTCATTAGTTGGAACCATAAGAACTATTCCTTAAGGCATAGAGAATAAACTCTAGGTGGTGGTCTGCATTCCATAATCTGACCAGTTACTTTTAACATTTCATCCATTTTTTCTTTCAACTCAACAATTTCCTGCTTTTGACTTTCAATTTCCTTTTTCAGTTTCTTCCTTTCTACCTCCCATAGAATTTGTTGCATGTCAGTCTGAGCTATGCGCTAGAAAGTTAGGGTTTGCAATGCAACTATTTCCCAGTTAGTTTTGACATATTCCAGAAACTCAATCAAAAATTTCTTCTTATAAACAACAATGGCTTTACAAGTTGCAGGGTGAAATGTAGCTTCACTAGGCACATTCAATTGTTCAGTCAGTTCTTGCTCTTGCTGCAAGATGAATTCTTGTTGCTGTAATGGAGAAGACTATGCTTCCTCCAAAAACTGCACAGCAGCGGTAGCCAAGTCATCGAGATTTGGTAACCCTTGCTCATTAGCTCCATTTCCTTTGTCTCAACTTGTTTCTCTTCAGGAAAGGATGAACTCTATGCAACATTTTCAGACACATTCTGAGAAACATCAAATTCAGACCCTACAGATCCTTCTGAAATTACAATAACCTTTGGTTGAGGTGAAGCAGGGGAGATCTTATATTGTTTCCTTGTGGAAACTCTTCTTGGCACTGGTGCAGCTGCAGGAGATGTTCTGGTAGCCTTCCTTTTTTTGGTATGCTTAGAGGGCTCTACCCTGCTAGAGGATGATGGTGAATTGGTGTTAGCAATAGGTGTTAGCAACAGGTGTTGCTATAGGAGAGACGGCTATAGGGGAAGGTGTTGCAGGAGAAGAACATTGACTTTTCTGAGAATGAGGGTCAAACTTTGTGGTTTGTTCTACCCCAAACGACTCACCTACCTTTGTTTTTCCCTTCTCTCTCCTAGTGGCAGACCTACTTTGTACCTGAGTAGAGGATTCTGGTGGGGGAGCTGTAGGACCAGGTGCTACAGGAGTAGATGACCCTTGCCCTATTCTACTGGTAGATGCAATTTCTTTCTTCTTTTTCTGAGGCCGTGGGGTAAGTACCCTATGGGGTTGTGGAATTTGCAAGCTCTTTTGGGCAACAAATTGTTGCTAGGAAAGAGGTGAGACATCTCTCAAAGAGCATTCAATCAGTAATTTGATAAGGCCATGGTGAGCAACATAATTATCTTTCCCTTGTTGGGTTCCGTGGGCACTTTGTTCTATAAATTTTAATAGGAAATTTAGAACATTTACAACTAACCCATGCCTCATATGACTTAATAATTTGAAATGATATGAATGTAGGTAGGAGAAATGACCTTCATAGGTTAAATACCTGATTATGTAAGCGGCGTATTCTAAATAAGGAGAAGACAACGATACCCACTTGCATCCCTGCTTGGAGACTTCCAAAAGTCCATCAATGGGCATTGAAAACTCAACCCTTGCAGTGGCAACATCTAAAGAAAAATTTTCTCCAACGGCTGGAAGCTCGGTTAATTCAAAAATTTTGTCTTCAATTGCAACAACCGTTAGACCCCATACAGTGGCTTCCCCTTCATAAAAGGTTCTCAAAAATTCTCCAGTAGCCTCCTCATCAAAAGAATTTAAACTCAAGAAATAGTTTAACCATCCACAGAGGCTGAATGCGTGGACTGTTGGAGGATTTTGCAATAATAATTCATGAGCTACAGGCTCATGTCACACCAGCTGACCACCCATGTTCATAGTTTTCCCCTAGCTGAACTCAATTCCTTGCTGAAAATTCAAATTTTATGTTTCCCTTTCTGCTCTGATTTTTCTTCTGTCATGCCGTCACATTTCTTTCTTTTCCAAAAATGAACTTTTTAAACAAGCAGTTTTAATCATAATTTACAAGAAAAACATGCAATAAAGAAGGAAATGTGATTATATTTGGAAAGTACCAAAAAAATAATAAAGAAAGGTTATTTGCACAGTTATGGTAGTGACAAAAAAATAAGTTTTAAAAAATGGATTACCCCGCCCCCTACTTAGAGTATGACATGTGTCCTCACATGTACTAAAGAATAGGTGGAGATCGGGTAATAATGACTGGTACTGTCATAGCAGTAAATGAATAGAATAAAATAAATTAAATATGCGATAACAAAAGATATGGCGTACCTTTGATATTTGCATGTACGTGTGAAGAAAGATGATGACATCTGCATGAGTTGACAGTTGGGAATGATATCTTAATTAAGGGTGATGCGGATGGATGAAGTGGATGAGTGATGTGGGTGGACGAGATGAATGGATGGAATGGATGGATGGGATGGATGGATGGAAGATAAAGAAGTGAGATGGGGTGATAAATGAGAATGGAGAAAAAGGGGTTTCCTTTTAAAAAGAAAACTTTTATTATGAGCATGTTTTTTTCAAAATTACGGTGAAGCTGCAGGAGAAAGGCTAAAGCCTTCGGCTATAGGAAGAGTAGCGGGAGGAACCTAAACGAACTGCTGCATGAATTATTCTTTTGAAACTGGTTTATGGTACAACCGGAGTTGGTGGCCATTAACTAGCAATTTGAAATGGACTGGATCAATTGTCACTAGTTGTACAGCTCCGTTGTCAAACACATTCTCAAATTCATAGGGGCCAAGCCAACATGTTGTGAGCTTACCTTGGTTCTCTTGATATCTAGAATCATATAACAAAGCCCAATCACCAACAGAAAATTTTCTAGTTTTGATGTGTTGATCATGCCATTTCTTCCTTTGCTGTTGGATTGCTTCTGTGTGCTGTAGGGTTGGTTTTTTCATTTCATCCAAAGCATTTAGCTGTAGGAGACGGTCCTTTTGTGCTTCAAATATTTCCATATTGAGTTCAAGAGTTGTCCTCAAAGTTTTGTGCTCAAATTCTATGGGCAACATGGTTGTTTTCCCATAAAGCAGCTCAAAAGGTGTAAACCCAGTTGTTGTCTTCCATGTAGTTCTATAGGCCCAAACTACTTCAGGAAGTCGATTGCTCCAATCTTTTCTATGGAGTTGCACTGTCTTTGTTAGAATCGCCTTAATTTCCCTATTTGTTACCTCCGCCTGACCATTGGCTTGAGGGTGATAGGGGTTGGACTTCCTATGTTTGATCTTATAGTCATTCATTAGTGTAGTGATTAGATTCGATATGAATTGAGCTCCCTGATTAGTTACAAGCTCTCTGGAAACTCCAAATCTAGTGAAAATTTGTTCATATAGAAATTCAACAACCTTGTTATCTCGAGCATGAGTCATAGCTTTTACCTCAACCCACTTTGTTACGTAGTCTGTGCAAACTAGAATGTATGACTTGCCATTTGATGGTGGATCAATTGGTCCCACAAAATCCATTCCCCATTTATCAAAAGGGGTGACTATTACCTATGGATATTGTGGCATTTCATCTGAATTGGTTGGTCTTTCCATATGTTGGCACCTGTCACATTTTCTTGTATAGGCCACAGCATCCTTGTGTAATGTTGGCCAGTAGTACCCTATTGTAAGAATCTTCATTGATGTTCTTTTTGCTGCAAAATTTCCTCCACATGGTTCATCATGACAAGTATGCAAGATATCATAAGTCTCATCTTCTCTTACACATCTTCACATCACTTGATCAGGTCCAGTATAAAATAGACAATTTGCAATCCATGAAAAGTTAAAAACTTTTCTCTATTAACAATTTCTTTTCTTTTGGAGAAAAGTGGGTTGGTATTCTGCTTGCTGCTAGATAATTGGAAATGTCTGCATACCATGGTGTATGTGAAGCAATGGAAAACAAGTGTTCATCTGAGAACCTATCATCAATGACCTCATGTTCAACAGGTGCAGCTGATTGAAGTCTTGATAAAAAGTCAGCTACAACATTAGCTCTTCCTGGTTTGTTAATTATTATAATGTTAAATTCTTGTAACAACAGGAGCCATCTTGCCAATCTACCAGAAATGGCAGGTTTTTTCATTAGATACTTGATTGCTGTATGGTCAGTATGGATGAATATCTGATAACCTATGACATAATGCCTAAATTTATTCAAAGCATACACTACTACGAGCAATTCCTTTTCTGTAACAATATAGTTGAGCTCATGACCTTGAAGGTTCTTGTTGATAAAGTAGATAGCATGCTCAATTGAATTTTTTTTTTGACTTAAAACTACTTCTATACCAAAATCAGAGGCATCAGCATGTATGTGAAAAGGAAAATTCCATTTTGGACCTTGAAGAACAGGGGCTTGAGTAAGCAAGTCCTTTAGTTGCAGGAAATATTTTTCACATGCCTCTGTCCACTCGATGAGAATCCTTGGTTAACAAGGCATAAAGTGGACTGACAATTTTACTGAAATCTTTTATAAACCTTCTATAATACCCTGCATGGACAAAGAAACTTCTGACATCTTTTTGTTTTGCAGGAGTTTGTAAATTCAGAATAACTTCAATTTTAGCAGGGTCGACCTGAATTCCATTCTTTGAAATATGATGACCTAGAACAATACCTTCTTCCATCATTAGAAAACACTTTTCACTGTTTAGAGAAAAAAATTTCTCTCTGCACCTTTTCAATACTTTTTCTAAATTCACCAGTGCTTCTTCAAATGTGACTCCATAAATAGTGAAATCATCCATATAAATCTCCATACAGTCATGAGATATATCAACAAAGATACTAATTACTACTCTCTGAAATGTTGCTGGTGCATTGCATAGACCAAAAGGTAAGACCGAATAAGCAAATGTTCCCCATGGACAGGTAAAAGTGGTCTTATCTTGATCTTCAGGGGCAATTTTTATCTGATTGTAACCACTGTAACCATCCAAAAAGGAAAAATATATTTTGCCAGACAGTGAGTCCAGTACTTGGTCTACAAATGGTAGTGGAAAGTGATCTTTTCTAGTGGCAGTGTTCAACTCTCTGTAATCTACACACACTCTCCATTTTTCACCTTTCTTAGGAACAATAAATAATGGAGAAACCCATTGACTGTCAGAGATTGGATAAATAAAACCAGCATCAAGCAATTTTTGAAGCTCACTTTTAACTATTTCTCTAAGTGCTGAATTTATTCTTCTTTGAGGTTGTCTAACTGGTAAACAATTTTCTTTGATATATATCTTGTGAGTACAAACTTGAGGATCTATTCCTTGCATGTCCCCATATTCCCATGCAAAAGCTTTATGCTGATCTTGTAGCATTTTTAATAAGATAGCCTGTTGAGATTGTGACAGCTTGCTATTGATATTCAAATAGTGACCTGGAGACAATTCTATCTGCTTAGTGAGATTACTCATAGAATCTACAGGTGATGTTTGTACCTCTTGTGGAAGCAAGTTATTAAAAATTGTTGGAAGTTTAGGTAGTGAACTCTCAGAATTTGGTTGTTGCAAGAAACATTGTAGATGGCTGCCACTTGTATCAGATGAACTACCTGTATCAGAGTTGTACTGTAGAATTTGAAAAAGAAAAGCATCCTCACTCTGGAGTTGTGAGAATAGATCATTTTGAAACATCATTAATTGAGTCAAAGAATTGGCTTCTTCAGTTTCTTCCCCCACATCTGGCCAAACAAGTTGGGACAAATCTGGTTGAGGTCTAGCAGGCAGATACAGAGCCAATTTTTTTGTGGACTTCCATCAGAAATGGTCATATCTCCATAACGAAATCCTATAAAAGCATCAACAGTTTCTAACCATGGTCTACCAAGGATAACTGGATACCCTCCTAAAGTTTCCTTAACTGATAATATTGTGAAATCAGCTGGATACTCCCAAGATTCAAGAGTGACAATTACATCTTCCACCATCCCATCAAGTTTAACTGTGGAGCTATCTGCAAGCTGCATAACTGTGGGTGTAGACCTAATTTTTGAAATGTTCAAGGAGTCCATAGTATGCTTTGTCATGACATTAATGGCAGCACCTAAGTCAATCAAAATATTTTTTACAATTTGGCCATTTATATGTATTTGCACTAGAGGACTTCCAGGGTCAATATACTTTGGGATGACTATATTTTCCAACATTATATCAGCCAATTTTTCTAAGACATGAATTGTTTGGGGATCCTTTTTCTTTCATCCAAGCTTCTTCAAACATACATCTTTAATAGCTTTTCCAAAAATGGGAACATATTTAATAGCCTGAAATAAGGGGATTTGAATTTGTACATTTTTTAGCTGATCTAGAATATCAAAAGTGGGTTCTTCTATGGATTTAAATGTAGTACTTTGCAACCTTTGAGGAAAAGGTTATTTTTCTTGACTTTGCAAAATAGGCTCTTTAGAAACCGTATCAGGTATAGGCATATGCTCAGTAGGATCAATAGGTGCAGTAGATTCTTCAAGGGGAGAATATGGTATTTCAGTAATTAGAGGTAGTTTTGGAGTAGGTAAAGTGGTTCCAGACCTCAAATAGATGTCATTAATGTTTAAGGCATAAGCTTGATATTGGTTGGCTTCGGCAAGATACGTAGGCTTTTGTTGCCTATTATTGGGATTTGGCAATGGCTGGGCAGACATAGGCATTTGTTTTGGAGGTACAGTATTTATGGCAGTTACTGCAGGAGGTGGCATAAGGGCCTGTGGTTGCGGCTGTGGAAGCTGCAGGAATCCAGGGGACTAGTTTTGCCATTGCTGAGGACCTCTCTATTTAGGATTTTGCTGCTAATTATCTGAAGGTGGGGTCCATTGTCCTTGTGGCTGCTGCCAACCTCCTTGAGGAGATTGCCATTGTGGGGTCTGATAATTAGGCCAACTTGGTTGAGGTGGATTCTAGGGTGGTGGTGGTCCATATGCATGTTGTCATTGGTTATTATAGCCAGAATAAGGATTACCAAAAGTTAAAGGATCTTGAGGCATACCTTGTCTTTGGGCCCATGGTCTCCTTTGTGCAACAAAGAACACTTGATCATCATCACCTTTTACTAGCTTGAAGTCAGTAGGTAGTTGCTTAGCTTCTAAATTAGCCACCATCTTGCATCTGCAGTCACGCTTCTTCTGTCTGCAATATGGACATAACTCAGCCAAAACTTCCTCAGCTTCCTCATGTTTCTTCTGAGCTTGCATAGTGTCCAATTGTGTAGCCATATTATTAATGATGTCCTGCTTGAAGTTAGACAACAAATTTGTTATCTCCATCTGAGAAACTCCACCAGAAGAAGACTTCTCCACTATAGCATGATGACCTCGACCTTTCTTAACTATTGCTCGAGAGTAGTTAAGACATATTTTCTTTATATCATCCCAAGGAAGTTGGGTTATATCACCTCCTCCCATCAGGTCCAGGGCATCTATATAGGAATCACTGATTCCCCTTAGAAAGAGTAGTTTCTGAGAGTCCTCGTTGAGAGTATGGTTTGAGTTCCTCTTTAGTGAAAACAAAAATCTGGAAATATAATCTTCCAGACTTTCATCCTCCTTCTGCTGAATTCAGAATATGTCATCACCTTTGTTGGCACTCTTACAATATTCCTTATACTTCTCAAGGAATTTTGTCTGCATGGCTACCCAACTATCAACAACGCCTCTTCCCAGACTCATGAACCATCTGAGAGCTCCCTCCTTCAAGGTGGAAGGAAATAACTTCAGTTTATGAGCATCTGAGTTGTAGTCATAACTGCGACAGAGGACATCAAACTCAAACAGAAAAGTTATAGGGTCCTCTGTGACTAGGCCATAGAATTTTGGAACTAGTGAAGAAGGTATATTCTGAAGATTGTCAGTATCTCATTGGGGAACAATGGGAAACTCAAAAGCAGGAGGTGGATTATTAGGTGGATTATTTTCCATGTTTGCTTGCTGGAATAACAAAGTGAATGGATTTTCCTCAGGTTTGTTGTCAGCTGGGTCAAATGGCAGTTCAACAAATAGGTTTTCAGGGAGGAACCTTCCCAGTGCATCTCTTCTTCTTCTATGCATGCAATACGATGAATGGTGGTTTGAAAGATTTTGAAAATTTTGACTAACAAACTAAACTAATACTAAAAATGACTTTTGACAAATCCTTAGCTTAACACCATCCCCAGCAATGGCACCAAAAATGGTTGTGCCCACAAAAGGATATTAAAATCACAGTAAAACCTTTCCTGGAAATTGGACATTCCAACAGGTGACTAATATCTCTCTATGGATGTTCATTTACTTGTCAAACCAAGGGACGTATACTTTAAATGGTGCAGCACAATATATGCACTAAGAACTGGTTTCGGTCAAAACTTAGCAGAAATAAATACTTGGAAGGAATTCTATCTACGCTACAGGAAGGTAATGCAAAGTTCTTTAACTCAACTATGATTTGATTAAAAAATAATCCATAACAACTATTACTGAAACACAAACTATGAACTGGCCTTATGCTGTAGGAACAGGCACAGGGATGGATTCCCTATGCTGCAGGAACAATACAAGACTGAGTTTGTATGAAAAATTTAAAGATGAAAGCTAACTGAAGATCAACAGAAAAGAACAACTAACTAACTAGCTACAGATACTTACTAAGTGGGCCCCCTTAGCAAGCATCTACTGATTATGCAGGTGCTGAACTCAAAACTTCATCAAACTTTATTCATGAAAACAGAATGGTATACATTGCTTTGTTGATATAAACTAACAACACAATCTGTCTCTTGTCAAACAGATTCTGCTTTTCATTATCATATTGACTTCTACATGATATCTGCTATCTTTCTATCACTATGCTTCTATCTTACTCTAACTATCATCTCTTTTTTCACTCACGTAGGAGGAGTACTTTATTTAAAATCAGGAGAGCAACTAACTAACTAACCCTATCAAAGAAAGATGTGGAAGTAAAGTGTATCCCAGAATCAAGGAACAAACTTCATAAATGAATTTATGCATTCAACTTGATCCAGAGAGAATCTAGAGCTCCACTCTTTCTAGATTAACTGTCATTAAAAATCTTTCCCAATGGTTTCAGTCAAAGAGTCTTCGCTAGAGCTTCCTCAAAGTCGTGTAGGAAATGGACTTTACTACAAGGCCGAGATCAGCTGCACTTGACTTGATCATTCTTCAACAACATGTAAAACAAAAGGTAATAGATGCGAAAGAAAAGGCGTATGGCACATACATAATATCTGTTCATTAATCACACATTTAAATCTATTTCATCATTCAAAAATTGTATGCGATATACTAGTCATTTAGGGAGTCAACGGGGTAATAAATGTAGTCAAGTCAACACAATAAGTTGCAGGAATATGCAAATGTTTTGCTACAGGATATCCCCATAAAAGGTTTCAAAAGAGTTTTAAACATCCATGAATAACAAAAGTAAAGGCATTAAAAGTTTATCATAATATCCAAACTATAAGCATATTTTGGGCTTATCAACACCCACATTCAAGCTTAAGGTGGAACCCACTCACCATGGGTGGCGAATGAGTCCCTCTTGGCTCCAAATTCAAAATATTTCAAATTTTCTTTTAGGTTTTTATTCAAAATTACTTGATGTCAACCTATGATGAGGTATCGTCAGGTTACTAAGGCACAATTGTGTATAAATAAGTGTTTTTCTCCTCATTTTACATCTCCTACAGTCTTCTAATTCACTCAAGCAATCAATTTGCATTTGAGCACTTTGCATCTTATAATCAAGCATTTTGGAGCATCGATTGACATATCTTCAAATTTTTCTCAACAAGGGTTTGGTAAGTTGATAGAATTTGCATGTTATTTTTTTATCATTCTCCTTCATTTCACTATTTCATTAAGGGTTTGATTACCAAAATGCGATTTGACCAAGGCAAATCCTTATATCCTAACCGTTAACTATTTTTCCCCTTTTGCATGTGTGTTTCTAGACTTTTGTATGTAGATTTGGCAAGAATTTAGGTGTTGAAATATGGAAAAGAATTCAACAAAGTGTTTCAAGTCAACTACATCCTATTTTAAGCTTGGAAAAGACATTTTGTCCATTTTCTATAGATTTGACTTTGGCAACCCGACAACCAAACAATCTCATATATGGTGCTATAGAATTATCCCCTGATTTCTAAAAATTGTAGGAGAGGAATAATTCACCACCAGTGGAAAATGAGTCCCACCTTAAGGCTGGAAATCTAGATTTTGTTAGATTTCAGATCCTGACACTCAAAAACTAGTTTCTGACAATTTTCATTAGAAGCAAGACTGATTCGCCATCAGTGGCAAATGAGTCCCACTGGTGATATTTTATGATTTCAGATAGCATTCATAAAATTCCATATTTTACAATCTCTACCCAATTGCACTCTGATTCAACCTCTTTCTATTCTATTTTCCATTTGTTCATTCATAGTTCATTGTTTGCAAACATCACCGTGTTTTCCAAAATTGCATAAATCATAGGTTTTGCATACATAATCATCTAATTAATTCATATAAATACACTTAGATCATTCCATTTATTTCAAATAACATCATACATTATCTTATTTGAGTGAACCTAGCTAGACTTTTGGCCCTACTTTCTCCTTTTAAGTGAAAAACCCTCGAAGTGCTAGAAAGATCTAGAGTTCCAAAAATCTACAATTCATTTTGGTGAACTTGCATTTTGAACACTTTACATTTCTGATTTCAATTGCATCTTGCATCCTAGACTCCATTTGTATCAATATTCAATTAGGTTATTGTTTTGTTTTTGCATCCTAGGGTTTCTTAACTTGCATTAGTGAAAGACTCATTTAGATTTCATTTTTGCATTACATATCATTAGAAAAACTAAAAATCTACATCTGCATTCTTAATTGGCATATGAAAAGCATTAAAATCACATTAAATTTTTGAAAAAACACAAAAAAATCTCATACTGGGACTCATTCACCTCCCTAGGCGAATTAGTCCACCTGGACATTTCAGATTGCATTTTTAAGAATTTTTTTGGATATTTCCTGCATTACAAATTTCTATAATTGTTTTTTGTTTTAATTTCCAGAATATATTTTTCAGTCATTTCTTGCATCTTAATTTAATTTCATCATGGCATTTTCTTTTAATAATTTTTGGAATTCATTAAAATCCTTGGTAGACATGTCCAGTTGTGCCTTTGGCTTTGACCCTAATGACCTTGAGCTGCCTCATGCTCCTTCAACACCTCATGATTGTCCTCCATGTGATGTAGACATCATTGGAGAAGATGATGATAGCATGAACAATTTCTACAATGAATGCCTTGATAACCTTGAAGCCAATGCACCCTTTTACCCATCCATGAAGCCACAAAATCTTCCTACCGTTGTACCTCTTGATTATTTTGCATATTTACATCCTAAAATAGATGGACCTAAATTTCCTCCATCATGTGGAATTCAAATTGAAGAAACTAAATTTTCCTACACAACCTCCACCTGAATGTGAAAGGAGACTTTAATTGCTTTTAAACAAAGGTCTTATACTATTACCACCTATGAATAATTTGGTCATTCATCCTAAAGAATCTAACATACCATTTTGCAAATATCATCATTTTCTTGGACACCAAACCAAAGAATGTCAAACATTGGATGACATATTGAACAAGTATCACTTCATTGATACTGAGTGCTTTCCTATTATTCCTTAAAAACAAAACTCCTTTTATCATGTCATAGTTGTAGAATTTTCTATTCTCACATCATCCACCTTGGCTCATTCTTGCTTTACAATTTGTGGGAGGCAAGAAGTTGATAGCCTTGTCCTCGAAATGCATTTTTCTTGGTCTCTTAACTATTTTATTCATTTTCCGCTTAACTACTTAAGATTGATAAACTAATAACTTAGTTAATGGTTGACTTACACTTGCATTACTAGCTCCTTTTACATTTTTAGTTTTATGTGCATATCATGTTCCCCCCATATCGTGTGTCTGATGTTTTCCCTCTCATTGTACACTTCTTCTATTTGTACCTCTATTCTTCTATATGTCATGCATTTCCTTTTTCATTTTTTCTTTTGTGTTTTCCTTTTGGGGATGATGCAAAGAGTTGAGATGTCCTATGTCTCTTCCATGTTGACCCAAAAGGTCCTTCTTCCTTTTTCATTTGTTATTTTGTGTTTTCCTTTTAGGGATGACATAAAGTGTTGAGACCACAATTTATCTTCCATGTTGACCCAAAATGGACTTTTTTTTCCTCTTTGTTTTGCTCTCTTTGTGTCATTCTTCCAATTCTATGTGCTTTGGGGAATGATGACAATTTTGAGCTCTTTCATAAAAACATTGCGAAAAAAAACTTATTGACCCCAAATCCATAGATCCCTTATGTGTTTGATGTTCTCTTTGTTGGGGGGAAACTCCCTTTAGTTTTTTTTTCATTTACATGAAGTAGCCTAACTCTGAAACATATGACTTGGCATAGAGCTTTCTAATTTTTCTCTCATGTCTTTTTTTTTACCCTTTTGTATTTTCTTTCCTTTGCTACTTTAAAGTAATTTCTCATAGAATGAAGTGTAGCAATTCCTTTAAAGTGGGGAGCATACATTACCTTCATTTCATTTTCATTCTTGGTTCTTAGTGTAGCCTTGTCACTTCATACGATGCGTTCATCATTTTCTGGATGATATTGGGTGTGATGTCCTTCATAAATGAGATCTATCTTATTATAATACATTCCTCTTAGTGGCCTGATCCGATGCACTATATCCCCTAAGTTGTGAATATTTTATTCTTTGATCAATCCTCTCTTGGAGACATTAGACACAATGTTCCCTAAGTGATAGGCCTTGCATGAAATTAACAAGACTCCTTCGAACATCCTTTTACACTTTTACATTTTACATGTTTTCCACCTTGCATAACACAACTTGCATGCTTGTGGTACCTTTATTTTTGTTCATGAATTTTAAGCATACAAATCTTTGCTTGTCTCATGAATCATGAACTAAAAATTTCCCTTGTGGTGCCTTGTTAAAGTTATCAAGAGGTATAACTTTGATATGGTTGATTAGGAAGCCCATTTAGTGGCATGACTTTCCCCATAGCCACCTTTGTGTTTGTGAGTGCATACCAACTAGTGTATGTATCTTACCTTTTTTTCCTTCTCACTTGGAAAACTTCCATGATTTCTATCGAGCCCTAGAGTGAGTATGGATTTTTCTTTCAAATAAACAACCTAGATCTAATCCACAACTAGTTGGATAGACAATCAAAGCTTCATCCTATTATTTCATTTCAACATTTGTGTTCCTTTGTTCTTATGTTTAGTTTTCCATGGGATCTTCATCTTGTGGGCTTGATCATCCCCCTTGATTGTTGTTATTCCATCTTGCTAGCATAAGTGCACTTGGATCCTTCTCAATATGCATGGCTACTTTAGTGTGATTTTGAAGCAAGTTCATCCGCTCACTAAAGTGGGGGCTAAATGCACTATAGAAAAATGGCCCCTTATCATTTTCATGGTCTTTTAAGCCTTTCTTCACTATGTTTTGTCTATTTTTCTTTGATTTATTGATGTGCTATGGCTTGAATATGAAAATTTAGGTCCTTAAAACTCAAATAATGATGTCTTGTGAAGGTGTTGTGAACTGTTGTAAAACATTAGAACTATACTTTTCTAGACTCTAGTCATTGCAATTCACCTAAAAAATAACCTTTTCATCACTTATCAAGTCCTATTTTGAAGTTTTGTAAAGTCTTGTAAGAATATTTCATAATTTTCTAGGCATAATTTCACTATTTACACCTTTCTTATGCTTATTTGACCCCTTTATGCCCTTATAAGGCTTAATTAAGTTTATTTTTGAATGTAAACCCAACAAATAATATTGAATGTGACTTGATTCTTGACACCCACATTCAATCCTAAGCTGGGACCCATTAGCCTAGTTGGCGAATGAGTCCCTCTTGGCTCCAAATTCAAAATATTTTAAATTTCCTTTCGGGTTTTTATTCAAAATTACTTGATGTCGGCCTGTGATGAGGTATCGTTAGGTTACTAAGGCATAAGTGTGTATAAATAAGTGTTTTTCTCCCCATTTTACAATCTCCTACAATCTTTTAATTCACTCAAGCACTCAATTTACATTTGAGCACTTTGCATCTTATAATCAAGCATTAATCAAGAAATTTGGAGCATCCATTGACATATCTTCTTATTTTCTTCAACAAGGGTTTGGTAAGTTAATAGAATTTTCATGTTATTTGTTTATCATTATCCGTCATTTCATTATTTCATTAAGGGTTTGATTACCAAAATTTGATTTTGACCAAGGAAAATCCCTATATCCTAACCCTTAACCATTTTTTCCCATTTGCATATGTGTTTGTAGACTTGTGTATGCAAATTTGATAAGCAATAAGGTGTTGAAATGTGGACAAGAAGTCAAAAAAGTGTTTCAATTCAAAGACATCCTATTTTAAGCTTAGAGAAGACATTTTTGTCCACTTTCTACAGATTTGACTTTGACAACCTGACAAGCAAACAATCACAGATCTAGTGCTACAAAATTGTCCCCTAATTTCTCAAAAAAATTGGAGAGGACTAATTTGCCACCACTAGCGAATGAGTTCCACCTTAAGGATGGAAATCTAGATTTTGTTAGATTTTGGATCCCAACACTCATAAACTAGTTTCCAACAGTTTTCATCAGAAGCAAGACTAATTCGCCATCAGTGGTGAATGAGTCCCATTGGTGATTTTTTATTTCAGATAGCACTCAGAAGATTCTAGATTCTCCAATCTCTACCCAGGTGCGCTCTAATTCAGACTCTTTCTATTTTGTTTTACATTTGTTCATTCATAGTTCATGGTTTGCACACATCACTATATTTTCCAACATTGCATAAATCATAGGTTTTGCATACATAATCATCCAATTAATTCATATAAATACACTTAGATCATTCCATTTAGATCAAATAACATCATACATTACATAATTTGAGTGAACCTAGCTAGAATTTTGGCCCTACTTTCTCCTTTTAGGTGAAAAACATTAGAAGTGCTAGAAAGATCTAGGGTTCCAAAAGTCTATGATTCAATTGTACAAGTCTCACCTAAGTTTCAGGGCCCCAATTTGGATTTCACGTCAATCTAAGCATTTCTTGAAAAATGTGTCTTAAAGCCTAGCCTAATGGTACTAATATGTCACTTTTAGTGTATGAGTTTTGTGTGGCTTAAACCTAAATTAAATTCAAATTTTTGGTAGGATCTTATTCTCCTAGATCTGTTGTCAGCTTGTAGTGTTGTAATTTTGACAAATGTGGCATAAACAAGTAAAAATATAATGTTATTCCACTCATTTTCACCTAATACTTTCATGAAAGAATTTCTAATAGAAAATTGGAGATCACAAGAGTTTACAAGAGTTTCAAGAGCATTCAAGACTTGATTATCAAGTGTTTTAGAGCATTATTCAAGTATCAAGCATCATGTCAAAGTCATCATGCATCATGTTTATTTTTGAGATAACATTTATGATGTAGGATTTCATGATTCAAGCTAGATTTAAGATCTACATCCATTAGAACCATTTCATTCATGTTCACAACACTTTATTTGTAAGGTTTGGTGAGTTGCAACAAATCATTTTGTTCACTCATCATTACTCCTTTCTGTTTCATTTTATTTCATAGTTTGATTACTAAAATGGGGTTTGACCAAGGAAAACCACTTTCTACTAGAAAAGCAACATTTTTATCTTGTCTTAAGTGTGTGATTTGTAGATCTAGGATGAAGACATATTGAAGAGAAAGATTGGAAAGAATTTTTAAATTTGCAAAGCTATCCAAGTTGTCATCTTGTTTAGGAGATGATTAAAAGCCATCTACATAGTAGAATTCAACAATTTAGATTCAAAAATCAAGTTGAAAAGATAGAGCAGAGATTGAAGAGCATATTCAGACCTTGATCCTCTGAAAATTCCAAGCAAGAACAATACACCACTTTTGGCATATGAGTCCTATTCTAGTGATTTTTCTAGATTTCAGTTGTTCTAAACTTATCTCTACTAGATTTTTATTCCTTCCTATAAACCCTAATCTGGGACTAAATTGCCTAGCTTGGAATATGAGTCCTAGTGTGCATTAAATTCAACTTTTTCAACATTTCAAGTCTTCATTTAGGTTGCTATAGGTTTCCAGGTGCTCCTCTTTTCTTCTCTAGTTTATTATTATGTTTTACATTCATTTCTAGGTCATTTAGTGAAGCTTTACACATCATTACATTTTGACATTAGGTTTTGCACATTACTTGTCTTTCCAATCCCTAGCTTGGTGGTGAACTACTCTTTAGTCTCTAATCATATCCTAGGACACCCTATTGCAAGATCTATTTCCCCTTTACATCACTAGATTGAGATCTCTAGGGTTTTCTTGAATGAAACAAGTGTGAAATAGGCAGAACCCTATATCCCTTGTTCTCCATCTCCTTGAAAGTGTAGCACCCTATTTCCATTATTTCATTTTGGTGAACCTGTGTTTAGAACATTCTATTATTGATTTGGAGTGCATTATAATCTTAGATCTATCTTGCATTAACTTTGCACTTGGTTTTTTATTAGTTAATTAGCATTCTAGGGTTTCAAAATTTTGCATTAGTGAAAGTGCATATAGGTTCTATTTTTTCATCTTGTATCATTGAATTTCCTCTAAAATTTTCATTTTCACTTAGTCTAGACATCATACAAACCAGAAAACATAAATTTTACTTAGAATTTTTTGAAATTTATGCAAAAACCCTAAACTAGGACTCATATACCCTCTAGGTGATTTAGTCCCAATATAGGTGCTTTTGCCTAATTTTTGGGTATTTTGTGCCAACTGTTATTCACTATTCAAACCCTTGAAAAAACATGATTAGGACTCATATTGCCCTCTGGGAAATTTAGTGTCATTTCATATTTTAGACTACATTTTCCAGCATTAAATTATATGTTTTTGTGTTTCTATTTGTTGTTGTTAGTTATCTATTTCAATTTGTAGAGTTTCTATTGCATTCCTTTCATTTCATCTAGCATAATTTTAGTTGAATCAGAATTAGAAAAAAACATATATCTTGTGTTCATTGCAGCTTGAATTTCATTGTTTACCCATTGCATGAGCTTTACAACTTGGTTTCCTATTGCTAATACTATAGTGAGATGAATTTTGAGACTCATATCATCCCACGATAGCACAATCATCCTAGATCTTGGGTTATCTAGCTTTTTCACTACTAGTGTTGACACTAGTCCACTAGCTATGGACCATACCCTTCCCAAATATTTTCCTTCAAGTAGTGTGAAAAATTTTGAGACAATTGTTTCTAGTATTCCATATGAAAATTTAATTCAAATCCATGAAGACATAGAAAACCTAAAAAATCAAGTAATTACTGAAAACATTTCAACCACTACTATCCCTACTATAGATAGCATACACCGCATGATTGAAACTGAAGAACGATTTGAACTGCATAGCATAGCTTAGGTTTTTGGTAAACTCACTAGTGGTTCTCAACCTTCAAACAATGTCCAAAGACAAGGAGGAACCCAAATTCCTCCTCTCACAACCTTTTCCTCTATTCCTACCTATAGCAACCCTCAAGTTACAAAAAATAATGCAACCTACTAGTAATGTCATTCCTACCTTGGGTATTTTTGCTAGTAGTCCTAGTACCTTTGTGGCATCAAACATCATATATCCTACAACTTTACCTCCCATAAGAATTCCAATTACTTGTCCTTCAAACACATATACACCTCCACCATATTCATTGCCATCTCAAAATGCAAATAATGATGCCATCATAAATCAACTTTTACAAATTGTTTCATTCCTCCAAAAGAAATTTTCCACCATAGACCAAAATCAACATGTCTAACCTACATACTATGTCAAAATCAATCCCTTATCCTTGGATATATTGAGAACACCGATACCACAAGGTCTAGAGATTCCTAGATTTCAAGAAACATGGGAGGAAAGGAGATCCTTCTAACCATGTTTTTATTTACACCACATTGTGTAGTGATTTTGTCCTTGAGGGTAAGCTCTTGGATAAGCTTTTTCCTAGATCCTTGAAGGATATTTCCCTAGAATGGTTTTCCCCATTATCAAATAACTCAATTAATTCATTCAATGAACTTGTTGAGACCTTTATCAACCATTTTCAAGTTTGTATGACTCACATGAATGTCTCAACACCTTGCATTCATGTCTCTTGCATGTTGACCCAAAATAATTTCCTTTGTCTTTTCTTTTGTCTTGTGTTTTCCTTTTGGTGATGACACAAACTATTGAGACATTCATGTCTTTTCCATGTTGACTTGAAAGGATTTTTCTTTGTTTTCACTCTCTTTGTATCATTCTTCCTATTCCATGAATATTTGGGGAATGATGATAGTTCTAAGCTCTCTAAAAACATTGTAGCAAGAACATATTGACCTCAAATCCATGGATCCTGTGTGTTATTTTTGGATTTCATTTTGGGGAAAATCCCTTTTCATGATGCATCTTCATTTGAAAACATATGACTTGGAACAAGGATTTCCATGTTAGCTCTCATGTCTTCTTTATTGTTAGCATTTATCATTTGCTACTTTAAATTAATTGCTCACAACATGGTGTTTATAGATTTCTTTAAAGTGGGGGCATACATTGGCATTATTCCTTTGCATCTCATGTTTCATTATGTAGTCTTCTTACTTCATGTGATGCATCTTTTTCTTTGTGGTGGAATTATGTATTATGTCCCTCAAGAGTGTGATCTTTCTTAGCATATTATATTCCTCTTAGTGGCTTGATGTGACACACTGCATCCCCTAAGTTGTGAATCTTCTATTCTTTGATTAGTCTCTTGTAGACATTAGTAATAATGTTCCCTAAGTTAAGACCTTGCATGAACTAAGAAAAACTATTTTGAATGTACCTTAAACTCTTTTGCAATATCTATTATATGGCCACCTTGCATAACACACTTTGCTTTCCTATGGAGTGATCTTGTTTGTTCGTGAGTTTCAAGCATATGAAGCTTTTCTTGCCTCATGGAGCTCGAAGTTCATTTTTGTGTGTCACCTTATCAAAGTTATCGGGAGGTATAGTTTTGGTATGGTTTGTACATATAGGATCCAAACTTAGATTTGACTTTCCCATAGCTGCTTGCTTATCTATGTGAGCACATACAGGCTGTGTGCATATGTGTCTCACTGGGTGCTCACCTAGTAGACGACCTAAGGTTCCACTAGCCCTTGTGATCATGCATTGGTTTGCATAGCAGACATCATGTTCCACTTGCAAACATTTTTAGAAAAACAACCTAGATTTGATCCATAACATGTGGGACAAATGGTCGAAGCTTGATCCACCCCTTTTGTTTACTTTTCCTATTTTTCTTTGTCTTTGGTAGTGTATGCTTGTGCCTTTTCAATGCTCTTTATCATTTACATGTATTATTTTGTGCTTATGTTGGTTTTCCATAGGATCTTAATCTTGGGGGCTTTACCACCCCACTCGATCATTGTTGTCCTATCTTACTAGAATTAGTATATTTGAAACCCTCTCTATGTTACTTTAGTGTGAGTTTGAAGCAAGTTCATCCTCTCACTAAAGCAGGGGCTAAATGTAATGATGGAAAATGTATCCCTCTATATTTTCACATTTTCTTGGGCCCTTCTTTTTTATGTTAAGCTTAATATTGCCTTAATCTAGTGTTGTAATGTGTTTAACATATTCACATTAGGTCTTGGGCCCTTGTAACTTAAATAAACCTAATTGTACCTTATTTCTGGGTTTCATAAAGTGTACCTTTACACTTTGACACTAATCTAGGGTTTCATTAATATTATAGTCAAACTATATGCGACTCAAAAATATTATCCAAGATCTTATAGAGAGTGACACCATATCTATTGAGGTATCAGCTAGTAATCAAGATCTTAAGATATACAAGACCCCTATTCCAAATCATAACAAAGGAAAAAATATTGGGAAAGATAAGGATTACACAAACGTGCAACATACCTATTCCAACGAGACTGCTTCCTATGATAGTGTCATTACCATCATCACCAACAAAGGGCCTACTATAGAATGTGGAGTCACCATCCCAGGAGTTCTATTTCAATCTAGGACACACCCTACTCAACTAACAACAAGCACTAGCAAGTACAATCTCTTAGATCAGCTTAAGAAGACCCCCACATAGATTTTTGTCTTAGAACTATTGAGGCTATCTCCCACACATAGGGAAATATTAGAGGAATATTTATCTATGTCATCCTTCCCTAAGGATATAGATACAAATTAGTTTCAAGCTATGGTAGGGTATATCACTAATCATCTACTCAACTTCTCAAAATAAGACCTACCATCGCAACCATATCGTAATGATGATTTACACCTTGAGTTCATTATTCATAAGAATAAGGTTAAAATAGTCTTAGTATATGGAGGTGTTGGTCTGAACATTTGCACCCTTGAGTTGATACAAAATCTAGGCTATTTAGAGGATACTATTGAGAAAACAAAGAGTACCACCATCAGAGCATTTGATGATCAAGAGAAGGTATCACAAGGCATCATCACACTACCCATCAAAGTAGGACCCATAATCAAAGAAACTACATGCCAATTATTAGACCTTGATCTTCCTTACAACATCCTGCTTGGTCGACCATAGATCCGTTCTCTAAAGTTGTAGCTTCAACCTACCATCAGTGTGTAAAGTTTTCTTTTGAGGGTAGAGAAGTTACCATCCATAGAGATCCTGAGACTTTTTACTATTGCAAGAATATTGAGGCCAAGTTCTATAAGATCCACCAAATACCCAAGAATGATGAAGGGCCTACACCCCTTCTACCTCATTTGTTGACCCATCATCCCTTAAATCTACCTCAAAAACAAAAACACTTGTGGTGCAGAACATACCCGACATCCAACTAGTGATCCAAGATGATGGTTGTGGAAAATATAAGCTAAGGATAATTTTATGTTGGGAGAGCTACCTATACCCCAAAATCTCATGGGAATCCCACACCTAGAAACAACATCCTTGAAACTATCAATGGCAGCTACTACCTTCACCAAATAGGGGAACCTAAACAAAGAAGATGTTAATGAGGAGGATATCTATAAAATGCTATATCAAAATGAATGACCCATACCTATTCTTCCCATGGAAGATGACAACAAAAGCTTGTAGCTATGGACACATAAAAATTAACCCTTCTACTTTTTCTTGTTTTGTCCCTCCTTGTGCTTAATTTTCTTGATTTTACCTTGATTTAATGTTGCAATGTGGCTCACGCATTCACATTAGGTCTTGAATCTTTATGAATCATTAAGACTTTATGATGTCTCATAAAAGTGTTGTGAAGTGTTGTAACACATTTTCACACTTTTCTTGACTCTTCTTATTATAATTTACCTATATCCCCCATTTTTATCACTTAACAAGTCTTATTTTAAAGTGTTGTATAGTCTTGTAACAAAATTTCATGATTTTATAGGCTTATCGTCAATAAATACACCTTTCTTATGCTTTATTTGGACCCTTTATGCACTTATAGGCCTTAATTAAGTGTATTTTTTTATCCAACAATTTTTGTGTTATATATGAAATTCTCTTGCACTCTTAGGGTTTTTCACCTTAAAAAAGAGAGATAGACCCAAAAGTTGTGTGGTTAACTCAAAATAATGTATGAAAGATGATATTATGACTAAATTCAATGATATAGATGCATAAAAAGGATAAAATTGGTTGATTATGAATGCAAAACTAATGAAATGTGAAGTTTTTGAAAACATTGTGTGATATGCAAAAATGAATTAAAAACGTGAACAAATGCAAATAGAATTGGATGAGCCTGAACATAGTGCACTTGGAGATGAAATTTTGATGTTGGAAGGTTATGGAATCTCACAAAAATCACTACTGATGACCAGTGGGACTCATTCGCCACTAATGGAAAATCAGTCTTGCTTCTAGTAAACTTTGTCGGAACTAATTTCTAACTGTCGAGAACTGAATTATGATGAAATAAACATTTATAGCCTAAAGGTGGGACTCATTCACCACAAATAGAAAACCAATCCTCCTCCAAAATTCTAAAAATTCAAGGATCAAGTTTGTGGGTCCAGATCTGCAATTGTCTTCTTCTTGGGTTGACAAAGTCAAATCTATAGAAAATAGGTTAAATGTTGTCTCCAAGCTTAAATTAGGGTTTGGTTGACTTCAATCACTTTGATGATTTGTTGAACACTTTAGAACACCTATATCTTTGATAAATTTTCCTACAAAACTTGTTGAAGTATAAAGATATGTCAATGGTTGCTCCAAGATACTTGATATTTGCTTGATTGAATGATGCTTTAATAGTTTAAGTGGATGAATGAGATTGAATGCTTGAATGAACTAGTGAATGAATTGGGTTAAAATGGATGGAAAAATAATTATTTATACACACTTATGCCCTAATTACCCAATAATACAACATCACAAGCTGACATAAGGTCTTAATGAATAAAGCCCGAAAGAAATTTGAATTTATTTTGAATTTTGAGCCAAGAGGGATGCATTTGCCACCCATGGCAAATGGGTCCCACTCTAGGCTTGCAAGTGGGTGTCAGGAATTAAGTTGTAATTAATGTTGTTTGTCAGGCTTGTATCCAAAAAACACTTATTTAAGGCCAATAAGTGCATAAAGGGGCCAAATAAAGCATAAGAAAGGTGTAGTTAGTGATGACAAGCCTAGAAAAGCATGAAAGTTTGTTACAAGACTTTACAACAGTTTAGAGTAGGACTTGGTAAGGAATAAAAAGGTTATATTTAGATGAATTATAATGAGAAGTGTCTAGAAAATTGTAGAAATGTGTTACAACACTTCACAACACCTTCACAAGACATCATAAAGTCTTAATAATTTGAATATTCAAAACCTAATTTGAATGTATAAGTCACATTGCAACATTAAATCAAAGAAAAATAATCCAAGCATCATAGGAAAAAGACCTAAATGACCGCATGAAAAATGTCCAAGATCCATTTTTCTATAGTACATTTTTAAATATAAATGTGACAAACATCATTTAAGACAACTTAATTCCTAACATCCATTCACATGCCTTGAGTGGGACTCATTTTCCATTAGGGGTGAATGAGTCCCTCTTGGCACAAAAATAAAAAAAAATTCAAATTACTAGTGGGTTTTTATTTCTTAAGACCTAAGGTCAGCCTGTGATGTATTTTTGAGAAAATAGGGCATAAGTGTGTATAAATATATGATTTTCTATTCATTTTAACCCCCATCAACATAATTCATTCAAGAATTAAATCCATCAAAGCATCAAAGCATTCCTCATCATTCAATCAAGCATTCAAGCATCTTGGAGTAGCATATCTTTAGACTTCAACATCAAGGGTTTGGTGAGTTTATGACATTGCATGTTATTTGTTCATCATTTTCTCTTTATTTTATTTCATTTTTAAGGGTTTGATTACCAAACCAGGGTTTGACCAAGGCAAGCCCCTATACTCTAACCCTTAACACTTTTTCTCTCTTTTCATGTGTGTTTTACAAGTCTTGTATGCATATTTTTCAAAGACATAGGTCTTAAAAGTGTCATCAAATTTTTGAAGATCATTCAAAGTCCAAAAAAACCCTATTTGAAGCTTGGAGAACACTTTCCCATCAGATTTTCCATATTCGAATCTGACAACCTGTCAAGTAGAAAAGTGCAAATCACAACCCACATAGTTGAACCTTGACTTTTTAGAAATTAGTAGGTGGACTAATTCACCATCTATGGCGAATGAGTCCCATTTCCAGGTTGGAAAATGTCTTTTTCTAAAGTTTTTTGTTCCTGGCATCTCGAAACTTGTTCCGACAATTTTTACTAGAAATAGGACTAATTCACCATTTGTGGAGAATGAGTCCTAGTGGGCTTCAATAGTAAACTTTGTAGTATTTTGAAACCTTTCCATATCAGATTTCAGCCTCTAGGTGCACCTCATTGAATTTCATTAATTTTTTTTATTGTTTGTTCATGTTTTTAGTTCTTTTTGCATATGGGTATGTGCAAGATCATGATGGGCCAAAAAGTGGTGATATGATGGGTATGTGTAGGGTATGTGGCTAACGACCTTTTTTACCCAAAATTGATGAAACGAAAAGGGTTTTTAAAGGAGATTCTCTAATTTCTACCAATATAAATTATGATTTACTTTTAATTTAATAAATAATTATTGTTCATTTTCTATTTGAATGATGAAAAAAGTCTTGATTGATAGGCTGATTGAAAAATATCTATAGCTTTCAAACAATATCACATTTTTTGAATCCAAAATATGTGTCACATATTATGCTTTGCATATTATAGGATTAAAAAATATAGAATTAAATTTCATGAAGTTTTAACCAAGTTAAGGTGGTCAAACATACGAGTTTTTATATTTTTTTAAAGTTGTAATATAAAATTCATAATTAATTATTTACTTGGAAAAAATTTACAAAAAAACATGCACCACATCGAGACATGATTCCTCTACTTACATATCTAAAATCTTATATAAAAATATTGTCATTTTATTGTGGTTAGGGTGGTCGGACAGACACCTACTTCTTATTTTTTCCTTGAAATTTAAGTATTAGTGCATTGAAATTCCAAATTTTCATGAAATAGATTTTATTTTATTTTAAAACTAGTAGTTTAGAAACTACATTCAATTTTCTACAGATTCTATATATACCCATATCATAGCATATTTTCAATTAAGGGCTTGTTTTTTCCATGATGATCCTATATATACCCATATCATAGCGTGTTTTTCAAACACTTTGCATTTCTTTAGTTTGCATACTAAATCAATCAGTTCTTTGCATTTATATCATCTCATCTAGGCATATATCATTCATTTTACATTAATCTTGAATGTGAACATAGCCAATTTTTACCCTATCCCTGTCCTTTTAGGTGAAAGACCTTAGAAGTGAAAGAGAACATTAGGGTACCAAAACCCATGTTTACATTTTGGTGAACCCAACTTTTGAACACTTTCTTTCTGATTTCAAGTGCATTTGCATCCTACATTTAACTTGCAATGACATTGCATTAGGTTTTGCATTATTTAATTTGCATCCTAGGGTTTTAAAAATTACATTAGTGAAAAGCTCATATAGCTTACATTTTTGCATTATATTTCATTAGAAGACAACAAAATTCTTTATTTTCATACCATAGTTGCATTTGAACATCTAAAAAATATCAAATTGCATTTAATTTTTTTAAAAAATCACAAAAAATCATCACTAGGACTAATTTTCCACATTGGACGACTTAGTGCTCCTGCACATTTTGCACTATAATGTTTGGCATTTGCTTAGAATTTTCTAAATTTCTATTTTATGTTATTGCATTGTAGTTATAGTTTGTAGAATTGTAGTTATTAGCATTTTATTGCTCTTAGTTTCATTGCATTTCAATTCACCAGCATTTAGAAACCTTTGCATGAGTGTTTGGTGTCCTATTGCTAATACCTTAGTGAGAAGAAGCTCAAGACTCATGTTATCCCACAATAATACACTCGTTGTGGATCTTGGATTGTCTAACACTTGCACTCCTAGTATTGCAACTCATACACTAGGCATGGACCCTACCTTTAGCAACTCTTTTTCTTCTAATAACATGCAAGTTGACACAAAAAATGATCACATTCCATAAGAAAAAATCAATAACATTCATGAGGACTTAGAACATATGCAACATAACATGTGTCTTGAAAACATTTCAACCACTACAATTCTTGCTATACAGAACATCCATCATCTTCTTGAATGTAATGAAGGCTTAGATGTTATGAAACAAATTTTTGAGATATACCATGAACATGCTCCTTCCACCTTTAGTACATCTCAACCAACAAACACTTTGGTTAGTCAAGGAGGACCTACCACTCCTCCAATCATCGCATCCATACCTACCTATACCACTCCTCAAGTAACAACCACAATGCAATAGGTTATCAATTTGATACCTTCCTTGACTATTCTTACTAGCATTCCTAATTCTTATGTGGCATCACATGTTCTCTCCTCTTCCACCATACCATCCATAAGCATTCCATTCACTTTCTCTACCACTACATACACTCCATCACAAATTTCCCTTCCACCTCATACCACTTACATTGACCCTCTCATCACACAAACTTTCCAAACTGTCTCCTCTATGCAAACACAAATATCCACCACAAACCAAAACTAGAATGGACCAACTATTATGTTTGTAGCAGCCCACTATCTCTAGAAATATTGTGAACACTGATGCCACAAGGAATATCAATGCTGAGATTTGAGAAATATGGCCGGAAGGGAGATCCTTCTAATCATGTTAATTCTTACACCAACTTAAGTAGTGACTTTGTCCTTGATGATAAACTATTAGCCAAATTGTTTCCTAGGACTTCAAAAGACACTGCCTTAGAGTGGTTTTCATCCTTACCAAACAATTCAATTCATTCATTACATGAACTAGCTAATGCATTTATAAATCCTTTTCAAGTGCATATGACTCCAAAGAAGATGTTGGCTAATTTTATGAGATGTAAACAAGATGAAGAAGAAAATATAACTGATTTTATCACAAGATATCAATCACTTTACTCTCAGATCGATGTCAAGATTCTTGATCCACATCTTCAATAGATGTTTATTGAAAACTTGCAAACTCAACTTTAGGATAAACTCACAATGATGAAATATCGCTCCTTTACATGCACTTGAGTACCACCCTTTGTGATTATCACAATTTGTTTAGTAATTGTGATGCAAATTCTACTTCTAACCGAATTGAAAAATCTGAACATGTGGCACTTCAAACAATTCACAACCCTTTAGAAAGAAAAAAAAGGATTTTTATAGTTCAATCCCGGTCAACAACCAACTCAACTCATCAACAACCAAGTAACAGCTGTTAAAGTTGTGATACCTTATAGTTATGGATTTCCAAAATGATATTTTACACCTTTATCAAATACTCTTCATAATAAAATGTCCCAAATTTTGTAGCAACAGATGATTACCTTACCTACTGTTCAACCACTCAATCCTACTAAGCCTTTAGCTCCAACCTTTAAACCCAATGCTTATTGCCATTAGCATAGACAAAATGAACATGACATGAAAAATTGTAAGCGTATTAAACACCTTGTGCAAGACCTCATTCATTCTGGTCATCTATACATTTCAAATGTTAATGTTCAAGGAAATAAGTCTATTGCCCCACCCAATCAAAATTTTAAAACTTTTACCAATCCAATGCCCAAGCATAATGTGTCATTTTTCAAGGCTAGTAAAATTCCAAACAATGATGCGATGAATGTTCATATAGCTATTGAACATCCTGATCCTATTCCACATACCACTATTATTAATCCTATGAATGAAATGGTAGGTTCGATAGACGTTATCCCTCATAAGGGCCAACCTAAGAAATCTCTTGATATTACTTTTTCTTCTAAGGACATCCTTCTAAATCTTCTTAATGGCCCTCTTTAAATAGCTGGCCATATTTATGATAATCCCACTAGTGCGATACTCATAGATCCCACCTATGGAGAGAATGTGATCACTGAGGAATTTTTGGTATTACTAATCTTTACCAAGATGATTATGAAAAACCAAAAGCATGGATCAAAACAAAATGGTTTTTTTTTTCCCTATGACAGGATCGATTGTCCTTCCATTACAAATAGGACCTAAAATAGTGGAAGTTACATTCTCCATCATCCCATAGTCAGATCAACTTTGTTTACGGCTAGGCCATCCATGGCTTCACTCAATGAAAGTTGTCCCTTCGATCATACACAAATGTTTAAATTTTCCACTTGAAAATGACATATTCACTGTTCACTATAGTGGCTTTAACCCTTTGTCTTCTAAAGGAAACTTCTCCTTAGAATCCTTTTGGCCTGAGCCCATGGAACCCATAACACCAAGCACAAAGACTTATTTTTCATTTCTTATCAAAAATTCAAAGCCCAACGAATAGCGAAATTGTCTCTTCGCAACATATCCCCATCCACTTTTGACACTCCCATCCTAGATGAGACAATGGTTCAACCTGAACCTGAACTAGCAAATCAAGATCAACCAACAATAAACACTTCACCTTCATCATCCAAACTCCCAAGAGATAATGAAACCAACCCCATCATGCCCCGTCGAATAAAACAAGTTTATAAAGTAAAAGAGAAAGTGATTGACCCACCTCCTATGGTTCCTTCAGTTCCTCCCAACTAGGGAAGAAAAGGAGCCTTGGTGGATCTACCAACTCTTATACCAACACAAGTTCCAAATAGAATCAAAAGAAACCAAGGTGCTAGGGAGCATAGGCGTCAACATTGTCTCCTTGCTCATCAGTTACATGAAGAAGGAAACAAAGAAAATCATAATCCCCACTTGATAGAAGCAATGCATCACCACCCTCCTAACCCACTACAAAGTAATCTAATACAACAATCATAGCAAGAGATACACTCACCTTCAGATATAATCATTTTCCCTAATGTCGTGATTAACCTAGATGACGATGAGGAAACAACAAAAATTGACGAAGAAATACATAATGAATTAAACACATTGTTTTCCTCATCTATGAGTTTAATTGAGATATCTCCTATATAGAGTGATGAGCTTCGCACTTCACCTAGTTTGGCCCTTTCTCTTGTCCCTCTCACCAATTGTACACCTTTCAAACATGATTGGGAGGTGGATGACTTGTTAGATGGTTGACATACATTCACCTTACTAGCCTTTTACATTTTTCTTTTCTTTTCTTTGGTGTGATTGCATGTGCGTACTGATAGCTCTTGTGACATGTTCTCTCTCTCTTTGTGCAATTCCTCAATTTCTCCATTCATTCTTCTATATGTCATACATGGCTTTCACTTTTCCTTTTCCTTCTTTTTTTTTTATTCCTTTTATGGATGACTCAAAGCATTGAGATGACCTATGTCTCTTCCATGTTGACCCAAAATTTCTTTCTATTTTCTTTTTCACTTTTGTTTTGTGTTTTCCTTTTGGGGATGATGCAAAGTGTTGAGATGACCTAAGTCTCTTCCATGTTGACCCAAAAGGTCTTTCTATTTTATTTTTCACTTTTGTTTTGTGTTTTCCTTTTGGGGATGATGCAAGGCATTGAGACTGAAATTTCTACTTCATGTTGACTCACAAGGCTTTCTTTTTCATTTCTCCTTTTTCTTTTCTCTTTTCGCCTTTTTTTTTGTGTTTTCCTTTTGGGGATGATGCAAAGCATTGTGAAATCCTATGTCTCTTCCATGTTGACCCAAAATGGATTATTTTTCTTTTTTTTTCTCTCTTTGTGTCATTCTTCTAGTTCTATGTGTATTTGGGGAATGATTGCAATTTTGAGCTCTTTAATCAAAACATTGCAAGAATGAACATACTAACCCCAAATCTATAGATCCCTTATGTGTTTGGTTTATTCCTTTTTGGAGGAAACTCCTCTTTCTTATGTACCTTTTTGATTTGCATGACGCAACCTTACTTGAAAACATATGACTTTGCATAGGGTTTTCCACATTGGCTCTCATGTCTTATTTCTTTTTGCATTTTTCATTCGCTACTTTAAAGTAATTTCTCACAAAACAGTGTGTAGAAATTCCTTTAAAGTAGGGGCATACATTGGAACTATTCATTTTTATTTTTTCTTTTTCTTGGTTCTTAGTGTAACCTTCTTGTCTCATACGATGCATTTGTTGCTTTGTGGATGACATTGGCTATAGTGTCCATCATAAGCATGATCTATCTTAGCATATTACATTCCTCTTAGTGGCCTAATGTGATGCACTGCATCCCCTAAGTTGTGAATATTCTATGGAGAAATTAGACATAATGTTCCCTAAGTTATAGACCTCACATGAACTAAGCAAGACTCCTTTGAAAATTCTTTTCATGTTATATTTTTCATTTATATGGCCACCTTGCATAACATAGCTTGCATGCCTATGGTTCCATCATGTTTGTTCATTATTTATAAGCATACAAAGCTTTTCTTGTCTCATGAAGCAAGAAATGACATTTTCCTTTGTGGTACCTTATTAAAGTTATTAGGAGGTATAACTTTGGTATGGTTGACCGGGAAGCCCATCCTGAGGCATGACTTTCCCCATAGCCACTCATGTGTTTATGAGTGCATACCAATTGTGAGTGTATGTTTCTCACCTTTTGGGCTTTCTCACTTGGTGGAAAATGATGAGTTTTGTAACCCCATAGTGAGTATGCATTTTCTTTCTAGACAAACAACCTAGATCTGATCCACAACGAGTTGGAAAAATGATTGAAGCTTGATCTGATTCTTTCTTTCATCTTTCTCTTAAATCCTTTTCCTCTCTTTCACTTTCATGTGAATTCTTTGTGATTATGTTTATTTTTCCATGGGATCTTCATCTTCGGGGATTGATCATTCATCTTGATCATTAGTGTCTCATCTTGCTAATCATGAGTTCAATGGAACTCCTCTTGAGATGCATTGCTCTACTTTAGTGTGATTTTGAAGCAAGTTGATCCTCTCACTAAAGTGGGGGCTAAATATGGACACATTAAAAGTAACCCTTCTACTTTTTTTTGTTTTTTCCCTCCTTGTGATTAATTGGCTTGATTTTACCTTATTTTATTGTTGCAATGTGCTCACAGAGTCACATTAGGTCTTGAGTCTTTATGATGTCTTGTAAAAGTGTTGTGAAGTGTTGTAACACATTTTCACACTTTTCTAGACTCTTCTTATTATAATTCACCTACATTACCCATTTTTATCACTTACGAGGTTTTATTTTAAAGTTTTGTGAAGTCTTGTAATAAACTTTCACACTTTTCTAGGATTTTCATCAATAAATAAACCTTTATTTTGATTTATTTGGCCCCTTTATGTGCTTACAAGCCTTAATTAAGTGTATTTTTAAATATAAACCCAACAAAAATCATTTAAGACAACTTATTTTCTAACACCCATTCACCTTCCTTGAGTGGGATCCATTCTCCATTAGGGGTGAATGAGTCCCTCTTGGCACAAAAATCAAAATAAATTCAAATTACTGGTGGGTTTTTATTTCTTGAGACCTAAGGTCAGCCTGTGATATTGTATTTTTAGGAAAATAGGGCATAAGTATGTATAAATATATGATTTTCTATTCATTTTAACCACCATCAACATAATTCATTCAAGAATTCAATCCATCAAAGCATCAAATCATTCCACAGCATTCAATCAAGCATTCAAGCATCTTAGAGAAACATATCTTTAGACTTCAACATCAAGGGTTTGGTGAGTTTATGACATTGCATGTTATTTGTTCATAATTATCTCTTTATTTTATTGTATTTTTAAGGGAGTCATTACCAAATGGGGGTTTGTTCAAGGCAAGCCTCTATTCTCTAACCCTTAACACTTTTTCCCTCTTTGCATGTGTGTTTTGCAGGTCTTGTATGGAGATTTCTCAAAGAGATATGTCTTAAAAGTGTCATAAAATTTTTGATTATCATTCAAAGTCAACAAAACCCTATTTGATGTTTGGAGAACACTCTCCCATCAAATTTTCCAGATTCATATTTTCCAACCTATCAAGCAAAAAAGTGCAGATCAAGACCCACAAAGTTGACCCTTGAATTTTTAGAAATATGCAGGTGGATCAAATCACCATTTGTGGTGAATGAGTCCCAGTACTAGGCTAGAAATTTTTTTTCTAAAGTTTTATATTCCTAGCATCCCAAAACTTGTTCTTGTTGTTTTCAACAAAAACCTGAGTAATTCACCATATATGGTGAATGAGTTCTAGTGGGCTTCAACACTAAAATCTATAGTATTTTAGAAGCTTTCAAACTCTAGGTGCACCTCATTTAGTTTCATTAAGTTTTGTTATTTTTTGTTCATGTTTTTAGTTCTTTCTTCATATCATAGTGTGTTTTCAAGCACTTTGCACTTCGTTAGTCTGCATACCAAATCAATCTATTTTATCAATTATTTGGATTTTGATAATATCATCTAGGCATATTTCATTTGTTTTACACTAATCTTGAGTGCTAACATAGCCAATTTTTAACTTATCCCTTTTCTTTTAGGTAAAAGGCCCTAGAAGTGAAAGAGAACATTAGGGAACCAAAACCCATGTTTATAATAGCTAATGAAGAGAATGGGGTATACCAAGAATAATAAATTGGGGGAAAATGAAAATGGTTTGCTAGAACATATCATTCCTGAGAAACATCCAAAGAATATTGGCCTAGGTTGTACTACTAGCAAGGTTACCCTTATTGGCAAAGGTACTTCTGCTAAATGGGATAAGGCTTCCTCTTGGTTATCAACATCATGTGATATGACCCTAGATGAATTCCCTCTTGATGTTGCTGACCTATTTGAGAATAACTCCCTCTTCATGATATCTACATCAACCTTCACCCCAAGTAATCGACTAAATGAAATATGTCTAGTGTACCAGCAACTCATTGACTTGGACCAACAGGGACCATCGATTCTATATTTATTTGAAAATGATGAAGTGATCTCAAAATTCATTGGACTTTGTGACAACTTATCATGGGTAGATCACAAGGTTGGTTTTGACATAGATCTCAAGTAAAGGGTGTACTATGGGGAGACAATTGAATCCTTCAGTCACAAAATTGATGATATGCAACTAACTTGTAGATCTTTGAGTGAAAACCACAATGTGGAACTCTCTAATCCTATAATAGTAAAAAATAAAGGATGCATCCGAGGGTGAAAACCTCTCTGAGGTGCCCAAAGATGAGGGATTCAATCTCTCCCTTAGTGCAATGCATCTAGAAATTTCAATAGTGTTGGTAAAAAGGGCCACTCCAAGTAATGTGGGAATAGAAGAAGCACTCAAGATTACTTTCTACACTGAATCCTTTTTGGATGAAAAACAAAAGAACCTAGCAGCATTCCTGAAAGAGTGAAGAGCTAACTTTGCATGGTCATACACAAATATGCCCAGGCTTGATCTAGAGGTAGTTGTGCATCATCTAGTAGTCTATCCTGATGCAAATCCAGTAAAAAAAAAGTTAAGGAAAATATACCCTTAGATAACACTCTTGGTCAAAATTGAGTTACAAAAGCTTCTTGACATTGGATTCATCTGACCGATAGATTATCCTAAGTGGGTTACAAACTTGGTACTAGTCTCCAAACCCACTAGGGGCATCAACATATGCACTAATTTTAGAGACTTCAACAAAGCATTCCCAAAGGATGATTTCCCTCTTCCAAACATAGACATCATAGTGGACCTAATAGCCGAGCATGAAATTTTGTCACTCATGGATGGGTTTTTAGGCTACAATCAAATCATGATCACCAAGGAAAATCAACACAAAACCGAATTTACTTGTCCATGGGGGACATACAACTGGAACATGATGTTGTTTGGGCTAAAGAATGTAGGAGAAACCTATCAGAGAGGAATGACCCTCATCTTTCATGACCTGATCCACAAAATAGTTGAATACTATGTGGATGATATTTTGGAAAAGTCAAAGAAAAGGAGTGAGCACATACAAGTCTTGGGACACATCTTCGATAAAATTGAAGAGTATAAGATATAGCTAAATCCAAAAACTATGTTTTTGGAGTGACAATAGGAAATCTTCTTGGCTATATTGTATCACAAAGAGGGATATAAATTGATCCAACAAAGGTAAAATCCATGCTATACATGGAAGCATCACAAACATTAAAGTGAATGAGAGGGCTACAAGGAAGACTGTAGTCAATCAAGAGGTTCATATCATAGTTATCAAACAAAATCCACCCTTTCTCACATCTTCTGTATAAAGGAATAACCTATAAGTGGGATGAGAAGTGTGATAAATCTTTCCAACATATCAAGGAAATGAACTATTCAGCCATTGAGAAAGCATGCTTAGCAGTGGTTTTTGCTTCATAAAAGTTCAGACACCACATGTTGTTGCATCAAATCAAACTCATTGCAAAGATCGACCCATTGAAATACCTATTATCTAAAGCAACTCTCGCTAGGAAAATGGCCAAATGGGTAATGATATTGACTGAATTTGACAGAGTATGTGGAGCACGAGGCAATCAAAGGGAAAGTGATCATAGAACAACTGGCAGAGGCACCTATCTATGCATAGAATCCATTGATATCTGAATTATCAAATGAATCAATATTCCTTGTCAATGCAGCAAATCAGTGGAAGATGTACTTTGATGGATCATTCACCCAGAATGGATCAGAGGCAAGTATTCTTTTCATCACCTATCAAGTTGATTGCATTCCAAATTCATACAGGCTATCATTTTTGTGTATTAATAATATTGTTGAGTACAAAGCCCCAATCACAAGTCTAAGGATAACAGTTCAAAGGAAGATACAAGAGATGAAAGTATATGGAGACTCATAGTTGGTTATCAACCAAGTTAATGACGACTAACAAACTAAGGATAAAAATTTTACTCCTTACAAGAAGATGGTAGAAAGTCTCAAAGACCTTTTTATTGATATAAATTGAGTAGATTCCTCGCATAAACAACTGAGCAGGAAATGCTACGACAACAATTGGATCATTGTTAGACATGTCACATAATGCCCTTCAATGTGAATTCTTAGTGGAACAACTTCTTGTCTTGTACCAACTTTCAAAATCTCAAAATCTAAATTTATGTGTGTGTTGGTCCTCGATCCTTGTGGTATCATGACATATTCACCTACCTAAGCAGAGGAACCCTCCCATCTGATGTCACCTCCAACCTTAAGAGGAACTTTTTAAAGAAGTCATCCTAATTCATGATCATAGGTGATACCTTATACCGCCAAAGCATCAAGAGGACAATACTATGGTGTATTATCCAAGAGGAACCCTTGACTACTTTAACATAAGTCCATGATGGCATAGGTGGTTCCCATTCTTGTGGTATGACTTTAGCTAAGAAAATGTTGATGATAGGGTACTACTGGCCAACCATGGAAAAAGAATCCCATCAGTATGTGTAGAAGTGTGCCTAGTGTCAACAACATGGATATTTGATTCATGCTCCAATTCAAGAGTTGCAACCAATGGTCACACCTTGGCCTTTCTTGCAATGGGGGCTTGAACTCATAGGAAATATTACCACAACTTCATCTAATGGCCACAAGTTTATAATAATGGCCATTGAGTACTTTACCAAGTGGTTAAAAGCCATTCCTATGACCTGCATAATGGGGAAGAAAATTGCTAAGTTTATCCTAAATTATGTCATCTTTCGTTATGGTATTTTGCAAACCCTTGTCTTAGACAATGGAACACCCTTCAAGAATTAGGATGTGAAAGAGCTATGTCAAAAATTCAACTTCCAACACCGATTCTCTATCCCTATTACCCCCAAGGCAATGGTCAAGCTAAGGCTACAAACAAGACCATCCTAAAGATCCTAAAGAAAATGATCAAGGAAGTTGGTCATGAATGGCATTTGTAGTTAAATCTCACTCTTTGGGCCTATCAGACTAGTATCTAGACACCTATAGGTGCAACCCCATTCTCCTTGGTCTACATGTTTGAAGTTATCTTACCTATTGAGGTTTAGCTTCCACCACTGAGAGTGTCACTATAGAACCTAATCATTGTTGAAGAGTGTAGAGAATCCTAGCTAAATGAGCTAGAATTCTTGGATGGGCATCATCTTTATCCTTTTAATCACTTGCAAGTATATCAAAACCAATTAAAATAGAGCTATAAAAATAACATCAAGAATTGTTCTTCCTAAGTAGGGGATCTTTACCTAAAATAGAATTAGAAGAACCTTCCCGATCATGACAATAAAGGAAAGTTTGAGCCTAATTGGTTGGGTCCCTTTATCATCATAACAAGTTATGGATCAAGTGCATATCAATTGTCAACACCCTAAGGTGAACCCTTGTAGGAACCAACCAAAATCTTGAATCTTAAAAAAAATTATGCCTAGGCTTGAAGGGTGTCAATCTAAGAAAACACAAAAAATGGTCAAAATCCAAAAAAATAAGAAAAAGGATTGAAAAAGTAAAGAGAAAACCAGTCGTCCTCTAGTGAAAACCACTTTGATGGTGCTCCAGGAAATTACCTTAGTAAAAACCTAGAAAATAGGCACCATGTGTAAATAAAGTACCTCCATCTACCTAGGCTCTTTATCCTATCATCCATCCATTGCATTCATTCATCACATAATTTATCCTATTTATCCCATCGCCCATTTGCATCCTTATCATAGCTGGATATTGTGGAGTATCATGTCCCCTTTAGTATTGCTTGGCATATTCCAAAGGTCAACTTGTCCCACCTATATCAAGGTATTCTATCATATCACTCTAGGGAAAATTCATTATGGGTTCGATCAGGTTCTTGTATATCTTATAATTATTGGAAATCTTGTTAAAAATCCCAAAAACATTTGTAAAACGTTCATAGAAAAACCCAAAAACATCCAAAATGTTATACAAGTAAAACCCAAAAATATTTGCAAAATATTGTCCAGCTAAAATCCAAAAACATTCAGAAAATTGTAAAGTCAAAATTCAAAATATCCAAAACACATCAAAATCCCTAAAAAGGTCAAAACATCAAAAATATAAAATAACACCATGTTGAACTATGATTATATGAGCTTGAACATAGGTAAATCCATTATTGATGTGCCCCTGAGACACCCTAGGTTAGTCCTTTAGGAGTCTACTATAATAAAATGGAATTCCTTCTATTGTTAATATCTTAACCTTCAATGAGTCAAGTCAGTCAAACTATGTGGCCTCTACCCCTAAGGCAAGGCTCATCTTTGATCAACCCCCGAGGCCCCTAAGATAGGTCTTTTAGGTTAGGTTCTTGGTCAAAACTCAAAAAATCCCTAAACATTCAAATATTAGAAAAACACAAAAATATTAGAAAACTTTCAAAAGACCTAAACAACATCAAATATCTTAGAGAAAACCCTAAACAACCTCAAATAATCTGAAAACTAAATCATTCACATTAACTTTCAAATGGACCAAAAACAACCTCAAAATATTTTCAAAATACCAAAAACATTGAAATATTTCAAAAAAACCCCATAACCATCCATCCCATTTCACTTTCACCTGTAATAAACCTTCATCCATAATAAATCATCCATCACCTTCAACCTTTGGCAAAACAAATAGAAAACAAGTATCACAAGTAGTAAAGTTAGAACCTAAGTGTCAAAATCTAAAGTCTAGGTCATAGGCAAACAATTCAGTGAAGTTTGTATCAACAACTTATCATAAACCTCATCCTAATCACAACATCTAATCAACATTTCCTAGTATGTATCCTTCTTGCAATGGACATTAGTATCAAACATTACCTTAGCTAAAATTAAACTAGCAAGAGATATAGATAACACTGACTATTTTTCTTTTATCTTTTCTTATGATTTATTTTATTGACCCATTTCGAGGACCTCTCGACAATGTCTCAATGATTTAGAGAGAAAGGGATGGGGTATCAATCATTATATTTCATTTTTTGTGCTTGCGAGTATTCTTGTAAAATAATCTTAATGTGTACTTTCTTAGTCATGTCTAGGGAAGTTGTTTGGAGTAGATTGTTGACTATTGTGTATGCTTTGGTCCAATATATTTTGAATTACTAAACTACATTCCGATGAGGTTTTCGTATGTCAAGGTGTGAACAAGAACCATTCCATCTATTTGCAGAGTCAAAGTCCCTTACACTAGATACAACGCCATCTTAGTAATCAATACCTTGATGCATCATTTCTATGTGTTATATCAAACAATAAGGAATGACAAAAAATCCCAATCCCAAGATATGAGCAAATCATCATCCCTCATCGCCATCTATAATAAATTCTTGGTGGATCACGTAATTGTTGGAATTTTTGAATCAATAATCAATATCAATGGTCAATCATCTCTTCTTTTCATGCTAACTTGGTATCATGGTTGTCAACAAAAAAAACATCATCAATGCATCCATCCTACATCCACAAATCATCAGCATACATACACATCACATATCATTAGCATACACTATACACATATAATGAACATCTACAATATCCATGCATACATCATCATCTCATAAATTGCATAAAAAAGTACACAAAAAGGAAACACATCCATCCATTACATTTCATCCATATATGATCATAATATATAAATATGTCACATCCCATCATATCAAAATGCATCCATACATTCATCAAGCATAAAATAAAGAGCACATCGCATATCAAAAAAATGACTATCATGGTATAATATATGAATTAGTGTATGTATATCTATCAAAAGTACAATATCCATGAGGCTATCAAAAAAGATCTCATGAATGTATATTTGTATAAATAATTGGGAAAATAATTAAAAAAGTGTTTGTATGCCAACTAGCCCTGATGGCTTTTTGACTCCCTGGCCTATCTATCTAATGGTTGATCCTTATCTTAGGGATGTGCTCCACTCTATCAAAAAATGGGCTACCTCATCATCTGTGGGAAATCTCGATGATAATGCATATGATAATAAGTAGCCTCAGTCACTACCTCTTTGTATAATCAAGTAGAAATTATGTCCTTGTGATGTAGTTGCCATAACCTCTAACTATTGTCACCACCTGACCTCCTCTGCCAACAACATATCTGAGGTCTATCTAAGCTAACACTCTTGATCCCTCTCCTCCATGAGTTCCAACATGTACTGCCAAGCCTAATCTCCCTCAGCAGTTAGTATCTGTAACTACCATTGTAACCATTGTATCTAAACATCACAGAGATCTCGCCCTGATAGTGGTTGTTATATTGGTTGCTACTATACTGGTTGTTGTTATATGGGTGACTACTGAAGTTTATTTTGATGCAATGGTGGTGCACCTGAGACCTATTTTTCATGATGTTGGTCATCACGGCGATCATGTCCTCTGCCCCTACCATCCTGCCCATCCTATCCTTTGCCCCCACCATCTGGCCCTTTTCCCTGCCCTCTTCCCTACCCTTGACCCTACCCTTCCTATGGTTTGCCTTGACGTCTTCCTACTCCCCTCCCTCTCATCCTCCCTCATGGAGGTATACTTTCTATATCTATCAATCTAAGAGGGGGTATGAACCATGCATCATATACATGTGTAGTTTGTGCAACTGCTTGTCCCTAATCATAGTCCCATGGCCTCATAGCCAATTGTTTGAAGTCCTCAACAACCTTGTGGGCTGGAATCGTGTGTCCCCATGTCATCTCTCATGTTGATTTGGAAAAATGGTTATATATGCATCGACAGGCCTTCCCTACCTTTCGCCAAACTATTTTGCAACTCTATCAGGTAGGTACTTCTCAATCATAGTATTCTCTTGACCCTACATATATTAGGTTTGTCGAGCAAATAATAGTTGTTGTACATCATCACACCATGCCATCATCTGAATCCATGGCTTCCATCTAAGCACTATCATCTCATTAATCACTCTCCTCCAACATGGGATACCAAGTTGCCATGTGTGCTAAAGAGTGATGATACCTGTGTACCTCTAGAAAATTGGATCATCTAGCTCCACATCTACAATATGAATAATAGGTCAAAGCACAACAATGTGCTCACATGCCCATATGTGTAGAAGAGTGACTCCTATACCAATAGCTTTTCCATCACAGTACATGAAGTCATTCATATGATGGTATAGGGAGGCCAAAATCAGGGAACCAACTTATTCCTTCCATTGGGGCAATAGGGGGCATCCAAAAATTAGAAAATTTATATTTTTTGATGTAAGCAGTAGTTTTTAATCTGAAAGGGCATCAGTATTTGAACCAACATAGCAAGTACCTCACTTCAAAGAGGGGAAAAATGTAGACACTTAAAAATTTCCTGAATGATATCATGCACTTGAATTAGGTATACTAACATCATTTCCTCCTGGAACCCATCCTCTTTTCACTTAATTAATTAAATTTCCTAGCTATTTAATTAATTGCATCATTTTCATCTATTAACCTAATCAATTTAATCAGGTTAATTCACCCCCTTCCATGCTAACATTTCATCTTATTAAATTAAACACATCAAACTATTTAATTTAAATCCCTAAATCTTTTTATTTAATTAAATAACCATAAGCTAAATTTAATTAAATATCATTTCACTTCCCCCCTTTCATTAAATCACTTTATTTAATGAATATCATCTAATTCTTCTAAAATATCATAATTAACATTGTTTTAATTATAATATACTAATAAATCTAATTCCCCCACTTGCAAAGGAATATTCCAAGGGAATATTCCTCCTTTGCATATTCCTCCAAAAGGAATATTTCCATGGAATATTTCTTCCCCTTTTGCACATTAAAACTTTGTTTTAATTTGCTAAATATCTATTTCCCTCACCCATGAGAATATTCCAAAGATTTTTTTTTCTCACTCATTTAAAAAAGGGGAATATTCCTTTTTTGTAATAAACGTACAAGACTTCTTGTGCAAGTTAACTTGACTTCTTGTGCAAGTTAAAAGTGTGTTTTTTTGGACAAAGGTGGACCTTTGATTAAATCTCATTATTGATTCTCATCCCTTATTGAGAATCCATGACCCATGCCTCCAACTTCCTCCATCCTTGACCATTGATTAGCCTTTTTAATCTCAACCCTCCATTTCTCATTTGCTCTCCTATAAATAGATCACTATTTGGAGACAAATGGATCCATCTTTTTTTAGAGAAAACTCATGTTGTTGAAATCAATCACACTCTCACTCATATTTAACACTTTTTTAGCATCATTTTATCTTAATTACTTGCATTAATTATATTATCTTCCATTAATGGCTTCCATGGTAACATAGATGCATTCATGTAGCTTATTTGGTAATTAGGGTTTCAATATTTTTAGCTTAAAATCCATTTAGATTAGCTTTGCACTCACACATCTTGATCATCTTAGCATAAATCATGTTAAAATATTTAAATCATATTTCATCACACATCTCACAATGGTTTCATCAATTTTCTTGAATAAAACTTATTGAAACAAGCTAATTATCCAAGGGATTGGGAAAGGGTCACCGTTCCACATCAACATGACACCACTTCCCCAATAGGATAAGTTTCAATGGATTATAATAGGTTTTTTGAAGATTTCATAGTTTAACATGCTAAGTTTTTAATGGATTCTTAGTTTAGTGTTTATTTGAATGATCTCTATTGGGATTGACATTTAGTGGCACGATTATGCTTTGTATCCTTATGGATCAAGTGTAATCATCCAATACTAATTTGCGGGCCACATTAGTAGAGGAGTAAGAAGGGATGAAGGGAGAGCTAAACATGGAGGGAGTGTGAGAAATAGGGAGGAGATAGAGAGGTGATGATCTAGAGAGGAGAGGGGGAGAGAAGTGGATATAGAGAATAATGAAGTGAGAGATAGAGGGGGGAGACATGTGGGTAATGAGATAAGGATGAAGAGACTTGGATATGGGGAGAGAAAGGGTGGGAGGGAGAGGTAGTGATAGAGAGAAAGAAGAGAGATGGGTGAGAAATAGTAACAAAGGGAGAGACAAGAAGAGACAGGTAGGGAGGCAAGGATAGAGATGGGGTTAAGGATGGAAGAAAATTTAGAGAGGATGGGAGAGACCTAGAGAGGGTTGAGAGAAAAGAGGGTAAGTATTAGTTAAGAGGGAAGGAGGAAAAGAGGGAGTTAAAGGTAAAACCTCGACTATCCATCATCAACCATAAAATGTAAACTCTAAGACTTATCAAATTAGGGGAGAGAAACAAAGAGAAAGAGAAGTCAGCTTTAGCATTAACATTTGGTTCTTGCCAAATGTATTGCATTGGGAAATACTAACCCAAAGGGTTGAATTTTACCTTGGGCATCCAACCCAAAGGGTTGGGCAACCATTCCATGCCAAGGACATAATTTTGTGAAAGGGTAAGAAAATTTTACATATATTTGGTCATGTTGTTCATCGAGTTTACGTGTGTTTTGATGCAATTTTATAAAAATACCATGATGAAGTTAGGCTCTCTCATAGCTATCTAACAATATACATTTTTTCCATTTTCATTATGTTAAGGCTTTCATATATAACTTCTCTTGTTACTGCCTCTATTTTTGTCAAAAACCAACATGTGCTAGTTTGGGTATATATTTTTATTCATTCATCAAATTTTGAAACAAATTACATTTTTAGAAACCAAAATCCATTATGTATGTATTGAAAAAAATTGTTTTCAATTAGTTTTAAAAATTTTTGAGGGGAATATCTACTTTTCAAGATGTGTCCACATCAAAAATTAGTAATATATTATATAATCATTAAAAAATTAGCCAAAAAAACTAGCTTAAACTACACATGGTGTTAGCTAATTTCTCACTGAAGTGATTTTTGAAATCCTAAAAAAGTAACATTTTAGGGGGAGCACAACAGACACTATGCTATTTTTTTGATTGAAAAGGACCACTCTATGTGCTCCCCCATTTTAAATCCCTTAATATTCAATATTTTCAAAAAAAATTACTAGTTTAGAAAGTATATTTGGATCACAACTTTTGTTCTTGTTGCATCTTCAATTTCTAAGTGTAATTATCTTAATTTTCTTGTGAACATTAGAATTTTTTTATTTTTAAGAAAAGTGGCATATTAACAGCCATTTTTGTGTCACAACTTAGTGCACATACCCATACCATTAATAAATCAAATAGAGAATTGTGTCATCTAATATATCCTTCAATAAATGGATTTTAGATCCCATAAGAGATATTATAGGGTAGATATGAGGAATGAATGGAAATATTATTCATTCTTGAATATCTCTTGGCTTGTGTGAGATTTAATGACTCTTATTATTGACTTAAATCTCCTTTTATAATGAAATCACCCCAAAAATGGTATAGGAAGGAATAGTTTTTGAATGATTGTTATTAAAAAATATTAAAAATATTATCTTACCATCCATTTCATGCACATAAAAATAAAATGTGGTTATAATAGAACATGGGAATTGAATTGTGATTAACTTAGTCACAAGATAAAATATCTCACCAAAGTCAACACCCTCTTTTTGAGAGTAAACTTCCATCACGATCCTACCTTGTACTATGGTAACTTACCATCTACTCTAAATTTATATTAGAATAAAAAAAATCACCCAATGGGATTTGTTCCCTTTGTTAGTGTATTCTACTATATTTAGGCTAACTTAAGCCTAGTTAGGTGTTGGAGTTTACCCCTTGAATCATTCCCCATGAGGTTTCAAGGTTTTTGAGGTGACTTGAGAGGTGTCCAATCCCTCTCAACACCTCTCCCTTGCATAGAGGAGAGAAACTCACCACCATTGCAGGATGAGGAGTCCTCTCCTCTATCCATGGCATGTGCAACTCACCACCACTGCAGGATGAGGATTCCTCTCCTCAATCCATGGCATGTGATTGCCTATTCTTGTGGCATGAGTTTTCTCATCCTTTATAATGAGAGTTTGAGCTCATTGTTAATAAGTAAGCTAAATACAATTTTATGCATTGTTCATGTACTTGTTTCTTATCTCCTAGATCTTCCTAGTTTCTAATATGGTATCAGAGCTTAGGGGAAGATAGTTTCAGGCCATAGTTGAATGAATTTGTTGTATTTTGTTTGATTTCCATCTATTGATTGGATCAACCCCACCCCCTACTACCATGGATTCAACGTTAAATCTCTAGTTTGGAGTATCCTCTTTTTCCATCAAGGCAGTGAAGATGAATTTGTGGAAAGCTCATGAGAGTGTGAGACAACTCCCTTTATTTGCTGCCCAGATGTCAATCTCTAGTCGTCACCCGCATTCCTATTGTAGGCAATGTCATACAAGAGGGATCCTGTGGCCAAATCTACTATGATTTGGATGGTATATAGGCCATGTTTTTTGATCCTCCAATAGCGACACCATCATTTGCAGGTCATTCCCATCAGTGTGCTTCATTCATGATTTCCTCCATCATAGAATTCTACACTTAAATTATTTAATCATGCTCTTCTCTATTGAGGATGTGGGTATCTTTTGAGACATCAATTTCTACAAAGAGCAAATTAAACCTTAGCATGGTCGTGGGAATCATTGCTGCACATAAATGAATCATCTTTTCTTCATTTGCAATCTATTCTTGAGGAGGAGGGTTTGATCGCTTGAAAAGAAAGCACTCCCATGCAAATTGGGCATAGATTTGGCATTTTGTGTAGTTACTGGTGCTCACCTCTGCCAATGGGATTACTAGTCTTTTAGGTGTTTCATTCTCTTGTGAAGATCAAATGTCGCTTGTTCTTGGTAGGTTGTGCCCAACCATTGGGTGTGATTTAGTTGCTCACAAGGCCATGTGAAATCTTCTCAACTCACTCAATTTATGAAGAGGTTGATCCATATTCTACCAATTTGGATTTTGCATGTAATTATTTCCTCCTCTTTTTTAGGAATTTTCTAAAACTGTAAGTGCAACTGAACAATATCTATTTATGTACAATGATAAAGTGCCAAAAATAAAAGGGCATTTATTAGAAATTCATGCACTCAACTTATAAAGTGTCACTTTTCTATATTTTTCTTTGGGGGTATTATGCAGGGTATTTTATAATTAATGAACTGAAATAAAGTTCCAAAGGGGGTAATTATCTAGTCTAAAAATGGGAATTAGAAATCATCCATCTGTCATTAGTTTGGCAGAAGGAAACTATAATTCTTGGCACGATGGAATCCTAAAGCACTGTCGATGGATTCATTTATTGCAGCATTTGTTTGGACTTATTCTTGAACCTACTACATGTTAGCAGAAATATGTATGGGAAAGTAGAAATGATCATGTCTTAGGATTAATTGATTTAAGCATTGGGGACCACACAACATGGGCTCTATCACACATTGAGTTCCCTCGCACTCTCTAGACCACTCTATGGGAAATATATGGAGATTCGACTGAACCTCTATTCCTAGATAATCCCACTATAGGCATGCTTCTCTCTCATGATAATGAGGATGATCCTTTGTATGATGATGATACTGAAGAGGAACTTGATTATTAAAATAGTCTTGATTTTCTTGATGACACAAAGACATCTCTTTCTATTTCTCCTCTTTCTACACCTCCTATATTGGCTATTATTCAGTCTCCTCCACCTATTATTTCAATAGAGCCTTTTCCTTCTCTGAAGGGTACTTCAAATTCTCTTATGTGGGTTCACTCTTGTCCTCTTGATTAGTGAGATGTCATCCTTTTAGACATTCATCACTTGTCTACAGAGTCTCTCCTTCTTGATCATGATGACAACATTAAGGACATTCGTCTTCTTTTTTATGCCAGCTTCATTTTAGTTGCATCAGCCTTTTCTTCTTTAGATATTCTTTGTGTTTAATTCAGAGACCTTTATACTTCTTTATGTATGTTCCTATTAGGAATGGGAAGATTATTTGCACACTTTTGTAGTTTTCCTTCTTCCTAAGGGGAGAAATGTGGTTCAACATTCATGGATTCTCTTCAGAATACTTCATTGAGCATCTATGCACACTATAGCATATCTTATGGGGGGCTTCCAAGTCTCTCTCTTTTTATCCTATGGGTGGAATATCTCTTGTACTTTTGTGATAGAAGTAGTTCTTGGGGGGTATTGAGTCCTTCTATATTTCTTCTTCTTTCACTTGTACATTTTTTGCTTTCTCTCTTTTTGGAGGATAGTTTTTTTCCCACTGGGTTTTCTATCTTTCTCCATTTTTGAGAGTTTTTCATTATGCATGGGTACCTCTTCTGGCTAGTAGCTGGGACCCATTTCTTCATACCCACCTAAGCTATGCTTAAGGGGGGATGTTAGTGTATTCTACTCTAGTTAGGCTAACTTAAGCCTAGTTAGGTGTTGGAGTTTACCACTTGACTCATTCCCCATGAGGTTTCAAGGTTGTTGAGGTGACTTGAGAGGTGTCCAATCCCTCTCAACACCTCTCCCTTGCATAGAGGAGAGCAACTCGCCACCACCACATGATGAGGATTCCTCTCCTCAATCCATGGCATGTGCAACTCGCCACCACTACAGGATGAGGATTCCTCTTCTCAATCCATGGCATGTGATTGTCTATTCTTGTGGCATGATTTTTCTCATCCTCATCCTTTATAATGAGGGTTTTATCTCATTGTTAATAAGTAAGCTAAATACAATTTTATGCATTGTTCATGCACTTGTTTCTTATCTCCTAGATCTTCCTAGTTTCTAATACCTTCAAACATAACTATATGATCTTAACTATCACATCTATCTAGGACCATCTTATCCTACTACATGGCCTACATTTAGGAATCATACTCTTTTGAAGAAAGAGTTTCCCTAACATATCTAGTTTCAAAATTAGTATATTGTAACACATATATGTGCAATAAAAATATAATAATATATACTTATATAATAGTTTTTATCGTATCATATATCTCATTAGAGGTTGATAAAGATATTTTAATCTATTCATATACATCCTCATTTACATGAGAAATATCACTTGAAGGTTTTTCTCCCTCTTTACTATCTTATATAACTTGTTATTCAACATGTACATCTTCATGCCTCTCAAGTCATGTCTCAATATGCACTACCCACCTTTGTTTCCTTTAATTATCATATTTTATGTTCCTAGAAAATCACATCCTTAAAATAATACATTTCTGGGGTCAAGGGATTCAAAATATTCTAATTTTTGAAATTATCACATTTTTCAATGAATATAATTCTAGGCTTTGGGAACTAAGTTATATAATTTATATTTTATTAGATGAACAAAGTTCTTATAGATAAAAACTCATTGATGTCAAATAGATGGATTCTTACATATCCACACCTCATATGGTGTCTCATAAATAAAATAAAAATAAGGAGATTGGATTAGGAATTAATAGGTAGTACTCATAATCTAGGCCTAAAAACATTCATCTACCCATGCACTACTCAACTTATATCCAACTCTAATAGTTAATATCAATTTCATCTATTCTACCACCTTGCTATATTTTGGTAGAAGTACTGTTTCTCTACCAAAAGGACATTTTACTAAACTGATAAGTGATATCTCTTGATTTACTCATATGTACGAGATTAGTACAAATTTGTTCTCTCCTTGGTGATTAAATTTTCTGATAATAATTTCGCCATGTATATTGAGTCTCAAATGTGGTTTTTAGTATTTTATTATAAGTCCACATTACAATTTCAGGATTTATCACATGTTAGTTATATTTTATTGCCAAATTTGAATTTCCTCATTGTGTTTTTAACTTTATTTCTCAATAGATAATTCACTATCATATATTGATAAGAAAGTATCAACATCATAAATATTATGGAAAGAATTGAGGTTGTTTAGAAAGGAAGATGTTACAACGATGGTTGAAGAGTTAAAGAAGAGATGGAAAAGGTAGTTTTTTAAGGATCTAATATGTAGGTCATAGGTTGTCCTAATGAAGTATAAAAAAAGTTAGGCATTTTTTCTTTTATTTTGGTTTTAAAAGGTTCTAGAAAAAATTGAGGTTCATGGAAATACAAATGTTCGAAAAAACACCATGAAATAAAACTATTATTTTAATTATTAAATTTATACTATTTTGGTAGAGGGGAAATTAGATCTTACTAATAAATAACAATAATTATCTATTTTTTGAAATAATTAATTATGTAAATGAGCATTTGAGTTTGCACTACCACTAGAAAAGAAAAGAGGATAGAGTTGAAAGAAGCTTGTCTAATTCAATAATTTTAGTACATGTACGGAGTGGACAACACAATAAGATGATGTTCAAGATATAAATGAAATAAATTTTTTGATGTCTAAGTGATTGGAAAGAATCAATAATGCCAATGTCTATGTTGTAGTCGTGACATTAGGAGCATCATCATATCTAAGGTTGAACAATATAGTGTCCTAAAGGAATAACAATGTCTTCTTGGTGAGTTGTTGTCTTATACCATGTAGTAATTTTGCATCATTTGCATTTTTTTATTGTAAGAACATGTTCCTATCATTGTCTATCTCAGTTAATTTAGAGGTTATGAGATCAATATGAGAGAAAATATAAAGGTACCTATCATCAAATTCATCTTTATTTTTACGTATTTCTTCTTCATATGTCTCTACTTTTTTTTGTTGTATATCTCCACTCCACTCTTCAACAATATTTTATTGTATCCTATTAATATATATCCATCCTTAGATTTCTTTTGTTCCCCTCTATAATTTACCTTATCTTTAGGCCTTCCTAAAACAAACAATGAATCCATTGCATCCTTATCTATGGATTTTCTCACTTTATACTAAGAAAATTATAAACAAGGGAATATATCTTTATATCTATAACAAAACCACCAATAGAAATGATTAGATTTTCCAAAGATTTAGGCAATGACAAAAGTAAAAAAATAAATACATCTGCCTCTTCTAGTTTAACATTATTATAACAAAGTTAAAGTCAAAATCAAATTATTAAAAGAAATAAGATGTTTTACATATATGACTCTCCATCATTTTGATGATTAAAGATTCATTTTAAGCTATGACTTATTAATTTAATTCTATTTTACTAATAAATATCACCTATTCTCTTTCACATGTTGATGGATCAATATTGTGTGGGACATCCAAGTGAACATAATCTACCATAAATAATTAAATGTTTAACCTAACTTTATTGTGAATATTTTACCAAAAATTATTAGAAATATATTTAGGCTTTCTCTCCTTTGTAAAAATTATCTTTTAAGCCCATTCTTCTAAGAGATATTACTCTTCTACCTTTCACAACTCATACCTAAAAGGCATTGTATTTATCAATCTCTTAATACAAAGTGCTAGTGATGGCTCAAACAACACATAGATTTACATAAACATCATCTTAAGAGCTCCTAATACAACCAAGAAACTCATTAAAATTGAAAGAAAGGTAACCCACTCTAATAAAACCTAATCTCTAATGCCAAATGTTGATGAATAAGGTAAAATTATATAGTGAATGCTTAAACAAATACTAAAAATATATGGTATACCAATTAAATTAGAATGCAATTAACTATTAAATTACATCGGGAGAAGCATTGCAATCAATAAATTAAAATATTAAAAAAACTCATAACACTAGAATTTACAGTGAGAAAACCTTTCAGAAAGGATAACCACCAAAGATATCATTTACCTTGTATTAATGAATTAAAAAATATTGTGTAGTATAATCCATATAACTCCTTAGTTATACATCATTATAACATTATAACTCTACTTCACCTATAAGAAATCCATAAAACGAATAGGGAGTTCTATAAATTTATAGATAAATAAAGAAAGAAAACTACAAATGGTTTCCCAAAACCAACAAAATGGATTACATGGTCTTAGACAAAATATAATCCTCTCATGACCAAATCCATCAATGCATGCAAGATAAACATCCTCAACAAAACATATTTAACCCATGAATAGGTTTGTATAGACTCTCAAGTCAAGTGTTCTATAATAGAGTAACTGACTAATGTGGATCATATCCATCATAGAAAGATTCTTTACTTCACACAATGTAACCCCCAAATAATTATAAAAGAGATATTTTTAATAAATCTTATAACGATGATAGATGTAATTGCTAACAATTATAGCTTTCCATATCAATATAATTACAATAATTGTAAACATTTGTATAAGAGTAATAAAAATATTATATTTCTCAAAACCTTATGGAAATCTAAGTACCCATCCCATTAATATTGAGATACATACAAAATACATAGGAATGCAAGGTCAATAGTAGGTTGAAGTACTATTACTCTACCACAAGGACAGTAGACTAAAGTGAGAAGTGATATCTCTTGATGTACTCTTATGTTTGAGATTAGTAGAAATTTGTGTGTATCTTAGTGATTAAATATTTCCTAAAATAATTTCCTCATGTATATTGGTTGTCATATGTGTTTTGTAGTATTTTATTATTACTCTACATTTCCATTTCATGATATATCGCATGTTAGTTATATTTTATTTCCAAATTCCAATATTCTCATTGTGTTGCTTGATTTCTTTCTCAATAGGATAAGTCAATATCATAAATTGATAGGAAAGAATCAACATCATAAATATTATGGGCAACTAGTGAGGTTGTTTAGAAAGAGAGATGTTGTAACCATGGTTGAAGATTTAAAGAAAAGATAGAAAAGGTTATGATATCTAGAAGAGAGAAAATGTAAAGGTACTTTTGGCACATCAAGGAACTTATCTTGGTCAATCCCCATAGTAGGATTTGACAAGCAGTTGAAAGGTCATGGGTGGCCCTATGGTCAAAGTGTATGGACCTATAACAACAGAGGCCTATGTAACAACAATGGTAGATGCATTAGGTAGATATTTTCAAGGGAAAAGCATTTGTAGGTCTAACTATAGATCTTGGATGATTTTCTATTTCTATTTTAGAAAAGTACACTTAAATAAGTGTCATTAGCATCAATCTAACTAATAGGCACAAAATACACGTAGGATATTGTGAAAATGAGAGTGTTTAGGTAAGAGAAATTGATTTTAAATGTGTGGGACACTATCACATGTTCTAGTGTTTGAACTAACCTAAAAAGTGCAACCAATGATATAACAAAAGATTTGTTGTACAAAAGATCATGTCCATATCAAATGAAATATTTTTCAAATAATGTGTACCCTCAGAAGGTCAAAATCAATGATAAATACATTTATTATAAATAACCATCAAAACAAGATAAAAAATTATAAAATATACACCTTTTATCTCCAAACTATAAGAAAAAAGATCTGAAGTTAGTATACCATTGACTAGAACAACCACCATCTAATCTATCTTATCTAAGTACACCAAATCTTAGATGGTATGAAGCCGATTCTAAGTGGGTCGGTTGATGTGGACCCTATGAAAACTGCGTCGAAAGCAAAGCAAAGATCTCTGTACTAGAAAGAAAATGAAAACCCGAAAAAATAAACGCAGTAACAATTTGTAGAACTTTTAGTTCCTGGCTAGACAAGTTAAAGGATTTGCCCTCTAAAGTCAAACAGTTTTTCCTTACAATATCTCGTGATGATTATCGAAGACAATTGACTGTACTAACTATGACATGGATGGATTTTCAAAGATGAACATGTCACTGAACTGGCAGACTGTTCACCAACGCTACCACTTGCAAAAACAGAATCTCTATGCTTGGCTTCTATGGTACAACTCCACATATTAAGGCAAGCTACCTATTCCTCTTGCAATTAAGGAGAAGCTCTAAATTCATTGTATACTTCTCATATTCCAAAACTGTCACTTCCTGTAAGAATATCATCTTCATTCCAAAACTGTCACTTCCTGTAAGAATATCATCTTCACACATCAAGCGAAAACTGGCTTTTGGGAGGAATACAATCAAATGGATAGGAACTGGTTCCAATCATGGAGATGAGAGAGTTTTGCGGCACGCGGGAAGACCACTTTATTGTTTAGGTCAAAAAGGAAACATCCATTCTCTCATTTGGCTGAAAAATGAGAGGATTTGAAGCAACTTGGATTGTACATATTATGTGATATGATATATATTCATTGTCAAGGTTGGATCTATGTTTACTCAAAAACAAATAAATTTTTTTTTAATAATTATTGAATTTGGTGATGTTTGAGAATAATTATATAAAGAAGGTAAGCAGTCTTAAAGTAAAAGAATTTATGATAAGAATAAAAATGTTATTTCTTTCAATATGATTGTGTTTGAGACTTTTATTTGACTAGTTGATATCAATGTGACTTATATTGACTTTTGTTAAATTGTTTGTCACTATGTACACACGTTAATTATATGTAAACTACTTAACGTGGTTTAAATAATAACCATATCTATTGTTCAATCTTTATGTGACATAAATGTGGGGTGGAACACAAGAATTCAACCTCCTCCATTTTAAATAATGGTACTAAGCTACAAGTTCAATAATCCACACAACTCAAAGATGATATTTTCCATTCCCATATTCCACTTCAAATCATTTCAAGCAATTTAGATTGTACATATTATGTGATATGATTAATATGTATTTATTGTCAAAGTTGGATTTAGTGTTACTTTTAAAGGTTTTTTTCATTGTTGACTTCAATGACGCTTAAGAATAGTTGTTAAAATAAGGCAGGTTATCATAAGATAAAATGAATTTGTGATAATATTAAAAAATGACATGTCCTTCAAAATGATTATGTTTTTGGAAAAATTCTTGACTCAATTAATATCAATGTGACTTATATTGACTTCTATTAAATTGTATTATCAGGTACAGATATTAATTATATATAAATAGCCTAAAGTGACTTAAATAATAATTATATCTATCATTCATTCGAATTAAGGAATTAGAGAGAAATGCAATTTTTCATGAAATTAGTATAGAAGACATTATAACTAAATCTTGTATCTAACATAACTGGGGTGGAAAACATAAATTCATCCTCCTCTTTATTAAATATAAATTTATAATGGTACTAAAATTCAAGTTTAATGACCCACACAACTCAAAGATTATACAAATACACAATTTATAATGTTTGAGTATATAGGATCCTATAGACTACTACATTGAAGAATCATTTCATAAACAATAGCACTAGAATTATTTCATGAAAACAACTATATTATATAGATATTGACATCTCTACTGCAAACAACAAAATAAACTACAATTTAATACTAATTAAATGAAAATCAACTATACAATTCTATCATTGTAACGAAATTCACTGCCACCATCAACTATTTTGACAATTCTATTTATCAAAATTAAGAACAAAATTTAAAATTCATAAAACTATTGAAAGAAATTTTAATTGACTTTCACCATCAAACATTCCATATTCCAAATTCAAATTCATGTGTGCATTTCACAAGAAATAAACATACAATCTACAAACATCAAATTTATTTTCAATTTCTTCTAATTCTCGCAGTTACCCCATACCTAGGCCCACTTCTTTCTCTACATTTATTTTTTTTCTTCTTTCCTGTGCCTATCTCCTACTATGCACCCCTCCAGTTCTTCATTCTGCATTCATTTTAATGTTAATCCCCCTTGCGCTGCATTCTCTTCTTCACATATTTTTCTTTCCTGCCAAACAACTTTAAATTTGTTATTGTTTTCGTCTTATTCCCATGTGCCCCTCTAATTCTACCTATTGCTGCTCATTAATTTTCTCTTCACATATGTTTCCTTGCCGTTTTCCTGTCTGGCACTGATTTTTATAACTAAATTTGCAGCCTGATCATCTGCATTTAATTTTATTTAAAATGCTCACTTTTATTGCACCATCTCTCTACCCTTGTGGCATCTATGTTCTCCTCAATTTGCAATAATTGTCTTTATTTTCATGCACCCCTATCAAGTTTCAGTTGCAATTTGAAAAATATGTGGAGCTTCTCCCACCACCAATCACCCCTTCACCTTTGTTAATCTCTCTCTGCACTTGTCCTTTAAACTTGTGCGATCTTTTTCCTTTATTAATCATTCTCTTTTGTTACATTTTTGTTTAGAATTTTCCTCAGTGCTACAATCGCCCCTCCCTATTACTCATGGCTACAAGCTGATTTTCTTTGGTTTATTCTGCCTTCTCAATAAGCAGCAACCCTTTCATTTCGTTCACTCTATCTTTTCATTAGATTTTCATTTCCCCTTTCTAAAATAAAAGCAATTTCTATCTTTTTAACTCTACCTTTGCTAATCATGGGAAAAACATATCAAACCTAGAGATTTCAATTTATTTGTTCAAAATCCCAGGCCGCTTCATTTTCTCCACCCTTTAATTACTAAAATCTGAATTTAAGGAGTGGGTGAGGTGCTTCATACTTGTCCACGTTTCACATAGCTATCCTAAATTTAAACATATTAAACTATGATTCTCTTTGGTTTGCTTCAAATGATTATGAAATTGAAATTGAGCTGAAAACCAAAACCAAAACAATAAATTCAAATCAAAATATTGTTTGCTTAGTGTTGATTGCTCGTCGTGTGGGATTCTACTGCATTAGACATGTTGGGTAGAAATATTGTGGGCATAGGCTCACAAAGGTGGAGTTTAGTAGTTGAATTAATCTTCCATGTTGAATGCAACCTATAGTGAACTCCATCACTGTCCAAAGTGCACTGAAAATTGTTTCTTCTTCCTCTTCTTTCAACACTTAATCAGAACAAGCTTCATAGTCTTCTAACAACTCTGCCCACCATTCTTCTTTCCTCTCATGGATTCATATCCAACTTGTGTTGTCCTCCTCCACAAAATAATTATCCTCTCCTCTCCTTTGTGGGATCCAACCCGTGACAAACCAACTACCTCTACCAAGCATCACCTACAACATTCTCCACAACTTCTATATGCACATAGGTATTACCCATGCACCAATCTGCAACTATATGGCCTCTCATTCTATCTACTTGCACTAGCTCCTTATTCATTTCAACAATATGAAATTTCAACTCAACTTCATCACACAATGTAAAAAAATAAAATTTTCCTCTTCATCAATTTGATGCTTCATGTCCACCAACATGTCCTTGTTATACTCTCTTCTATTGCAACTTCTACCTCATCATTAGCTGCTGCAACTTTTCTTCTTCACCCTTCAGTACAACCACATCTACATCTTCATCCTCTACTACTATCTTATCTTCATCTTCGTGTACCTTTGTAGGGGCTCCTCTCACATATTTCTCCTTCCATATTAGGTTGTAAAACTCATTTCTTCCATTCTTTTTTTTTTCCTCATTCTTCTTCTCACTTTTCTTTACCAATATCTTCACATTTTTTTTAATATTCTTCTCCAATACCTCTATCATATCCTAGATTTTTCCACTTCTTCATGGAATATCCTTCCCATCTCCTGAAACTTTTCATTTTCTACTTCTTCTCATTATCATTCCCAAAACAAAATTCTCACGGGTCTCCTCATGACCAATGACATCTTCGTCTGTTGTAATCTTCCACAACTCACATGCTTTGCAATCTATGAATTCCCGCACATCTTGCATCTCTCGATTTCTCAAGGATTCTCTACTTGCAACAATCTTCACAAGCTCTCCTCTACTACCTTCTAATTTCCACTCAACCCACCATTTTTGGCATAGTATACCTCACATTCGACACTCTGCCTATGTGCTCAAAACCTCTTGCTTTAATACCATTTGGTGTCGATGACAAATAAAACTATCAATTTAATACCAATTAAAATTTAAAAAAACTACACAATTCTACCTCTATGATGAAATTCACTATTAACATCAACTATTTTGACAATTCTTTTTGTCAAAATTTAAAACCCAATTTAAAATTTATAAAACTATTCGACGAAAATTTAATTGAATTTCACCATCAAACACATGAGATTAGATAAGTAGACCTTGAGGGGCCTTCTTCCATGGCCCTTGTTGCAAGTGATTCAAACGGTATCACCCTCTCTATCCCACCCTTATAGGCCCATCTGTCCTCCCCTATAAGGATCTAGATAGGGAGAAGGATGACCTCCTGGTCAATGAAGAGTAGGGTGGTACCTCTTTTTTATCTATAGCATAGATTTGTATGTGTGTTTGTATTCCCCCATGCCTGTCTTTTTGTATTTGTGATCCTACTTGGAGGACCCATTCTATCCTTGTAGATGCTCAGATACAAGCACATAAATTTATTTTGTGAACTTCTTCTATGTGTATTGAATCATTCTTTTTAATGTTGAAAAATTGTTTTTCTATATATTTGAGACAATGCAAAGTGTTGGGGGAATTTAGGCCCTCTTCCATGTTGACCCAATTTTTATTTTTATTTTTTCTTCATGTACTCTTCTTAATGATTTGAGTACTTTAGGGATTGATGATTGTTCATTCATAAAAAATATCATGTCTATTTGTACTTATGAATAGATCTAACTATCAACTCTCATATATACCCTTTTCTCTCTTGATTTCTTCGTATCCGTCAACTTCTTGATGTTGTGGTTGTTATGTGTTGTCCCTCATGTATGTGTGTGACAACATACCATGAAATACATATTTTTATGTGTTACATTCCATAAGATCTCTACCTCTCTTTTCTCTCCTGAGCATGTTATGTGCTCCTTTGAGTAGCACACACCATCCTAAGGGGGGGCTACCATGATGTTCTGATTTCTATTTTAGTGAAATCTTTTGAAAAGGATTCCTTGGTGTCAAATTTTCTTTACAATGAATTACTTGACGAAAGAATCCCTTATTGAAAATTCTCATTTTACAAAACGTTCTATTCGCTCAAGATTTCTAGATGAAAATTTATTTTGAAAAGGACCTCATATGTGAAAGGATCTAAAAAGTTTCCTTTGATAAAGAAGCCGTCTTTTTCTAAAATGAAAGACTCTAAAAAATTCCCTTTAGAAAGGAGCATTCTTTCCAAAAAATGCCTTGACAAAAAGATATTTCAAAATGATTCCATGATGACAAAATAATTTGCAGAAAATGTGGCTGTTAGAGTAATAAGTTATTATGCTTAATTAATTATATCACATTGATTAATTAATTAAGTCACTTATTCCTCTTTGTTACTTAAGCTAAACTTAGGCACATTAATAATTAATTAATTATTAATTATTAAGTGTGCACACTAACATTTCATTTAGGGATTCCTTTTTAGGGTTTCTTGATCTCCTTCATAAGGATTGATCTCTATGTAATCATTGATTCTCTTAATGCATTTTACACTTTGAGGTTTACAGAACATTGTTTTTGGTTCTTCATATCTTTTGCATGTGATAGGTATCCATCTTGCATGCAGGTGATCTTGGTTTTCTAACATGATATCAGAGCTCTAGACTTGCAGCTGCCTATTCGTGATATGAAGATATGGCCTTTCAGTGAGTTTCTAATGCAAGGGTTTGCCATTTACTTTTCTACAAGACCGGTATTACTTTACCACTATAGGCTCAAGCGATGTCACCATCGCTGCTTGCAGCATCCCTAAAACTCCTGTTCTAATCATTACTCTCTATCAATTTTTTGGGTGGAAGGGTCTAGGAGTAAAAAAATGTCCTGGCGCCGTACTTTTACTTCTCTCTCAGATGCATTTTGAGGTAACGCATTTTCAAAAAAAATTGAAGAGGTTTTTGAAAAATCAAAGACTCGGGCTTAGGAGTCCACCGCCTAAAGCACAACGCCGCCGCCACAAGCACTCTACAATTCTTGCACCACCATCCGCCATCGTCTTCAGCCGGGCCCCTGCCTGGCCATGGTTCGCTCGCCTCAGCCTCGGTCATATCTCACGACCGGGGCTATCTGGGCTCACTTCACCAGGGTCTCGGCGATGCTCGGGCCATATGGAGATCTAGGAGTTGAGATCCAACCCCCGGCCAGTCCGAGCCCCCAGCCCTGGTCATATGGAGGACTAGGGGTTTGCACCCACAGTCAACCTGGCCGGCTGGGAGAATATTCCAGCAGATCCACAGTTTTCCAGTAGCCAAAATTTTTTCCAACAGGGGGGGTGATTTTTTGCCCTGACAGCTAGACGGCCATCAATTTTACACTCATGAACTGTTGACGTCAGCATGACATTAGCGTACGGCCGACCCTCTTTGCCCCCTCCTAGCCCTAATTTTCCCTAAAGGAGCTATTTTATTCTTTTGGTCATAACTTGGGCATACGGTATTGAAATCGGGCAAACAAGATATCACCAGAAAGCTGGTTCTGAGCACTTTTTGTTGGTGTAGTTTATTTTATAGTGTTTCTCTATTTTACTACATTTATTTCTATTTGAAGTCAAATGTACTTTTTATGCTTCCGAGCTCATAACTTTTTGCCACGATCTTCATTTTTTGCCTCGTTCGAAGCATTGGAAAGGTATTGAGAAGCTCTATGTTGCTGTCCATGCACTTTTTCTGTATCTATCCCAAGTTGATCACTTAGTCCATATTTGGCCCAATGGGTTGTTTGGAGATTACTTGGATATTTTGGCAGTTGGGAGGGTGCATCTTGCATCTTTGCACTTCATTTTCAATAATACATCATTAAATAATTGCTTGCTGCTTCCTAGATTCCAGAGTTGTTCCTGTTTGGAGTTTTTGAGTGTTCCGTGGCATCGGGTCTTCTGTTGCTTTATCATGATTCCTTGAGTCAATCAGTGACTCTCATTCGGTTTCAATAGTATACAGAAGAATATTTCCTTGCTTGCCTATATCAAGTTCCAGTGTTACTCTACAGAGTTCTTCCAGTGCTTCTTTGCAGCATGTCATCTCATTGTAAGGGGGGTTTTGTCCCACTGGGTTTTTCCTTCTCTTACTCATTCTTGCATTTGTAAATGGGTACCTGATCTAGCCTAGTTGTCGGGACCCATCTTTGCTTTCATGCATCTTATTCTAGTGTTTTAGCTTCTTCCTAAGTTCATCTTAAAGGGGGGTGTTAGAGTAATAAGTTATTATGCTTAATTAATTATATCATATTGATTAATTAATTCACTTATTCCTCTTTGTTACTTAATCTAAACTTAGGCACATTAATAATTAATTAATTATTAATTATTAAGTGTGCACACTAGGGTTTCATTTAGGGATTCCTTTTTAGGGTTTCTTGATCTCCTTCATAAGGATTGATCTCTATGTAATCATTGATTCTCTTAATGCATTTTACACTTTGAGGTTTACAGAACATTATTTTTGGTTCTTCATATCTTTTGCATGTGACAGGTATCCATCTTGCATGTAGGTGATCTTGGTTTTCTAACAGTGGCATCTTTCAATTGGAGCGTTCCTTTGAATGGATTGCTCAGTGTCTTAAAGGGTTCCCTATTGAAGGAACCACCTTTAAAAACTTCTCCTTCAATTGAATTCTTTGGTTTTTTTTAAAACTTGAGTTTCTTTTATTTGATATTTGATGTCATTTTGTCATGGTGTCAGACATCGTATATCATCGAGTTTAGCTTGGGGGAAGCTTGACTAGACCCATCTTTTATGTGGTTGTCCTGCAACAAATTTTGCAACAACCATAGGCTTATCTAGTTAGTGTATCTAATTAGGTTGTGTCTTATCATGTTGGCTTGTGTTTCTTATGATTTTTTTCCTAACATGTTTTATTTGTAACCTAACATGTTTGTGGTGAGAAATTTGAACTTAAAACCCAATTTTTCTCACTCAACCTTGAAAATAGATCAAATCTAGGACTCATTCACCATCCTGGGTGAATGAGTTCTACCTAGATGGGACTCATTTTCCCAAAGTGTCAAATGGGTCCCACAAGGGCTATTTTGCCAGCCAGGATGTCGAGGAGTTATGAAATTAGGCATATATATTGATATGGTCAGGTTTTTGATTAAAATGTGTCTTGGGATGCACAATATGGGGTCATAAGGGAATATTAATGATGATATTAACATCATAAATGCAATAGATACAAGATTCAATATGAAAGTTTAAATAAATGCACTTTCCAACACTAAATTAAATAAAAAATGGGTCTATTTAGCTTAGAAGGGCCCTAAATCCCATGTGAATGTATACAACACATTACAACACTAGATTAGGTCCACTTAGTTTACAAGCCCCTTAATTTTAATGTGAAAGTGCAAATAAATGCATTTTACAACACTAAATTAGGGCTGAGTTGAGTTAATTTAGCTTTAAAAGGGCCCAAGACCTAATGTGGATGAGTAAAAATCCTCACAACACCAAATCAAGGTGACATTAAGTTCAATTTATCATTACTTATTCCTAAATTAAGAAAGGAAAAGGTGGAATCTTTTGTCATTGTACATCTAGTCCCCACTTTAGTGAGAGGATGAACTTTCTTCAAACTCGCACTAAAGTAGACATTCAAGAGGGGTCTAATTGTACCAATGCAGATGGTCTATGATAACAAAGATTGAGGAGACAATCAAGGCCCCAAGACCTAAGATCCTAGGTCAAACTGACATAAGTACAAAAGGACACACACAAGGTGTACAATATGCATCATCAAGATACACGATCATGTAATGTCAAGAACTAAAAGAAAGAAGAACGAGGTGGAAAAGATGTACTCACTCTGGGGCCATAGAACATCAAGTCATATGCGGGGTGAGTTGTCCCAAAGAAGTGGTTTAGTGAGAAAGTCATGCCAGGGTGTCAGCTTCCCACTATATAATGAGAAATTCATGCCAATGTGTCAGATTCCCATCATACTAACCATATCAAAGTTATCCTCTTGATAAATTTGATAAGGCACCACAATGTAATGCTTTTTGTAAATTCTTTTGAATATCATGTGAAAATTTTGTTAAAGGGGATTTTTCTCTATTCATGTAACAGTCTTCCTCTTAGGGAGAATTGTGCCTAATGTATCCAAGAAAGAACAAGTTAAAAGTGTCAGATTGTTGCCCATGGGATGCATCGTTCGCATCATTCCATGTCAGTAGATCAAAAACTCTTGGATGACATCAAACCTAATGACACCACCAAGAAGAGGACACATTCACAAGAAAAAAATTAGAATCACATGATGAAATTTTTCAAAATATGTTATCTATGTATGCCCCCAATTTAAATTGGTTGGTACACCATCATTGTAAACAATTTATTTAAAGTAGCCAATGATAAATGCTAGAGTATGTGCAAGATCATCATAGAAAAAATAGGCCCTTAAGTGGCAAAAAAATTATAAAAATCATAGTTAGGCAACTTGACGTAAAAATTTGGATAAGTTATCTATATTATTTCAAAAATATGTAAGAATAGAGTCTGTATAAA
>VDFB02379711.1:45104226-45174466 GCA_007258455.2 Sequoia sempervirens
GAAAATTCTAAACAAAAATGTAACAAAATAGAATGATTAATAAAGGAAAAAAATCGCACCAGTTTAAAGGACAAGTGCAGAGAGAGATTAACAAAGGTGAAGGGGTGATTGGTGGTGAGAGAAGCTCCACATATTTTTCAAATTGCAACTGAAACTTGATAGGGGTGCATGAAAATAAAGACAATTATTGCAAATTGAGGAGAACATAGATGCCACAAGGGTAGAGATGACAAATTAAATGCAGATGATCAGGCTGCAAATTTAGTTTATAAAAATCAGTACCAGACAGGAAAACGGCAAGGAAACATATGTGAAGAGAAAATTAATGAGCAGCAATAGGTAGAATTAGAGGGGCACATAGGAATAAGACGAAAACAATAACAAATTTAAAGTTGTTTGGCAGGAAAGAAAAATATGTGAAGAAGAGAATGCAGCGCAAGGGGGATTAACATTAAAATGAATGCAGAATGAAGAACTGGAGGGGTGCATAGTAGGAGATAGGCACAGGAAAGAAGAAAAAAAAAATGTAGAGAAAGAAGTGGGTCTAGGTATGGGGTAACTGCGAGAATTAGAAGAAATTGAAAATAAATTTGATGTTTGTAGATTGTATGTTTATTTCTTGTGAAATGCACACATGAATTTGAATTTGGAATATGGAATGTTTGATGGTGAAAGTCAATTAAAATTTCTTTCAATAGTTTTATGAATTTTAAATTTTGTTCTTGATTTTGATAAATAGAATTGTCAAAATAGTTGATGGTGGCAGTGAATTTCGTTACAATGATAGAATTGTATAGTTGATTTTCATTTAATTAGTATTAAATTGTAGTTTATTTTGTTTTTTGCAGTAGAGATGTCAATATCTATATAATATAGTTGTTTTCATGAAATAATTCTAGTGCTATTGTTTATGAAATGATTCCTCAATGTAGTAGTCTATAGGATCCTATATACTCAAACATTATAAATTGTGTATTTGTATAATCTTTGAGTTGTGTGGGTCATTAAACTTGAATTTTAGTACCATTATAAATTTATATTTAATAAATAGGAGGATGAATTTATGTTTTCCACCCTAGTTATTTAGATACAAGATTTAGTTATAATGTCATCTATACTAATTTCATGAAAAATTGCATTTCTATCTAATTCCTTAATTCTAATGAATGATAGATATAATTATTATTTAAGTCACTTTAGGTATTTATTTATAATTAATATGTGTACCTGATAATACAATTTAATAGAAGTCAATATAAATCACACTGATATTAATTGAGTCAAGAATTTTTCCAAAAACATAATCATTTTGAAGGACATGTCATTTTTTAATATGATCACAAATTCATTTTATCTTATGATAGCCTGTCTTATTTTAACAACTATTCTTAAACATCATTGAACTCAACAATGAAAAAAACCTAAGTTAAAAGTATAACACTAAATCCAACTTTGACAATAAATACATATTAATCATATCACATAATATGGACAATCTAAATTGCTTGAAATGATTTGAAGTGGAATATGGGAATGAAAAATATCATCTTTTAGTTGTGTGGATTATTGAACTTGTAGCTTAGTACCATTATTTAAAATAGAGGAGGTTGAATTCTTGTGTTTGATCCCACACTTATGTCACATAAAAGATTGGACAATAGATATGGTTATTATTTAAACCACTTTAAGTAGTTTATATATAATTAATGGGTGTACATAGTGACAAACAATTTAACAAAAGTCAATATAAGTCACATTGATATCAACTAGTCAAATAAAAGTCTCAAACACAATCATATTGAAAGAAATAACATTTTTATTCTTATCATAAATTCTTTTACTTTAAGACCGCTTACCTTCTTTATATAATTATTCTCAAACATCACCAAATTCAATAATTATTAAAAAAAAAAATTATTTGTTTTTGAGTAAACATAGATCCAACCTTGACGATGAATATATATCATATCACATAATATGTACAATCCAAGTTGCTTCAAATCCTCTCATCTTTCAGCCAAATGAGAGAATGGATGTTTCCTTTTTGACCTAAACAATAAAGTGGTCTTCCCGCGTGCCGCAAAACTCTCTCATCTCCATGATTGGAACCAGTTCCTATCCATTTGATTGTATTCCTCCCAAAAGCCAGTTTTCGCTCGATGTGTGAAGATGATATTCTTACAGGAAGTGACAGTTTTGGAATATGAGAAGTATACAATGAATTTAATATGTGGAGTTGTACCAGAGAAGCCAAGCATAGAGATTCTGTTTTTGCAAGTGGTAGCGTTGGTGAACAGTCTGCCAGTTCAGTGACATGTTCATCTTTGAAAATCCATCCATGTCATAGTTAGTACAGTCAATTGTCTTCGATAATCATCACGAGATATTGTAAGGAAAAACTGTTTGACTTTAGAGGGCAAATCCTTTAACTTGTCTAGCCAGGAACAAAAAGTTCTACAAATTGTTACTGCGTTTATTTTTTCGGGTTTTCATTTTCTTTCTAGTACAGAGATCTTTGCTTTGCTTTCGACGCAGTTTTCATAGGGTCCACATCAACCGACCCACTTAGAATCGGCTTCATACCATCTAAGATTTGGTGTACTTAGATAAGATAGATTAGATGGTGGTTGTTCTAGTCAATGGTATACTAACTTCAGATCTTTTTTCTTATAGTTTGGAGATAAAAGGTGTATATTTTATAATTTTTTATCTTGTTTTGATGGTTATTTATAATAAATGTATTTATCATTGATTTTGACCTTCTGAGGGTACACATTATTTGAAAAATATTTCATTTGATATGGACATGATCTTTTGTACAATGAATCTTTTGTTCTATCATTGGTTGCACTTTTTAGGTTAGTTCAAACACTAGAACATGTGATAGTGTCCCACACATTTAAAATCAATTTCTCTTACCTAAACACTCTCATTTTCACAATATCCTACGTGTATTTTGTGCCTATTAGTTAGATTGATGCTAATGACACTTATTTAAGTGTACTTTTCTAAAATAGAAATAGAAAATCATCCAAGATCTATAGTTAGACCTACAAATGATTTTCCCTTCAAAATATCTACCTAATGCATCTACCATTGTTGTTACATAGGCCTCTGTTGTTATAGGTCCATACACTTTGACCATAGGGCCACCCATGACCTTTCAACTGCTTGTCAAATCCTACTATGGGGATTGACCAAGATAAGTTCCTTGATGTGCCAAAAGTACCTTTACATTTTCTCTCTTCTAGATATCATAACCTTTTCTATCTTTTCTTTAAATCTTCAACCATGGTTACAACATCTTTCTTTCTAAACAACCTCACTAGTTGCCCATAATATTTATGATGTTGATTCTTTCCTATCAATTTATGATATTGACTTATCCTATTGAGAAAGAAATCAAGCAACACAATGAGAATATTGGAATTTGGAAATAAAATACAACTAACATGCGATATATCATGAAATGGAAATGTAGAGTAATAATAAAATACTACAAAACACATATGACAACCAATATACATGAGGAAATTATTTTAGGAAATATTTAATAACTAAGATACACACAAATTTCTACTAATCTCAAACATAAGAGTACATCAAGAGATATCACTTCTCACTAAATAGTCTACTGTCCTTGTGGTAGAGTAATAGTACTTCAACCTACTATTAACCTTGCATTCCTATGTATTTTGTATGTATCTCAATATTAATGGGATGGGTACTTAGATTTCCATAAGGTTTTGAGAAATATAATATTTTTATTACTCTTATACAAATGTTTACAATTATTGTAATTATATTGATATGGAAGGCTATAATTGTTAGCAATTACATCTATCATCGTTATACGATTTATTAAAAATATCTCTTTTATAATTATTTGGGGGTTACATTGTGTGAAGTAGAGAATCTTTCTATGATGGATATGATCCACATTAGTCAGTTACTCTATTATAGAACACTTGACTTGAGAGTCTATACAAACCTATTCATGGGTTAAATATGTTTTCTTGAGGATGTTTATCTTGCATGCATTGATGGATTTGGTCATGAGAGGATTATATTTTGTCTAAGACCATGTAATCCATTTTGTTGCTTTTGGGAAACCATTTGTAGTTTTCTTTCTTTATTTATCTATAAATTTATAGAACTCCCTATTCATTTTATGGATTTCTTATAGGTGAAGTAGAGTTATAATGTTATAATGATGCATAACTAAGGAGTTATATGGATTATACTACACAATATTTTTTAATTCATTAATACAAGGTAAATGATATCTTTGGTGGTTATCCTTTCTGAAAGGTTTTCTCACTGTAAATTCTAGTGTTATGAGTTTTTTTAAAATTTTAATTTATTGATTGCAATGCATCTCCCTATGTAATTTAATAGTTAATTGCATACTAATTTAATCGGTATACCATATATTTTTAATATTTGTTTAAGCATTCACTATATAATTTTACCTTATTCATCAACATTTGGCATTAGAGATTAGGTTTTATTAGAGTGGGTTACCTTTCTTTCAATTTTAATGAGTTTCTTGGTTGTATTAGGAGCTCTTAAGATGATGTTTATGTAAATCTATGTGTTGTTTGAGCCATCACTAGCACTTTGTATTAAGAGATTGATAAATACAATGCCTTTTAGGTATGAGTTGTGAAAGGTAGAAGAGTAATATCTCTTAGAAGAATGGGCTTAAAAGAGAATTTTTACAAAGGAGAGAAAGCCTAAATATATTTCTAATAATTTTTGGTAAAATATTCACAATAAAGTTAGGTTAAACATTTAATTATTTATGGTAGATTATGTTCACTTGGATGTCCCACACAATATTGATCCATTAACATGTGAAAGAGAATAGGTGATATTTATTAGTAAAATAGAATTAAATTAATAAGTCATAGCTTAAAATGAATCTTTAATCATCAAAATGATGGAGAGTCATATATGTAAAACATCTTATTTCTTTTAATAATTTGATTTTGACTTTAACTTTGTAATAATAATGTTAAACTAGAAGAGGCGGATGTATGTATTTTTTTACTTTTGTCATTGCCTAAATCTTTGAAAAATCTAATCATTTCTATTGGTGGTTTTGTCATAGATATAAAGATATATTCCCTTGTTTCTAATTTTCTTAGTATAAAGTGAGAAAATCCATAGATAAGGATGCAATGGATTCATTGTTTGTTTTAGGAAGGCCTAAAGATAAGGTAAATTATAGAGGGGAACAAAAGAAATCTAAGGATGGATATATATTAATAGGATACAATAAAATATTGTTGAAGAGTGGAGTGGAGATATACAACAAAAAAAAGTAGAGACATATGAAGAAGAAATACGTAAAAATAAAGATGAATTTGATGATAGGTACCTTTATATTTTCTCTCATATTGATCTCATAACCTCTAAATTAACTGAGATAGACAATGATAGGAACATGTTCTTACAATAAAAAAATGCAAATGAGGCAAAATTACTACATGGTATAAGACAACAACTCACCAAGAAGACATTGTTATTCCTTTAGGACACTATATTGTTCAACCTTAGATATGATGATGCTCCTAATGTCACGACTACAACATAGACATTGGCATTATTGATTCTTTCCAATCACTTAGACATCAAAAAATTTATTTCATTTATATCTTGAACATCATCTTATTGTGTTGTCCACTCCGTACATGTACTAAAATTATTGAATTGGACAAGCTCCTTTCAACTCTATCCTCTTTTCTTTTCTAGTGATAGTGCAAACTCAAATGCTCATTTACATAATTAATTATTTCTAAAAATAGATAATTATTGTTATTTATTAGTAAGATCTAATTTCCTCTCTACCAAAAAAGTATAAATTTAATAATTAAAATAATAGTTTTATTTCATGGTGTTTTTTCGAACATTTGTATTTCCATGAACCTCAATTTTTTCTAGAACATTTTAAAACCAAAATAAAAGAAAAAAAGACCTAACTTTTTTTATACTTCATTAGGACAACCTATGACCTACATATTAGATCCTTAAAAAACTACCTTTTCCATCTCTTCTTTAACTCTTCAACCATGGTTGTAACATCTTCCTTTCTAAACAACCTCAATTCTTTCCCATAATATTTATGATGTTGATACTTTCTTATCAATATATGATAGTGAATTATCTATTGAGAAATAAAGTTAAAAACACAATGAGGAAATTCAAATTTGGCAATAAAATATAACTAACATGTGATAAATCCTAAAATTGTAATGTGGGTCACTTATAATAAAATACTAAAAACCACATTTGAGACTCAATATACATGGCGAAATTATTATCAGAAAATTTAATCACCAAGGAGAGAACAAATTTGTACTAATCTCGTACATATGAGTAAATCAAGAGATATCACTTATCAGTTTAGTAAAATGCCCTTTTGGTAGAGAAACAGTACTTCTACCAAAATATAGCAAGGTGGTAGAATAGATGAAATTGATATTAACTATTAGAGTTGGATGTAAGTTGAGTAGTGCATGGGTAGATGAATGTTTTTAGGCCTAGATTATGAGTACTACCTATTAATTCCTAATCCAATCTCCTTATTTTTATTTTATTTATGAGACACCATATGAGGTGTGGATATGTAAGAATCCATCTATTTGACATCAATGAGTTTTTATCTATAAGAACTTTTTTCATCTAATAAAATATAAATTATATAACTTAGTTCCCAAAGCCTAGAATTATATTCATTGAAAAATGTGATAATTTCAAAAATTAGAATATTTTGAATCCCCTAACCCCAGAAATGTATTATTTAAAGGATGTGATTTTCTAGGAACATAAAATATGATAATTAAAGGAAACAAAGGTGGGTAGTGCATATTGAGACATGACTTGAGAGGCATGAAGATGTACATGTTGAATAACAAGTTATATAAGAGAGTAAAGAGGGAGAAAAACCTTCAAGTGATATTTCTCATGTAAATGAGGATGTATATGAATAGATTAAAATATCTTTATCAACCTCTAATGAGATATATGATACAATAAAAACTATTATATAAGTATATATTATTATATTTTTATTGCATGTATATGTGTTACAATATACTAATTTTGAAACTAGATATGTTAGGGAAACTCTTTCTTCAAAAGAGTATGATTCCTAAATGTAAGCCATGTAGTAGGATAAGATGGTCCTAGATAGATGTGACAATTAAGATCATATAGTTATGTTTGAAGGTATTAGAAACTATGAAGATCTAGGAGATAAGAAAAAAGTGCATGAACAATGCATAAAATTGTATTTAGCTTACTTATTAACAATGAGATCAAACCCTCATTATAAAGGATGAGGATGAGAAAAATCATGACACAAGAATAGACAATCACATGCCATGGATTGAGAAGAGGAATCCTCATCCTGTAGTGGTGGCGAGTTGCACGTGCCATGGATTGAGGAGAGGAATCCTCATCCTATGGTGGTAGCGAGTTGCTCTCCTCTATGCAAGGGAGAGGTGTTGAGAGGGATTGGACACCTCTCAAGTCACCTCAACAACCTTGAAACCTCATGGGGAATGAGTCAAGTGGTAAACTCCAACACCTAACTAGGCTTAAGTTAGCCTAACTAGAGTAGAATACACTAACAGCCCCCCTTAAGAATAGCTTAGGTGGGTATGAAGAAATGGGTCCCAGCTACTAGCCAGAAGAGGTACCCATGCACAATGAAAAACTCTCAAAAATTAAGAAAGATAAAAAACCCAGTGGGAAAAAAACTATCCTCCAAAAAGAGAGAAAGCAAAAAATGTACAAGTGAAAGAAGAAGAAATATAGAAGGACTCAAGACCCCCCAAGAACTACTTCTATCACAAAAGTACAAGAGATATTCCACCCATAGGATAAAAAGAGAGAGACTTGGAAGCCCCCCATAAGATATGCTATAGTGTGCATAGATGCTCAATGAAGTATTCTGAAGAGAATCCATGAATGTTGAACCACATTTCTCCCCTTAGGAAGAAGGAAAACTACAAAAGTGTGCAAATAATCTTCCCATTCCTAATAGGAACATACATAAAGAAGTATAAAGGTCTTTGAATTAAGCACAAAGAATATCTAAAGAAGAAAAGGCTGATGCAACTAAAATGAAGCTGGCATCGAAAAGAAGATGAATGTCCTTAATGTTGTCATCATGATCAAGAAGGAGAGACTCTATAAACAAGTGATGAATGTCTAAAAGGATGACATCTCACTAATCAATAGGACAAGAGTGAACCCACATAAGAGAATTTGAAGTACCCTTCAGAGAAGGAAAAGGCTTTGTTGAAATAATAGGTGGAGACTGAATAATAGCCAATATAGGAGGTGTAGAAAGAGGAGAAATAGAAAGAGATGTCTTTGTGTCATCAAGAAAATCAAGACTATTTTAATAATCAAGTTCCTCTTCAGTATCATCATCATACAAAGGATCATCCTCATTATCATGAGAGAGAAGCATGCCTATAGTGGGATTATCTAGGAATAGAGGTTTAGTCGAATCTCCATATATTTCCCATAGAGTGGTCTAGATAGTGCGAGGGCACTCAATGTGTGACAGAGCCCATGTTGTGTGGTCCCCAATGCTTAAATCAATTAATCCTAAGAAATTATCATTTCTACTTTCCCATACATATTTTTGCTAACATGTAGTAGGTTCACGAATAAGTCCAAACAAATGCTGCAATAAATGAATCCATCGACAGTGCTTTAGGATTCCATCGTGCCAAGAATTATAGTTTCCTTCTCCCAAACTAATGATAGATGGATGATTTCTAATTCCCATTTTTAGACTAGATAATTACCCCCTTTGGAACTTTATTTCAATTCATTAATTATAAAATACCCTACATAATACCCCCAAAGAAAAATATAGAAAAGTGACACTTTATAAGTTGAGTGCATGAATTTCTAATAAATGCCCTTTTATTTTTGGCACTTTATCATTGTACATAAATAGATATTGTTCAGTTGCACTTATAGTTTTAGAAAACTCCTAAAAAAGAGGAGGAAATAATTACATGCAAAATCCAAATTGGTAGAATATGGATCAACCTCTTCATAAATTGAGTGAGTTGAGAAGATTTCACATGGCCTTGTGAGCAACTAAATCACACCCAATGTTTGGGCACAACCTACCAATAACAAGCGACATTTGATCTTCACAAAAGAATGAAACACCTAAAAGACTAGTAATCCCATTGGCAGAGGCGAGCACCACAAACTACACAAAATGCCAAATCTATGCCCAATTTGCATGGGAGTGCTTTCTTTTCCAGTGATCAAACCCTCCTCCTCAAGAATAGATTGCAAATGAAGAAAAGATGATTCATTTATGTGGAGCAATGATTCCCATGACCATGCTAAGGTTTAATTCGCTCTTTGTAGAAATTGATGTCTCAAAAGATACCCACATCCTCAATAGAGAAGAGCATGATTAAATAATTTAAGTGTAGAATTCTATGATGGAGAAAATCATGAATGAAGCACACTGATGGGAATGACCTGCAAATGATGGTGTCGCTATTGGAGGATCAAAAAACATGGCCTATATACCATCCAAATCATAGTAGATTTGGCCACATGATTCCTCTTGTATGACATTGCCTACAATAGGAATGCGGGTGACGACTAGAGATTGACATCTGGGAAGCAAATAAAGGGAGTTGTCTCACACTCTCATGAGATTTCCACAAATTCATCTTCACTGCCTTGATGGAAAAAGAGGATACTCCAAAATAGAGATTTAACGTTGAATCCATGGTAGTAGGGGGTGGGGTTAATCCAATAAACAGATGGAAATCAAACAAAATACAACAAATTCATTCAACTATGGCTTGAAACTATCTCCCACTAAGCTCTGATACCATATTAGAAACTAGGAAGATCTAGGAGATAAGAAACAAGTACATGAACAATGAATAAAATTGTATTTAGCTTACTTATTAACAATGAGCTCAAACTCTCATTATAAAGGATGAGAAAACTCATGCCACAAGAATAGGCAATCACATGCCATGGATTGAGGAGAGGACTCCTCATCCTCCAGTGGTGGTGAGTTGAACATGCCATGGATAGAGGAGAGGACTCCTCATCCTGCAATGGTGGTGAGTTTCTCTCCTCTATGCAAGGGAGAGGTGTTGAGAGGGATTGGACACCTCTCAAGTCACCTCAAAAACCTTGAAACCTCATGGGGAATGAGTCAAGGGGTAAACTCCAACACCTAACTAGGCTTAAGTTAGCCTAAATAGAGTAGAATACACTAACAGAGGGAACAAATCCCATTGGGTGATTTTTTTTATTCTAAGATAAATTTAGAGTAGATGGTAAGTTACCATAGTACAAGGTAGGATCGGTGATGGAAGTTTACTCTCAAAAAGAGGGTGTTGACTTTGGTGAGATATTTCATCTTGTGACTAAGTTAATCACAATTCAATTCCCATGTTCTATTATAACCACATTTTATTTTTATGTGCATGAAATGGATGGTAAGATAATATTTTTAATATTTTTTAATAACAATCATTCAAAAACTATTCCTTCCTATACCATTTTTGGGGTGATTTCATTATAAAAGGAGATTTAAGTCAATAATAAGAGTCATTAAATCTCACACAAGCCAAGAGATATTCAAGAATGAATAATATTTCCATTCATTCCTCATATCTACCCTATAATATCTCTTATGGGATCTAAAATCCATTTATTGAAGGATACATTAGATGACACAGTTCTCTATTTGATTTATTAATGGTATGGGTATGTGCACTAAGTTGTGACACAAAAATGGCTATTAATATGCCACTTTTCTTAAAAATAAAAAAATTCTAATGTTCACAAGAAAATTAAGATAATTACACTTAGAAATTGAAGATGCAACAAGAACAAAAGTTGTGATCCAAATATACTTTCTAAACTAGTAATTTTTTTTTAAAATATTGAATATTAAGGGATTTCAAATGGGGGAGCACATAGAGTGGTCCTTTTCGATAAAAAAAATAGCATAGTGTCTGTTGTGCTCCCCCTAAAATGTTACTTTTTTAGGATTTCAAAAATCACTTCAGTGAGAAATTAGCTAACACCATGTGTAGTTTAAGCTAGTTTTTTTAGCTAATTTTTTAATGATTATATAATATATTACTAATTTTTGATGTGGACACATCTTGAAAATTAGATATTCCCCTCAAATTTTTTTAAAACTAATTGAAAATGATTTTTTTCAATACATACAGAATGGATTTTGGTTTCTAAAAATGTAATTTGTTTCAAAATTTGATGAATGAATAAAAATATATACTCAAACTAGCACATGTTGGTTTTTGAAAAAAATAGAGGCAATAACAAGAGAAGTTATATATGAAAGCCTTAACATAATGAAAATGTAAAAAAATGTATATTGTTAGATAGCTATGAGAGAGCCTAACTTCATCATGGTATTTTTATAAATTTGCATCAAAACACATGTAAACCCGATGAACAACATGACCAAATATATGTAAAATTTTCTTACCCTTTCACAAAATTATGTCCTTGGCATGGAATGGTTGTCCAACCCTTTGGGTTGGATGCACAAGGTAAAATTCAACCCTTTGGGTTAGTATTTCCCAATGCAATACATTTGGCAAGAACCAAATGTTAATGCTAAAGCTGACTTCTCTTTCTCTTTGTTTCTCTCCCCTAATTTGATAAGTCTTAGAGTTTACATTTTATGGTTGATGATGGATAGTTGAGGTTTTACCTTTAACTCCCTCTTTTCCTCCTTCCCTCTTAACTAATACTTACCCTCTTTTCTCTCAACCCTCTCTAGGTCTCTCCCATCCTCTCTAAATTTTCTTCCATCCTTAACCCCATCTCTATCCTTGCCTCCCTACCTATCTCTTCTTGTCTCTCCGTTTGTTACTATTTCTCACCCATCTCTCTTCTTTATCTCTATCACTACCTCTCCCTCCCACCCTTTCTCTCCCCATATCCAGGTCTCTTCATCCTTATCTCATTACCCACATGTCTCCCCCCTCTATCTCTCACTTCATTATTCTCTATATCCACTTCTCTCCCCCTCTCCTCTCTAGATCATCACCTCTCTATCTCCTCCCTATTTCTCACACTCCCTCCATGTTTAGCTCTCCCTTCATCCCTTCTTACTCCTCTACTAATGTGGCCCGCAAATTAGTATTGGATGATTACACTTGATCCATAAGGATACAAAGCATAATCGTGCCACTAAATGTCAATCCCAATAGAGATCATTCAAATAAACACTAAACTAAGAATCCATTAAAAACTTAGCATGTTAAACTATGAAATCTTCAAAAAACCTATTATAATCCATTGAAACTTATCCTATTGGGGAAGTGGTGTCATGTTGATGTGGAACGGTGACCCTTTCCCAATCCCTTGGATAATTAGCTTGTTTCAATAAGTTTTATTCAAGAAAATTGATGAAACCATTGTGAGATGTGTGATGAAATATGATTTAAATATTTTAACATGATTTATGCTAAGATGATCAAGATGTGTGAGTTCAAAGCTAATCTAGATGGATTTTAAGCTAAAAATATTGAAACCCTAATTACCAAATAAGCTACATGAATGCATCTATGTTACCATGGAAGCCATTAATGGAAGATAATATAATTAATGCAAGTAATTAAGATAAAATGATGCTAAAAAAGTGCTAAATATGCGTGAGAGTGTGATTGATTTCAACAACATGAGTTTTCTATAAAAAAAATATGGATCCATTTGTCTCCAAATAGTGATCTATTTATAGGAGAGCAAATGAGAAATGGAGGGTTGAGATTAAAAAGGCTAATCAATGGTCAAGGATGGAGGAAGTTGGAGGCATGGGTCATGGATTCTCAATAAGGGATGAGAATCAATAATGAGATTTAATCAAAGGTCCACCTTTGTCCAAAAAAACACACTTTTAACTTGCACAAGAAGTCAAGTAAGTTAACTTGCACAAGAAGTCTTGTACGTTTATTACAAAAAAGGAATATTCCCCTTTTTTAAATGAGTGAAAAAAAATTTCTTTGGAATATTCTCATGGGTGAGGGAAATAGATATTTAACAAATTAAAACAAAGTTTTAATGTGCAAAAGGGGAAGAAATATTCCATGGAAATATTCCTTTTGGAGGAATATGCAAAGGAGGAATATTCCCTTGGAATATTCCTTTGCAAGTGGGGGAATTAGATTTATTAGTATATTATAATTAAAACAATGTTAATTATGATATTTTAGAAGAATTAGATGATATTAATTAAATAAAGTGATTTAATGAAAGGGGGGAAGTGGAATGATATTTAATTAAATTTAGCTTATGGTTATTTAATTAAATAAAAAGATTTAGGGATTTAAATTAAATAGTTTGATGTGTTTAATTTAATAAGATGAAATGTTAGCATGGAAGGGGGTGAATTAACCTAATTAAATTGATTAGGTTAATAGATGAAAATGATGCAATTAATTAAATAGCTAGAAAAATTTAATTAATTAAGTGAAAAGAGGATGGGTTCCAGGAGGAAATGATGTTAGTATACCTAATTCAAGTGCATGATATCATTCAGGAAATTTTTAAGTGTCTACATTTTGCCCCTCTTTGAAGTGAGGTACTTGCTATGTTGGTTCAAATACTAATGCCCTTTTAGATTAAAAACTACTGCTTAAATCAAAAAATATAAATTTTCTGATTTTTGGATGCCCCCTATTGCCCCAATGGAAGGAATAAGTTGGTTCCCTGATTTTGGCTCCCTATACCATCATATGCATGACTTCATGTACTGTGATGGAAAATCTATTGGTATAGGAGTCACTCTTCTACACATATGGGAATGTGAGCACATTGTTGTGCTTTGACCTATTGTTCATATTGTAGATGTGGATCCAGATGATCTGATTTTCTAGAGGTACAGAGGTATCATCACTCTTTAGCACACATGGCAACTTGGTATCCCATGTTGGAGGAGAGTGATTAATGAGATGATAGTGCTTAGATGGAAGCCATGGATTCAGATGATGGCATGGTGTGATGATGTACAACAACTATTCTTTGCTCGATAGACCTAATATATGTAGGGTCGAGAGAATACTATGATTGAGAAGTACCTACCCGATAGAGTTGCAAAATAGTTTGGCAAAAGGTAGGGAAGGCCTGTCAATGCATATATAACCATTTTTCCAAATCAACATGAGAGATGACATGGGGACACATGATCCCAGCCCACAAGGTTGTTGCGGACTTCAAACAATTGGATATGAGGCCATGGGACTATGATTAGGGACAAGAAGTTGCACAAACTACACATGTATATGATGCATGGTTCATACCCCCTCTTAGATTGATAGATATAGAAAGTATACCTCCATGAGGGAGGATGAGAGGGAGGGGAGTAGGCAGAGGTCAAGGCTAGCCATAGGAAGGGTAGGGTCAAGGGTAGGGAAGAGGGTAGGGAAAAGGACCAGATGGTGGGGGCAAAGGATAGGATGGGCAGGATGGTAGGGGCAGAGGACATGATCATCGTGATGACCAACATCATGAAAATAGGTCTCAGCTGCACCACCATTGCATCAAAATACATTTCAGTAGTCACCCATATAACAACAACTAGTACAATAGCAACCAATATAACAACCACTATCAGGGCGAGATCTCTGTGATGTTTAGATACAATGGTTACAATGGCAGTTACAGATACTAACTACTGAGGGAGATTAGGCTTGGTAGTATGTGTTGGAACTCATGGAGGAGAGGGATCAAGAGTGTTAGCTTAGATATACCTCAGATGTGTTGTTGGCATAGGAGGTTAGGTGGTGACAATAGTTAGAGGTTATGGCAACTACATCACAGGGACATAATTTCTGCTTGATTATACAAAGAGGTAGTGACTGAGGCTACTTATTATCATATGCATTATCATCGAGATTTCCCACAAATGATGAGGTAGCCCATTTTTTGATAGAGGAGTGGAGCACATCCCTAAGATAAGGATCAACCATTAGATAGATAGGCTAGGGAGTCAAAAAGCCATCAGGGCTAGTTGGCATACAAACACTTTTTTAATTATTCGCTCAATTATTTATACAAATATACATTCATGAGATCCTTTTTGATAGCCTCATGGATATTGTACTTTTGATAGATATACATACACTAACTCATATATTATACCATGATAGTCATTTTTTTGATATATATAGGAGATGATACATATTTGATATGTGTTGTGCTCTTTATTTTATGCTTGATGAATGTATGGATGCATTTTGATATGATGGGATGTAACATATTTATATATTATGATCATATATGGATGAAATGTAATGGATGGATGTGTTTCCTTTTTGTGTACTTTTTTATGCAATTTATGAGATGATGATGTATGCATGGATATTGTAGATGTTCATTATATGTGTATAGTGTATGCTAATGATATGTGATGTGTATGCATGTTGATGATTTGTGGATGTAGGATGGATGCATTGATGATGTTGTTTTTGTTGACTACCATGATACCAAGTTAGCATGAAAAGAAGAGATGATTGACCATTGATATTGATTATTGATTCAAAAATTCCAACAAGTACGTGATCCACCAAGAATTTATTAGAGATGGTGATGAGGGATGATGATTTGCTCATATCTTGGGATTGGGATTTTCTGTCATTCATTATTGTTTGATATAACACATAGAAATGATGCATCAAGGTATTGATTACTAAGATAGTGTTGTATCTAGTGTAAGGGACTTTGACTCTGCAAATAGATGGAATGGTTCTTGTTCACACCTTGACATACGAAAACCTCATCAGAATGTAGTTTAGTAATTCAAAATATCTTGGACCAAAGCATACACAATAGTCAACAATCTACTCCAAACAACTTCCCTAGACATCACTAAGCAAGTACACATTAAGATTATTTTACAAGAATACTCGCAAGCACAAAAAATGAAAGATAATGATTGATACCCCATCCCTTTCTCTCTAAATCATTGAGACATTGTCGAGAGGTCCCCAAAATGGGTCAATAAAATAAATCATAAGAAAAGATAAAAGACAAACAGTCAGTGTTATCTATATCTCTTGCTAGTTTAATTTTAGCTAAGGTAATGTTTGATACTAATGTCCATCGCAGGAAGGATACATACTAGGAAATGTTGATTAGATGTTGTGACTAGGATGAGGTTTATGATAAGTTGTTGATACAAACTTCACTGAATTATTTGCCTATGACCTAGACTTTAGATTTTGACACTTAGGTTCTCACTTTACTACTTGTGATACTTGTTTTCTATTTGTTTTGCCAAAGGTTGAAGGTGATGGATGATTTATTATGGATGAAGGTTTATTATAGGTGAAAGTGAAATGGGATGGATGGTTATGGGGTTTTTCAGAATATTTCAATGTTTTTGGTATTTTGAAAATATTTTGAGGTTGTTTTTGGTCCATTTGAAAGTTAATGTGAATGCTTTAGTTTTTAGATTATTTGAGGTTGTTTAGGGTTTTCTCTAAGATATTTGATGTTCTTTAGGTCTTTTGAAAGTTTTCTAATATTTTTGTGTTTTTATGATATTTGAATGTTTAGGGATTTTTTGAGTTTTGACCAAGAACCTAACCTAAAAGACCTATCTTAGGGGCCTCGGGGGTTGATCAAAGATGAGCCTTCCCTCAGGGGTAGAGGCCACATAGTTTGACTAACTTGACTCATTGAAGGTTAAGATATTAACAATAGAAGGAATGTCATTTTATCATAGTAGACTCCTAAAGGACTGACCTAGGGTGTCTCAGGGGCACATCAATGATGGATTTACTTATGTTCAAGCTCATATAATCATAGTTCAACATGGTGTTATTTTATATTTTTGATGTTTTGACCTTTTTAGGGATTTTGATGTGTTTTGGATATTTTGAATTTTGACTTTACAATTTTCTGAATGTTTTTGGATTTTAGCTGGACAGTATTTTGCAAATATTTTTGGGTTTTACTTGTATAACATTTTGGATGTTTTTGGGTTTTTTTATGAATGTTTTACAAATGTTTTTGGGATTTTCAACAAGATTTCCAATAATTCTAAGATATACAAGAACCTGATCCAACCCATAATGAATTTTCCCTAGAGTGATATGATAGAATACCTTGATATAGGTGGGACAAGGTTACCTTTGGAATATTCCAAGCAATACTAAAGGGGACACAATACTCCACAATATCCAACTATGATAAGGATGCAAATGGGCAATGGGATAAATAGGATAAATTATGTGATGAATGAATGCAATGGATGGATGATAGGATAAAGAGCCTAGGTAGATGGAGGTACTTTATTTACACATGGTGCCTATTTTCCAGGTTTTTACTAAGGTACTTTCCCGGAGCACCATCAAAGTAGTTTTCACTAGAGGACGATTGGTTTTCTCTTTACTTTTTCAATCCTTTTTCTTATTTTTTTGGATTTTGACCATTTTTTGATTTTTTGTGTATTTTTAGATTGACACCCTTCAAGCCTAGGCATAATTTTTTTTAAGATTCAAGATTTTGGTTGGTTCCTACAAGGGTTCACCTTCAGGTGTTGACAATTGATATGCTCCTGATCCATAACTTGTTATGATGATAAAGAGACCCAACCAATTAGGCTCAAACTTTCCTTTATTTTCATGATCTGGAAGGTTCTTCTAATTCTATTTTAGGTAAAGATCCCCTACTTAGGAAGAATGATTCTTGATGTTCTTTTTATAGCTCTATTTTAATTGGTTTTGATATACTTGCAAGTGATTAAAAGGATAAAGATGATGCCCATCCAAGAATTCTAGCTCATTTAGCTAGGATACTCTACACTCTTCAACAATGATTAGGTTCTATAGTGACACTCTCAGTGATGGAAGCTCAACCTCAATAGGTAAGATAGCTTCTAACATGTAGACCAAGGAGAATGGGGTTGCACCTATAGGTGTGTAGATACTGGTTTGATAGGCCCAAAGAGTGAGATTTAACTACAGATTCCATTCATGACCAACTTCCTTGATCATTTTCTTTAGGATCTTTAGGATGGTCTTGTTTGTAGCCTTAGCTCGACCATTGCCTTGGGGGTAATAGGGATAGGGAATCAGTATTGGAAGTTGAATTTTTGACATAGCTCTTTCACATCCTAATTCTTGAAGGGTGTTCCATTGTCTAAGACAAGGGTTTGCAAAATACCATAACAAAAGATGACATAATTTAGGATAAACTTAGCAATTTTCTTCCCCATTATGCAGGTCATAGGAATGGCTTTTAACCACTTGGTAAAGTACTCAATGGCCATTATGATAAACTTGTGGCCATTAGATGAAGTTGTGGTAATATTTCCTATGAGTTCAAGCCCCCATTGCAAGAAAGGCCAAGGTGTGACCATTGGTTGCAACTCTTGAGTTGGAGCATGAATCAAATATCCATGTTGTTGACACCATACACACTTCTACACATACTGATGGGCTTCTCTTTCCATGGTTGGCCAGTATTACACTATCCTCAACATTTTCTTAGCTAAAGTCATACCACAAGAATTGGAACCACCTATGCCATCATGGACTTATGTTAAAGTGGTCAAGGGTTCCTCTTGGATAATACATCATATTATTGTCCTCTTGATGCTTTGGCAGTATAAGGTATCACCTATGATCATGAATTAGGATGACTTCTTAAAAAAGTTCCTCTTAAGGTTTGAGGTGACATCATATGGGAGGGTTCCTCTGCTTAGGTAGGTGAATATGTCATGATACCACAAGGATCCAGGACCAACACACACATAAATTTAGATTCTGAGATTTTGAAAGTTGGTATGAGAAGTTGTTCCACTAAGAATTCACATTGAAGGGCATTATGTGACATTTCTAACAATGATCCAATTGTTGTTGTAGCATTTCCTGCTCGGTTGTTTATGCGAGGAATCTACTCAAAATTTATATCAATAAAAAGGTCTTTGAGACTTTCTACCATCTTCTTGTAAGGAGTAAACTTTTTATCCTTAGTTTGTTAGTCATCATTAACTTGGTTGATAACCAGCTGTGAGTCTCCATATACTTTCATCTCTTGTATCTTCCATTGAACTGCTATCCTTAGACATGTGATTAGGGCTTTGTACTCAACAATATTATTAATACACAAAAATGATAGCCTGTATGAATTTGGAATGCAATCACCTTGATAGGTGATGAAAATAATACTTGCCCCTGATCCATGCTGGGTGAATGATCCATCAAAGTACATCTTCCATTGATTTGCTGCATTGACAAGGAATATTGATTCATTTGAGAATTCAGATATCAATGGATTCTCTGCATAGATAGGTGCGTCTTCCAGTTGTTCTATGATCACTTTCCCTTTGATTGCCTCATGCTCCACATACTCTGTCAAATTCAGTCAATATCATTACCCATTTGGCCATTTTCCTAGTGAGAGTTGCTTTAGATAATAGGTATTTCAATGGGTCGATCTTTGCAATGAGTTTGATTTGATGCAACAACATGTGGTGTTTGAACTTTTATGAAGCAAAAACCACTGCTAAGCATGCTTTCTCAATGGCTGAATAGTTCATTTCCTTGATATGTTGGAAAGATTTATCACACTTCTCATCCCACTTATAGGTTATTCCTTTATACAGAAGATGTGAGAAAGGGTGGATTTTGTTTAATAACTGTGATATGAACCTCTTGATTGACTACAGTATTCCTTGTAACCCTCTCATTTTCTTCAATGTTTGTGATGCTTCCATGTATAGGATGGATTTTACCTTTGCTGGATCAATTTATATCTCTCTTTGCGATACAATATAGCCAAGAAGATTTCTTGTTGTCACTCCAAAAACATAGTTTTTGGATTTAGCTATACCTTATACTCTTAAATTTTGTCGAAGTGTGTCCCAAGACTTGTATGTGCTCACTCCTTTTCTTTGACTTTGCCAAAATATCATCCACATAGTATTCAACTATTTTGTGGATCAGGTCATGAAAGATGAGGGTCATTCCTCTCTGATAGGTTTCTCCTACATTCTTTAGCCCAAACGACATCATGTTCTAGTTGTATTTCCCCCATGGACAAGTAAATTCGGTTTTGTGTTGATTTTCCTTGGTGATCATGATTTGATTGTAGCCTAAAAACCCATCCATGAGTGACAAAATTTCATGCCCGGCTATTAGGTCCACTATGATGTCTATGTTTGGAAGAGGGAAATCATCCTTTGGGAATGCTTTGTTGAAGTCTCTAAAATTAGTGCATATGTTGATGCCCCCAGTGGGTTTGGAGACTAGTACCAAGTTTGTAACCCACTTAGGATAATCTATCAGTCAGATGAATCCAATGTCAAGAAGATTTTGTAACTCAATTTTGACCAAGAGTGCTATCTAAGGGTATATTTTCCTTAACTTTTTTTTTTATTGGTTTTGCATCAGGATAGACTAATAGATGATGCACAACTACCTCTAGATCAAGCCTGGGCATATTTGTGTATGACCATGCAAAGTTAGCTCTTCACTCTTTCAGGAATGCTGCTAGGTTCTTTTGTTTTCCATCCAAAAAGGATTCAGTGTAGAAAGTAATCTTGGGTGCTTCTTCTATTCCCACATTACTTGGAGTGGCCCTTTTTACCAACACTATTGACTTTTCTAGATGCGTTGCACTAAGGGAGAGATTGAATCCCTCATCTTTGGGCACCTCAGAGAGGTTTTCACCCTCGGATGCATCCTTTATTTTTTACTATTATAGGATTAGAGAGTTCCACATTGTGGTTTTCACTCAAAGATCTACAAGTTAGTTGCATATCATCAATTTTGTGACTGAAGGATTCAATTGTCTCCCCACAGTACACCTTTTACTTGAGATCTATGCCAAAACCAACCTTGTGATCTACCCATGATAAGTTGTCACAAATTCCAATGAATTTTGAGATCACTTCATCATTTTCAAATAAATATAGAATCGATGGTCCCTGTTGGTCCAAGTCAATGAGTTGCTGGTATACTAGACATATTTCATTTAGTCGATTACTTGGGGTGAAGGTTGATGTAGATATCATGAAGAGGGAGTTATTCTCAAATAGGTCAGAAACATCAAGAGGGAAGTCATCTAGGGTCATATCACATGATGTTGATAACCAAGAGGAAGCCTTAGCCCATTTAGTGGAAGTACCTTTGCCAATAAGGGTAACCTTGCTAGTAGTACAACCTAGGCCAATATTCTTTGGATGTTTCTCAGGAATGATATGTTCTAGCAAACCATTTTCATTTTTCCCCAATTTATCGTTCTTGGTATACCCCATTCTCTTCATTAGCTATTGTAAACATGGGTTTTGGTTCCCTAATGTTCTCTTTCACTTCTAGGGCCTTTTACCTAAAAGAAAAGGGATAAGGTAAAAATTGGCTATGTTAGCACTCAAGATTAGTGTAAAACAAATGAAATATTCCTAGATGAGATGATCAAAATCCAAAGAATTGATAAAACAAATTGATTTGGTATGCAAACTAAAGAAGTGCAAAGTGTTTGAAAACACACTATGATATGAAGAAATAACTAAAAACATGAACAAAAAATAACAAAACTTAATGAAACTAAATGAGGTGCACCTAGAGGTTGAAAGCTTCTAAAATACTATAGAGTTTAGTGTTGAAGCCCACTAGAACTCATTCACCATATATGGTGAATTACTCATGTTTTTGGTGAAAACAACAAGAACAAGTTTTGGGATCTCAGGAATATAAAACTTTAGAAAAAACTTTTTCTGGCCTAGTAGTGGGACTCATTCACCACAAATGGTGATTTGATCTACCTGCATATTTCTAAAAATTCAAGGGTCAACTTTGTGGGTCTTGATCTGCACTTTTTTGCTTGATAGGTTGGCAAATCTGAATCTGGAAAATTTGATGGGAAAGTGTTCTCCAAACATCAAATAGGGTTTTGTTGACTTTGAATGATCATCAAAAATTTTATGACACTTTTAAGACATATCTCTTTGAGAAATCTCCATACAAGACCTACAAAACACACATGCAAAGAGGGAAAAAGTGTTAAGGGTTAGAGAATAAAGGCTTGCCTTGAACAAACCCCCATTTGGTAATCAATCCCTTAAAAATACAATAAAATAAAGAGAGAATTATGAACAAACATGCAATGTCATAAACTCACCAAACCCTTGATGTTGAAGTCTGAAGATATGTTTCTCTAAGATGCTTGAATGCTTGATTGAATGATGTGGAATGCTTTGATGCTTTGATGGATTGAATTCTTGAATGAATTATGTTGATGGGGGTTAAAATGAATAGAAAATCATATATTTATACATACTTATGCCCTATTTTCCTAAAAATACAATATCACAGGCTGACTTTAGGTCTCAAGAAATAAAAACCCACTAGTAATTTGAATTTATTTTGATTTTTGTGCCAAGAGGGACCTCATTCACCCCTAATGGAGAATGGATCCCACTCAAGGAAGGTGAATGGGTGTTAGGAAATAAGTTGTCTTAAATGATGTTTGTTGGGTTTATATTTAAAAATACACTTAATTAAGGCTTGTAAGTGCATAAAGGGGCCAAATAAATCAAAATAAAGGTTTATTTATTGAGGAAAAGCCTAGAAAAGTGTGAAAGTTTATTACAAGACTTCACAAAACTTTAAAATAAAACCTGGTAAGTGATAAAAATGGGGAATGTAGGTGAATTATAATAAGAAGAGTCTAGAAAAGTGTGAAAATGTGTTCCAACACTTCACAACACTTTTAGAAGAAATCATAAAGACTCAAGACCTAATGTGACTCTGTGAGCACATTGCAACAATAAAATAAGGTAAAATCAAGCCAATTAATCACAAGGAGGGAAAAAACAAAAAAAAGTAGAAGGGTTACTTTTTATGTGTCCATATTTAGCCCCCACTTTAGTGAGAGGATCAACTTGCTTCAAAATCACACTAAAGTAGAGCAATGCATCTCAAGAGGAGTTCCATTGAACTCATGATTAGCAAGATGAGACGCTAATGATCAAGATGAATGATCAATCCCCGAAGATGAAGATCCCATGGAAAAATAAACATAAGCACAAAGAATGCACATGAAAGTGAAAGAGAGGAAAAGGATTTAAGAGAAAGATGCAAGAAAGAATCAGATCAAGCTTCAATCATTTTTCCAGCTCATTGTGGATCAGATCTAGGTTGTTTGTCTAGAAAGAAAATGCATACTCACTATGGGGTGATGAAACTCATGGTTTTCCACTAGGTGAGAAATCCCAAAAGGTGAGAAACATACACTCACAACTGGTATGCACTCATAAACACATGAGTGGCTATGGGGAAAGTCATGCCTCAAGATGGGATTCCCGGTCAACCATACCAAAGTTATACCTCCTAATAACTTTAATAAGGTACCACAAAGGAAAATGTCATTTCTTGCTTCATGAGACAAGCAAAGCTTTGTATGCTTATAAATAATGAACAAACATGATGGAACCATAGGCATGCAAGCTATGTTATGCAAGGTGGCCATATAAATGAAAAATATAACATGAAAAGAATTTTCAAAGGAGTCTTGCTTAGTTCATGCGAGGTCTATAACTTAGGGAACATTATGTCTAATTTCTCCATAGAATATTCACAACTTAGGGGATGCAGTGCATCACATTAGGCCACTAAGAGGAATGTAATATGCTAAGATAGATCACGCTTATGATGGACACTATAGCCAATGTCATCCACAAAGCAACAAATGCATCATATGAGACAAGAAGGCTGCACTAAGAACCAAGAAAAAGAAAAAAGAAAAATGAATAGTTCCAATGTATGCCCCCACTTTAAAGGAATTGCTACACACTGTTTTGTGAGAAATTACTTTAAAGTAGCGAATGAAAAATGTAAAAAGAAATAAGACATGAGAGCCAACGTGGAAAGCCCTATGCAAAGTCATATGTTTTCAAGTAAGGTTGTGTCATGCAAATCAAAAAGGTACATAAGAAAGAGGAGTTTCCCCCAAAAAGGAATAAACCAAACACATAAGGGATCTATAGATTTGGGGTTAGTATGTTCATTGTTGCAATGTTTTGATTAAAGAGCTCAAAATTGCAATCATTCCCCAAATACACATAGAAATAGAAGAATGACACAAAGAGAGCAAAAAAAGAAAAATAATCCATTTTGGGTCAACATGGAAGAGAAATAGGATTTCACAACACTTTGCATCATCCCCAAAAGGAAAACACAAAACAAAAGTGAAAAAGAAAATAGAAAGACCCTTTGGGTCAATATGGAAGAGACATAGGTCATCTCAACACTTTGTGTCATCCCCAAAAGGAAAACACAAAACAAAAGTGAAAAAGAAAATAGAAAGAAATTTTGGGTCAACATGGAAGAGACATAGGTCATCTCAATGCTTTGAGTCATCCATAAAAAGAATAAAAAAAAAGAAGGAAAAGGAAAAGTGAAAGCCATGTACGACATATAGAAGAATGAAGGAGAAATAGAGGAATTGCACAAAGAGAGAGAGAACATGTCACAAGAGATATCAGTACACACATGCAATCACACCAAAGAAAAGAAAAGAAATATGTAAAAGGCTAGTAAGGTGAATGTATGTCAACCATCTAACAAGTCATCCACCTCCCACTCATGTTTGAAAGGTGTACAATTGGTGAGAGGGACAAGAGAAAGGACCAAACTAGGTGAAGTTCCAAGCTCATCACTCTATATAGGAGATATCTCAGTTAAACTCATAGATGAGGAAAACAATGTGTTTAATTCATTATGTATTTCTTCGTCATTTTTTGTTGTTTCCTCATCATCATCTAGGTTAATCACAACATGAGGGAAAATGATTATATCTGAAGGTGAGTGTATCTCTTGCTATGATTGTTGTATTAGATTACTTTGTAGTGGGTTAGGAGGGTGGTGATGCATTGCTTCTATCAAGTGGGGATTATGATTTTCTTTGTTTTTTTCTTTATGTAACTGACAAGCAAGGAGACAACGTTGACACCTATGCTCCCTAGCACCTTGGTTTCTTTTTATTCTATTTTGAACTTGTGTGGGTATAAGAGTTGGTAGATCCACCAAGGCTCCTTTTCTTCCCTAGTTGGGAGGAACAGAAGGAACCATAGGAGGTGGGTCAATCACTTTCTCTTTTACTTTATAAACTTGTTTTATTCGACAGGGCATGATGGGGTTGGTTTCATTATCTCTTGGGAATTTGGATGATGAAGGTGAAGTGTTTATTGTTGGTTGATCTTGATTTTCTAGTTTAGGTTTAGGTTGAACCATTGTCTCATCTAGGATGGGAGTGTCAGAAGTGGATGGGGATATGTTGCGAAGAGACAATTCCGCTATTCATTGGGCTTTGAATTTTTTATAAGAAATGAAAAATAAGTCTTTGTGCTCGGTGTTATGGGTTCCATGGGCTCAGGCCAAAAGGATTCTAAGGAGAAGTTTCCTTTAGAAGACAAAGGGTTAAAGCCACTATAGTGAATAGTGAATATGTCATTTTCAAGTGGAAAATTTAAACATTTGTGTATGATCGAAGGAACAACTTTCATTGAGTGAAGCCATGGATGGCCTAGCCATAAACAAAATTGATCTGACTATGGGATGATGGAGAATGTAACATCCACTATTTTAGGTCCTATTTGTAATGGAAGGACAATTGATCCTGTCATAGGGAGAAAAAAAACCATTTTGTTTTGATCCATGCTTTTGGTTTTTCATAATCATCTTGGTAAAGATTAGTAATACCAAAAATTCCTTAGTGATCACATTCTCTCCATAGGTGGGATCTATGAGTATCACACTAGTGGGATTATCATAAATATGGCCAGCTATGTAAAGAGGGCCATCAAGAAGATTTAGAAGGATGTCCTTAGAAGAAAAAGTAATATCAAGAGATTTCTTAGGTTGGCCCTTATGAGGGATAACGTCTATCGAACCTACCATTCCATTCATAGGATTAATAATAGTGGTATGTGGAATAGGATCAGGATGTTCAATAGCTCTATGAACATTCATCACATCATTGTTTGGAATTTTACTAGCTTTGACAAATGACACATTATGCTTGGGCATTGGATTGGTAAAAGTTTTAAAATTTTGATTGGGTGGGGCAATAGACTTATTTCCTTGAACATTAACATTTTAAATGGATAGATGACCAGAATGAATGAGGTCTTGCACAAGGTGTTTAATACGCTTACAATTTTTCATGTCATGTTCATTTTGTCTATGCTAATGGCAATAAGCATTGGGTTTAAATGTTGGAGCTAAAGGCTTAGTAGGATTGAGTGGTTGAACAGTAGGTAAGGTAATCATCTATTGCTGCAAAATTTGGGACATTGTGTTATGAAGAGTATTTGGTAAAGGTGTAAACTATAATTTTGGAAATCCATAACTATACTTGGTATCATAACTTTAACAGCTGCTACTTGGTTGTGGATGAGTTGAGTTGGTTGTTGAGGGGGATTGAACTATAAAAATCCTTTTTTTTTTTCTTTCTAAAGGGTTGTGAATTGTTTGAAGTGCTACATGTTCAGATTTTTCAATTCGGTTAGAAGTGGACTTTGCATCACAATTACTAAACAAATTGTGATAATCACAAAGGGTGGTACTCAGGTGCGTATAAAGGAGTGAGATTTCATCATTGTGAGTTTATCATAAAGTTGAGTTTGCAAGTTTTCAATAAACATCTTTTGAAGATGTGGATCAAGAATCTTGACATTGATCTGAGAATAAAGTGATTGATATCTTGTGATAAAATCAGTTATCTTTTCTTCTTCATCTTGTTTACATCTCATAAAATTATCCAACATCTTCTTTGGAGTCATATGCACTTGAAAAGGATTTATAAATGCATCAGCTAGTTCATGTAATGAATGAATTGAATTGTTTGGTAAGGATGAAAACCACTCTAAGGCAGTGTCTTTTGAAGTCCTGGGAAACAGTTTGGCTAATAGTTTATCATCAAGGAAAAAGTCACTACTTAAGTCGGTGTAAGAATTAACACGATTAGAAGGATCTCCCTTCCCACCATATTTCTCAAATCTCAGCATCGATATTCCTTGTGGCATCAGTGTTCACAATATTTCTAGAGATAGTGGGCTGCTACAAACATAATAGTTGGTCCATTCTAGTTTTGGTTTGTGGTGGATATTTGTGTTTGCATAGAGGAGACAGTTTGGAAAGTTTGTGTGATGAGAGGGTCAATGTAAGTGGTATGAGGTGGAAGGGAAATTTGTGATGGAGTGTATGTAGTGGTAGAGAAAGTGAATGGAATGCTTATGGATGGTATGGTGGAAGAGGAGAGAACATGTGATGCCACATAACAATTAGGAATGCTAGTAAGAATAGTCAAGGAAGGTATCAAATTGATAACCTATTGCATTGTGGTTGTGACTTGAGGAGTGGTATAGGTAGGTATGGATGCGACGATTGGAGGAGTGGTAGGTCCTCCTTGACTAACCAAAGTGTTTGTTGGTTGAGATGTACTAAAGGTGGAAGGAACATGTTTATGGTATATCTCAAAAATTTGTTTCATAACATCTAAGCCTTCATTACATTCAAGAAGATGATGGATGTTCTCTATAGCAATAATTGTAGTGGTTGAAATGTTTTCAAGACACATGTTATGTTGCATATGTTCTAAGTCCTCATCAATGTTAATGATTTTGTCTTGTGGGATGTGATCATTTTTTGTGTCAACTTGCATGTTATTAGAAGGAAAAGAGTTGCTAAAGGTAGGGTCCATGCCTAGTGTATGAGTTGCAATACTAGGAGTGCAAGCGTTAGACAATCCAAGATCCACAACAAGTGTATTATTGTGGGATAACATGAGTCTTGAGCTTCTTCTCACTAAGGTATTAGCAATAGGACACCAAACACTGATGCATAGGTTTCTAAATGCTGGTGAATTGAAATGCAATGAAACTAAGAGCAATAAAATGCTAATAACTACAATTCTACAAACTATAACTACAATGCAATAACAAAAAATATAAATGTAGAAAATGCTAAGCAAATGCCAAAAATTATAGTGCAAAATGTGCAGGAGCACTAAGTTGTCCAGTGTGGAAAATTAGTCCTAGTGATGATTTTTTTTTATTTTTCAAAAAAATTAAATGCAATTTGATATTTTTTAGATGTTCAAATGCAACTATGGTATGAAAATAAAGAATTTTGTTGTCTTCCAATGAAATATAATGCAAAAATGTAAGCTATATGAGCTTTTCACTAATGTAATTTTTAAAACCCTAGGATGCAAATTAAACAATGCAAAACCTAATGCAATGTCATTGCAAGTTAAACGTAGGATGCAAATGCACTTGAAATCAGAAAGAAAGTGTTCAAAAGTTGGGTTCACCAAAATGTAAACATGGGTTTTGGTACCCTAATGTTCTCTTTCACTTCTAAGGTCTTTCACCTAAAAGGACAGGGATAGGGTAAAAACTGGCTATGTTCACATTCAAGATTAATGTAAAACGAATGATATATGCCTAGATGAGATGATCTAAATGCAAAGAACTGATAAAATAGATTGATTTGGTATGCAAACTAAAGAAATGCAAAGTGTTTGAAAAACACGCTATGATATGGGTATATATAGGATCATCATGGAAAAAACAAGCACTTAATTGAAAACACGCTATGATATGGGTATATATAGAATCTATAGAAAATTGAATGTAGTTTCTAAACTACTAGTTTAAAAAAAAAAATCTATTTCATGAAAATTTGAAATTTCAATGCACTAATACTTAAATTTCAGGGAAAAAATAAGAAGTAGGTGTCTGTCTGACCACCCTAACCACAATAAAATGACAATATTTTTTTTATAAGATTTTAGATATGTAAGTAGAGGAATCATGTCTCGATGTGGTGCATGTTTTTTTGTAAATTTTTTCCAAGTAAATAATTAATTATGAATTTTATATTACAACTTTAAAAAAATATAAAAACTCGTATGTCTGACCACCTTAACTTGGTCAAAACTTCATGAAATTTAATTTTATATATTTTAATCCTATAATATGCAAAGCATAATATGTGACATATATTTTGGATTCAAAAAATGTGATACTGTGTGAAAGCTATAGATATTTTTCAATTAGCCTATCAATCAAGACTTTAGTCATCATTCAAATAGAAAATGAATAATAATTATTTATTAAATTAAAAGTAAAGCATAATTTATATTGGTATAAATTTGAGAATCTCCTTTAAAAACCCTTTTCGTTTCATCAATTTTGGGTAAAAAGGGTCGTTAGCCACATACCCTACACATACTCATCATATCACCACTTTTTGGCCCATCATGATCTTGCACATACCCATATGCAAAAAGAACTAAAAATATGAACAAACAATAAAAAAACTTAATGAAATTGAATGAGGTGCACCTAGAGGCTGAAATCCGATATGGAAAGGTTTCAAAATACTACAAAGTTTACTATTGAAGCCCACTAGGACTCATTCTCCACGAATGGCGAATTAGTCCTATTTCTAGTGAAAATTGTCAGAACAAGTTTCGAGACACCAAGAACAAAAAACTTTAGAACAAAAAATTTTCCAACCTGGCAATGGGACTCATTTGCCATAGATGGTGAATTAGTCCACCTACTAATTTCTAAAATGTCAAGGTTCAACTATGTGGGTTGTGATCTATACTTTTCTACTTGACAGGTTGTTAGATTCGAATCTGGAAAATCTGATGGGAAAGTGTTCTCCAAGCTTCAAATAGGGTTTTTTTGGACTTTGAATGATCTTCGAAAATTTGATGACACTTTTAAGACCTATGTCTTTGAAAAATATGCATACAAGACTTGCAAAACACACAAGAAAAGAGAGAAAAAGTGTTAAGGGTTAGAATATAGGGGCTTGCCTTGGTCAAACCCTGGTTTGGTAATCAAACCCTTAAAAATGAAATAAAATAAAGAGAAAATGATGAACAAATAACATGCAATGTCATAAACTCGCCAAACCCTTGATATTGAAGTCTAAAGATATGCTACTCCAAGATGCTTGAATGCTTGATTGAATGATGAGGAATGCTTTGATGCTTTGATGGATTTAATTCTTGAATGAATTATGTTGATGGGGGTTAAAATGAATAGAAAATCATATATTTATACACACTTATGCCCTATTTTCTCAAAAATACATCATAGGCTGACCTTAGGTCTTAAGAAATAAAAACCCACTAGTAATTTGAATTTATTTTTATTTTTGTGCCAAGAGGGACTCATTCACCCCTAATGAAAAATGGGTCCCACTCAAGGCATGTGAATGGATGTCAGGAATTAAGTTGTCTTAAATGATGTTTGTCACATTTATATTTAAAAATGTACTATAGAAAAATGGATCTTGGAAATTTTCCATGTGGTCATTTAGGTCTTTTTCCTATGATGCTTGGATTATTTTTCTTTGATTTAATGTTGCAATGTGACTTATACATTCAAATTAGGTTTTGAATATTCAAATTATTAAGACTTTATGATGTCTTGTGAAGTTTTGTAACACATTTCTACAATTTTCTATACACTTCTCATTATAATTCATCTAAATATAACCTTTTTATTCCTTACCAAGTCCTATTCTAAAGTGTTGTAAATTCTTGTAACAAACTTTCATGCTTTTCTAGGCTTGTCATCACTAACTACACCTTTCTTATGCTTTATTTGGCCCCTTTATGCACTTATTGGTCTTAATTATGTTTTTTTTTGGATACAATCCTGACAAACAACATTAATTACAACTTAATTCCTGACACCCACTTGCAAGCCTAGAGTGGGACCCATTTACCATGGGTGGCAAATGCGTCCCTCTTGGCTCAAAATTCAAAATAAATTCAAATTTCTTTCGGGCTTTATTCATTAAGACCTTATGTCGGCCTGTGATGTTGTATTATTGGGTAATTAGGGCATAAGTGTGTATAAATAATTATTTCTCCATCCATTCTAACCCAATTCATTCACTAGTTCATTCAAGCATTCAATCTCATTCATCCACTTAAAGTATTAAAGCATCATTCAATCAAGCAAATATCAAGTATCTTGGAGAAACCATTGACATATCTTTAGACTTCAACAACAAGGTTTTGGAAAGTTTAGGACACTTTCATGTTGTTTATTCATCATTCCTTTATTTTTTTCATTTCATTTCTTCATCAAGGGTTTGATTACCAAAGTGGGATTTGACCAAGGAAAATCCCTATACTCTAACCCTTAACCATTTTTCCCTCTCTACATGTGTGTTCACAAGTTTTGTAGGAAAATTTATCAAAGATATAGGTGTTCTAAAGTGGTCAACAAACCATCAAAGTGATTCAAGTCAACCAAACCCTAATTTAATCTTGGAGACAACATTTAACCTATTTTCTATAGATTTGACTCTGTCAACCCAAGAAGAAGACAACTGCAGATCTGGACCCACAAACTTGATCCTTGAATTTGTAGAATTTTGGAGGAGGATTGGTTTGCTATTTGTGGTGAATGAGTCCCACCTTTAGGCTAGAAAAGTTTATTTCATCATAATTCAGTTCTCGATAGTTAGAAATTGGTTCCGACAAAGTTTACTAGAAGCAAGACTGATTTTCCATTAGTGGCGAATGAGTCCCACTGGTCATCAGTAGTGATTTTTGTGAGATTCCATAACCTTCCAACATCAAAATTTCATCTCCAAGTGCAATCTGTTCAGGCTCATCCAATTCTATTTGCATTTGTTCATGTTTTTAATTCATTTTTGCATATCACACAATGTTTTCAAAAACTTCACATTTCATTAGTTTTGCATTCATAATCAACCAATTTTATCCTTTTTCTGCATCTATATCATTTCATTTAGTCATAATATCATCTTTCATACATTATTTTGAGTTAGCCACCACAACTTTTGGGTCTATCTCTCTTTTTTTAGGTGAAAAACCCTAAGAGTGCAAGAGAATTTCATATATAACACAAAAATTGTTGGATAAAAAAATACACTTTATTAAGGCCTGTAAGTGCATAAAGGGGCCAAATAAAGCATAAGAAAGGTGTATTTATTGACGATAAGCCTAGAAAAGCGTGAAATTTTGTTACAAGACTATACAACACAAAAAATTAAGACTTGTTAAGTGATAAAAATGGGGGATGTAGGTAAATTAAAATAAGAAGAGTCAAGAAAAGTGTGAAAATGTGTTACAACACTTCACAACACTTTTATGAGACATCATAAAGTCTTAATGATTCATAAAGATTCAATACCTAATGTGAATGTGTGAGCCACATTGCAACATTAAATCAAGGTAAAATCAAGAAAATTAAGCACAAGGAGGGACAAAACAAGAAAAATTAGAAGGGTTAATTTTTCTGTGTCCATAGCTACAAGCCTTTGTTGTCATCTTCCATGGGAAGAATAGGGATGGGTCATTCATTTTGATATAGCATTTTATAGATATCCTCCTCATTGACATCTTCTTTGTGTAGGTGCCCCTATTTGGTGAAGGTAGTAGCTGTCATTGATAGTTTCAAGGATGTTGTTTCTAGGTGTGGGATTCCCATGAGATTTTGGGGAATAGATAGCTTGCCCAACATAAAATTATCCTTAGCTTATATTTTCCACAACCATCATCTTGGATCACTAGTTGGATGTCGGGTATGTTCTGCACCACAAGTGTTTTTGTTTTTGAGGTGGATGTAAGGGATGATGGGTCAACAAATGAGGTAGAAGGGGTGTAGGCCCTTCATCATTCTTGGGTATTTGGTGGATCTTATAGAACTTGGCCTCAAGATTCTTGCAATAGTAAAAATTCTTAGGATCTCTGTGGATGGTAACTTCTCTACCCTCAAAAGAAAACTTTACACACTGATGGTAGGTTGAAGCTACAACTTTAGAGCATGGATCTATGGTCGACCAAGCAGGATGTTGTAAGGAAGATCAAGGTCTAATAATTGGCATGTAGTTTCTCTGATGATGGGTCCTACTTTGATGGGTAGTGTGATGATGCCTTGTGATACCTTCTCTTGGTCATCAAATGCTCTAATGGTGGTACTCTTTTTTTCCTCAATAGTATCCTCTAAATAGCCTGGATTTTTTATCAACTCAAAGGTGAAAATGTTCAGACCAACACCTCCATATACTAAGACTATTTTAACCTTATTCTTATGAATAATGAACTCAAGGTGTAAATCATCATTATGATATGGTTGCGATGGTAGGTCTTATTTTGAGAAGTTGAGTAGATGATTAGTGATATACCCTACCATAGCTTGAAACTAATTTGTATCTATATCCTTAGGGAAGGATGACACAAATGAATATTCCTCTAATATTTCCCTATGTGTGGGAGATAGCCTCAATAGTTCTAAGACAAAAATCTATGTGGGGGTCTTCTTAAGCTGATCTAAGATATTGTACTTGCTAGTGCTTGTTGTTAGTTGAGTAGGGTGTGTCCTAGATTGAAATAGAACTCCTTGGATGGTGACTCCACATTCTATACTATTGTTGGTGGTTATGGTAATGACACTATCATAGGAAGAAGTCTCATTGGAATAGGTATGTTGCACGTTTGTGAATCCTTATCTTTCCCAATATTTTTTCCTTTGTTATGATTTGGAATAGGGGTCTTGTATATCTTAAGATCCTAATTACTAGCTGGTACCTAAATAGATATGGTGTTGCTCTCTATAAGATCTTGGATAATATTTTTGAGTCACATATAGTTGGACTATAATATTAATGAAACCCTAGATTAGTGTGAAAGTGTAAAGGTACACTTTATGAAACCCATAAATAAGGTACAATTAGGTTTATTTAAGTTACAAGGGCCCAAGACCTAATGTGAATATGTTAAACACATTACAACACTAGATTAAGGCAATATTAAGCTTAACATAAAAAAGAAGGGCCCAAGAAAATGTGAAAATATAGAGGGATACATTTTCCATCATTACATTTAGCCCCCGCTTTAGTGAGAGGATGAACTTGCTTCAAACTCACACTAAAGTAACATAGAGAGGGGTTCAAATATACTAATTCTAGTAAGATAGGACAACAATGATCGAGTGGGGTGGTAAAGCCCCCAAGATTAAGATCATATGGAAAACCAACATAAGCACAAAATAATACACATGTAAATGATAAAGAGCATTGAAAAGGCACAAGCATACACTACCAAAGACATAAAGAAAAATAGGAAAAGTAAACAAAAGGGGTGGATCAAGCTTCGACCATTTGTCCCACATGTTATGGATCAAATCTAGGTTGTTTTTTCTAAAAACGTTTGCAAGTGGAACATGATGTCCACTATGCAAACCAATGCATGATCACAAGGGCTAGTGGAACCTTAGGTCATCTACTAGGTGAGCCCCTAGTGAGACACATATGCACATGGCCTGTATGTGCTCACATAGATAAGCAAGCAGCTATGGGAAAGTCAAATCTAAGTCTGGATCCTATATATACAAACCATACCAAAACTATACCCCCTAATAACTTTGATAAGGTGACACACAAAAATGAACTTCGAGCTCCATGAGGCAAGAAAAGCTTCATATGCTTGAAACTCATGAACAAACAAGATCACTCCATAGGAAAGCAAAGTGTGTTATGCAAGGTGGCCATATAATAGATATTGCAAAAGAGTTTAAGGTACATTCAAAATAGTTTTTCTTAGTTCATGCAAGGTCTTAACTTAGGGAACATTATTACTAATGTCTACAAGAGACTAATCAAAGAAAGAAGATTCACAACTTAGGGGATGCAGTGTGTCACATCAAGACACTAAGAGGAATATAATATGCTAAGAAAGATCACACTCTTGAGGGACATACTACATAATGCCACCACAAAGAAAAAGATGCATCACATGAAGTAAGAAGACCACATAATGAAACATGAGATGCAAAGTAATAATTCCAATGTATGCCCCCACTTTAAAGAAATCTATAAACACCATGTTGTGAGCAATTAATTTAAAGTAGCAAATGATAAATGCTAACAATAAAGAAGACATGAGAGCTAACATGGAAATCCTTGTGCCAAGTCATATGTTTTCAAATGAAGATGCATCATGAAAAGGGGTTTTCCCCAAAATGAAATCCCAAAATAACACACAGGATCCATGGATTTGAGGTCAATATGTTCTTGCTACAATGTTTTTAGAGAGCTTAGAACTATCATCATTCCCCAAATATTCATGGAATAGGAAAAATGATACAAAGAGAGTGAAAACAAAGAAAAATCCTTTCAGGTGAACATGGAAAAGACATGAATGTCTCAATAGTTTTTGTCATCCGTAAAAGGAAAACACAAGACAAAAGAAAAGACAAAGGAAATTATTTTGGGTCAACATGCAAGAGACATGAATGCAAGGTGTTGAGACATTCATGTGAGTCATACAAACTTGAAAATGGTTGATAAAGGTCTCAACAAGTTCATTGAATGAATTAATTGAGTTGTTTGATAATGAGGAAAACCATTCTAGGGCAGTATCCTTCAAGGATCTAGGAAAAAGCTTATCCAAGAGCTTACCCTCAAGGACAAAATCACTACATAATGTGGTGTAAATAAAAACATGGTTAGAAGGATCTCCTTTCCCCCCATGTTTCTCAAATCTAGGAATCTCTAGACCTTGTGGTATCGGTGTTCTTAATATATCCAAGGATAAGCGATTGATTTTGACATAGTATGTAGGTTGGACATGTTGATTTTGGTCTATGGTGGAAAATTTCTTTTGGAGGAATGAAACAGTTTGTAAAAGTTGATTTATGATGGCATCATTATTTGCATTTTGAGATGGCAGTGAATATGATGGAGGTGTATATGTGTTTGAAGGACAAGTGATTGGAATGCTTATGGGAGGTAAAGTGGTAGGAGATATGATGTGTGATGCCACAAAGGTACTAGGACTACTAGCAAAAATACCCAAGGTAGGAATGACATTACTAGTAGGTTGCATTATTTTTTGTAACTTGAGGGTTGCTATAGGTAGGAATAGAGGAAAAGGTTGTGAGAGGAGGAATTTGGGTTCCTCGTCTTTGGATATTGTTTGAAGGTTGAGAACCAGTAGTAAGTTTACCAAAAACATAAGCTAGGTTATGCACAAGTTCAAATCCTTCTTCAGTTTCAATCATGCGGTGTATGTTATCTATAGTAGGGATAGTAGTGGTTGAAATATTTTCAGTAATTACTTGATTTTTTAGGTTTGCTACATCTTCATTGATTTGAATTACATTTTCATACGGAATACTAGAAACAATTGTCTCAACATTTTTCACACTACTTGAAGGAAAATATTTGGGAAGGGTATGGTCCATAGCTAGTGGACTAGTGTCAACACTAGTAGTGAAAAAGCTAGATAACCCAAGATCTAGGATGATTGTGCTATCGTGGGATGACATGAGTCTCGAAATTCATCTCACTATAGTATTAGCAATAGGAAACCAAGTTGTAAAGCTCATGCAATGGGCAATCAATGAAATTCAAGCTGCAATGAACACAAGATATATGTTTTTTTCTAATTTTGATTCAACTAAAATTATGCTAGATGAAATGAAAGGAATGTAATAGAAACTCTACAAACTGAAATAGATAACTAAAAGCAACAAATAGAAACACAAAAACATATAATTTAATGCTTGAAAATGTAGTCTAAAATATGAAATGACACTAAATTTCCCAGAGGGAAATATGAGTCCTAATCATGTTTTTTCAAGGGTTTGAATAGTGAATAACAGTTGGCACAAAATACCCAAAAATTAGGCAAAAGCATCTATACTAGGACTAAATCACCTAGAGGGTATATGAGTCCTAGTTTAGGGTTTTTGCATAAATTTCAGAAAATTCTAAGTAAAATTTATGTTTTCTAGTTTGTATGATGCCTAGACTAAGTGAAAATGCAAATTTTAGAGAAAATTCAATGATACAAGATGAAAAAATAGAACCTATATGCACTTTCACTAATGCAAAATTTTGAAACCTTAGAATTCTAATTAACTAATAAAAAACCTAATGCAAAGTTAATGCAAGATAGATCTAAGATTATAATGCACTCCAAATCAATAATAGAATGTTCTAAACACAGGTTCACCAAAATGAAATAATGGAAATAGGGTGCTACACCTTCAAGGAGATGGAGAACAAGGGATATAGGGTTCCGCCTATTTCACACTTGTTTCATTCAAGAAAACCCTAGAGATCTCAATCTAGTGATGTAAAGGGGAAATAGATGTTGCAATAGGGTGTCCTAGGGTATGATTAGAGACTAAAGAGTAGTTCACCACCAAGCTAGGGCTTGGAAAGACAAGTAATGTGCAAAAACTAATGTCAAAATGTAATGATGTGTAAAGCTTCACTAAATGACCTAGAAATGAATGTAAAACATAATAATAAACTAGAGAAGCAAAGAGGAGCACCTGGAAACCTATAGCAACCTGAATGAAGACTTGAAATGTTGAAAAGGCTGAATTTAATGTACACTTGGACTCATATGCCAAGCTAGGCAATTTAGTCCCAGATTAGGTTTTATAGGAAGGAATAAAAATCTAGTAGAGATAAGTTTAGAACAACTGAAATCTAGAAAAATCACTAGAATAGGACTCATATGCCAAAAGTGGTGTATTGGTCTTGCTTGGAATTTTCAGAGGATCAAGGTCTGAATATGCTCTTCAATCTCTTCTCTAACTTTTCAACTTGATTTTTGAATCTAAATTGTTGAATTCTACTATGTAGATGGCTTTTAATCATCTCCTAAACAAGATGACAACTTGGATAGCTTTGAAAATTTAAAAATTCTTTCCAATCTTTCTCTTCAATATGTCTTCATCCTAGATCTACAAATCACACACTAAAGACAAGATAAAAATGTTGCTTTTCTAGTAGAAAGTGGTTTTCCTTGGTCAAACACCATTTCAGTAATCAAACAATGAAATAAAATGTAACAGAAAGGAGTAATGATGAATGAACAAAATGATTTGTTGCAACTCACCAAACCTTACAAATAAAGTGTTGCAAACATGAATGAAATGGTTTTAATGGATGTAGATCTTAAATCTATCTTGAATCATGAAATCCTACATCATAAATGTTATCTCAAAAATAAACATGATGCATGATGACTTTGACATGATGCTTGATACTTGAATAATGCTCTAAAACACTTGATAATCAAGTCTTGAATGCTCTTGAAACTCTTGTAAACTCTTGTGATCTCCAATTTTCTATTAGAAATTCTTTCATGAAAGTATTAGGTGAAAATGAGTGGAATAACATTATATTTATACTTGTTTATGCCACATTCGTCAAAATTACAACACTACAAGTTGACAACAGATCTAGGAGAATAAGATCCTACCAAAAATTTGAATTTAATTTAGGTTTAAGCCACACAAAACTCATACACTAAAAGTGACATATTAGTACCATTAGGCTAGGCTTTAAGACACATTTTTCAAGAAATGCTTAGATTGATGTGAAATCCAAATTGGGGCCCTGAAACTTAGGTGAGACCCATACAATTGAATCATAGACTTTTGGAACCCTAGATCTTTCTAGCACTTCTAATGTTTTTCACCTAAAAGGAGAAAGTAGGGCCAAAATTCTAGCTAGGTTCACTCAAATTATGTAATGTATGATGTTATTTGATCTAAATGGAATGATCTAAGTGTAGTTATATGAATTAATTGGATGATTATGTATGCAAAACCTATGATTTATGCAATGTTGGAAAATATAGTGATGTGTGCAAACAATGAACTATGAATGAACAAATGTAAAACAAAATAGAAAGAGTCTAAATTAGAGCGCACTCGGGTAGAGATTGGAGAATCTAGAATCTTCTGAGTGTTATCTAAAATAAAAAAATCACTAGTGGGACTCATTCACCACTGATGGAAAATTAGTCTTACTTCTGATGAAAACTGTTGGAAACTAGTTTCTGAGTGTTGGGATCCAAAATCTAACAAAATCTAGATTTCCATCCTTAAGGTGGAACTCATTCGCTAGTGGTGGAAAATTAGTCCTCTCTAATTTTTTGAGAAATTAGGGGACAATTTTGTAGCACTAGATCTATGATTGTTTGCTTGTCAGGTTGTCAAAGTCAAATCTGTAGAAAGTGGACAAAAATGTCTTCTCTAAGCTTAAAATAGGATGTATTTGAATTGAAACACTTTTTTGACTTCTTGTCCATACTTCAACACCTTATTGCTTATCAAATCTGCATACACAAGTCTACAAACACATATGCAAATGGGGAAAAATGGTTAAGGGGTAGGATATAGGGATTTTCCTTGGTCAAATCGCATTTTGGTAATCAAACCCTTAATGAAATAATAAAATGACGGATAATGATAAACAAATAACATGAAAATTCTATCAGCTTACCAAACCCTTGTTGAAGAAAATCAGAAGATATGTCAATGGATGCTCCAAATTGCTTGATTAATGCTTGATTATAAGATGCAAAGTGCTCAAATGTAAATTGAATGCTTGAGTGAATTAAAAGATTGCAGGAGATGTAAAATGAGGAGAAAAACACTTATTTATACACACTTATGCTTTAGTAACCTAATGATACCTCATCATAGGCCGACATCAAGTAATTTTGAATAAAAACACGAAAGGAAATTTAAAATATTTTGAATTTGGAGCCAAGAGGGACTCATTCGCCAACCAGGCTAATGGGTCCCAGCTTAGGATTGAATGTGGGTGTTAGGAATCAAGTCACATTCAATATTATTTGTTGGGTTTACATTCAAAAATAAACTTAATTAAGCCTTATAAGGGCATAAAGGGGTCAAATAAGCATAAGAAAGGTGTAAATAGTGAAATTATGCCTAGAAAATTGTGAAATATTCTTACAAGACTTTACAAAACTTCAAAATAGGACTTGATAAGTGATGAAAAGTGATTTTCAGGTGAATTGCAATGAATAGAGTCTAGAAAAGTATAGAAATGTTTTACAACACTTCACAACACCTTCACAAGACATCATTATTTGAATTTTAAGGACCTAAATTTGCATATTCAAGCCATAGCACATCAATAAATCAAAGCAAAATAGACAAAACATAGTGAAGAAAGGCCTAAAAGACCATGAAAATGATAAGGGGCCATTTTTCTATAGTGCATTTAGCCCCCACTTTAGTGAGAGGATGAACTTGCTTCAAACTCACACTAAAGTAGCCATGCATATCGAGAAGGATCCAAGTGCACTTATGCTAGCAAGATGGAATAACAACGATCAAGAGGGATGATCAAGCCCACAAGATGAAGATCCCATGGAAAACTAAACATAAGAACAAAGGAACACAAATGTTGAAATGAAATAATAGGATGAAGCTTCGATCATCTATCCAACTAGTTGTGGATTAGATCTAGGCTGTTTATTTGAAAGAAAAATCCATACTCACTCTGGGGCGATAGAAATCATGGAAGTTTTCCAAGTGAGAAGGCCAAAAAGGTAAGATACATACGCTAGTTGGTATGCACTCACAAACACAAAGGTGGCTATGGGGAAAGTCATGCCGCTAAATGGGCTTCCTAATCAACCATATCAAAGTTATACCTCTTGATAACTTTAACAAGATGCCACAAGGGAAAATTTCAGTTCATGCTTCATGAGACAAGCAAATATTTTTATGCTTAAAATTCATGAACAAAAAGCAAGGTACCACAAGCATGCAAGTTGTGTTATGCAAGGTGGAAAACATGTAAAATGTAAAAGTGTAAAAGGATGTTCGAAGGAGTCTTGTTAATTTCATGCAAGGCCTATCACTTAGGGAACATTATGTCTAATGTCTCCAAGAGAGGATTGATCAAAGAATAAAATATTCACAACTAAGGGGATATAGTGCGTTGGATCAGGCCACTAAGAGGAATGTATTATAATAAGATAGATCTCATTTATGAAGGACATCACACCCAATGTCATCCAGAAAATGATGAATGCATCGTATGAAGTGACAAGGCTACACTAAGAACCAAGAATGAAAATGAAATGAAGGTAATGTATGCTCCCCACTTTAAAGGAATTGCTACACTTCATTCTGTGAGAAATTACTTTAAAGTAGCAAAGGAAAGAAAATACAAAAGGGTAAAAAAAAAGACATGAGAGCAAAATCAGAAAGCTCTATGCCAAGTCATATGTTTCAGAGTTAGGCTACTTCATGTAAATGAAAAGAAAACTAAAGGGAGATTCCCCCCAACAAAGAGAACACCAAACACATAAGGGATCTATGGATTTGGGGTCAATAAGTTTTTTGCTGCAATGTTTTTATGAAAGAGATCAAAACTATCATCATTCCCCAAAGTGCATAGAACTGGAAGAATGACACAAAGAGAGCAAAAAAAAGAGGAAAACAAAGTCCATTTTGGGTCAACATGGAAGATAAATTGTGGTCTCAACACTTTATGTCATCCCTAAAAGGAAAACACAAAATAAAAAATGAAAAAGGAAGAAGGACCTTTTGGGTCAACATGGAAGAGACATAGGACATCTCAACTCTTTGTGTCATCCCCAAAAGGAAAACACAAAAGCAAAAATGAAAAAGGAAATGCATGACATATAGAAGAATAGAGGTACAAATATAAGAAGTGTACAATGAGAGGGAAAACATCAGACACACGATACACACATAAAACTAAAAATGTAAAAGGAGCTAGTAATGCAAGTGTAAGTCAACCATTAACTAAGTTATTAGTTTATCAATCTTAAGTAGTTAAGCGAAAAATGAATAACATAGTTAAGAGACCAAGACAAATGCATTGCAAGGACAAGGCTATCAACTTCTTGCCTCCCACAAATTGTAAAGCAAGAATGAGCCGAGGTGGATGATGTGAGAATAGAAAATTCTAAAACTATGACATGATAAAAGGAGTTTTGTTTTTAAGGAATAATGGGAAAGCACTCAGTATCAATGAAGTGATACTTGTTCAATATGTCATCCAATGTTTGACATTCTTCGGTTCGGTGTCCAAGAAAATGATGATATTTGCAAAATGGTATGTTAGAATCTTTAGGATGAATGACCAAATTATTCATAGGTGGTAATAGTATAAGACCTTTGTTTAAAAGCAATTAAAGTCTCCTTTCACATTCAGGTGGAGGTTGTGTAGGAAAATTTAGTTTCTTCAATTTGAAGTCCACGTGATGGAGGAAATTCAGGTCCATCTATTTTAGGATGTAAATATGAAAAATAATCAAGAGGTACAACGGTAGGAATATTTTGTGGCTTCATGGATGGGTAAAAGGGTGCATTGGCTTCGAGGTTATCAAGGCATTCATTGTAGAAATTGTTCATGCTATCATTATCTTCTCCAATGATGTCTACATCACATGGAGGACAATCATGAGGTGTTGAAGGAGCATGAGGTAGCTCAAGGTCATTAGGGTCAAAGCCAAAGGCACAATTGGCCATGTCTACCAAGGATTTTAATGAATTCCAAAACTTATTAAAAGAAAATGCCATGATGCAATTAAATTAAGATGCCAGAAATGACTGAAAAAAATATTCTGGAAATTAAAAGAAAAAACAATTATAGAAATTTGTAATGCAGGAAATATCCAAAAAAATTCTTAAAAATGCAATCTGAAATGTCCAAGTGGACTAATTCGCCTAGGGAGGTGAATGAGTCCCAGTATGAGATTTTTTTGTGATTTTTCAAAAAATTTAATGTGATTCTAATGCTTTTCAGATGCCAATTAAGAATGCAGATGTAGATTTTTAGTTTTTCTAATGATATGTAATACAAAAATGAAATCTAAATGAGTCTTTCACTAATGCAAGTTAAGAAACCCTAGGATGCAAAAACAAAACAATAACCTAATTGAATATTGATACAAATGGAGTCTAGGATGCAAGATGAAATTGAAATTAGAAATGTAAAGTGTTCAAAATGCAGGTTCACCAAAATGAATTGTAGATTTTTGGAACTCTAGATCTTTCTAGCACTTCTAGGGTTTTTCACTTAAAAGGAGAAAGTAGGGCCAAAAGTCTAGCTAGGTTCACTCAAATAAGGTAATGTATGATGCTATTTGAAATAAATGGAATGATCTAAGTGTATTTATATGAATTAATTAGATGATTATGTATGCAAAACCTATGATTTATGCAATTTTGGAAAACACAGTGATGTTTGCAAACAATGAACTATGAATGAACAAATGGAAAATAGAATAGAAAGAGGTTGAATCAGAGTGCACCTGGGTAGAGATTGTAAAATATGGAATCTTATGAATGCTATCTAAAATCATAAAATATCACCAGTGGGACTCATTCGCCACTGATGGCGAATCAGTCTTCCTTCTGATGAAAATTGTCAGAAACTGGTTTCTGAGTGTCAGGATCTGAAATCTAACAAAATCTAGATTTCCAACCTTAAGGTGGGACTCATTTTCCACTGGTGGTGAATTATTCCTCTCCTAAAATTTTGAGAAATCAAGGGATAATTCTATAGCACCAGATCTGAGATTGTTTGGTTGTTGGGTTGCCAAAGTCAAATCTATAGAAAATGGACAGAGTGTCTTTTCCAAGCTTAAAATAGGATGTAGTTGACTTGAAACACTTTGTTGAATTCTTTTCCACATTTCAACACCTAAATTCTTGCCAAATCTACATACAAAAGTCTAGAAACACACATGCAAAAGGGGAAAAATAGTTAATGGTTAGGATATAAGGATTTTCCTTGGTCAAATCGCATTTTGGTAATCAAACCCTTAATGAAATAGTGAAATGAAGGAGAATGATAAAAAAATAACATCCAAATTCTATCAACTTACCAAACCCTTGTTGAGGAAAATTTGAAGATATGCCAATCGATTCTCCAAAATGCTTGATTATAAGATGTAAAGTGCTCAAATGCAAATTGAATGCTTGAGTGAATTAGAAGACTGTAGGAGATGTGAAATGAGGAGAAAAACACTTATTTATACACACTTGTGCCTTAGTAACCTGACGATACCTCATCATAGACTGACATCAAGTAATTTTGAATAAAAACCCAAAAGGAAATTTGAAATATTTTGAATTTGGAGCCAAGAGGGACTCATCCGCCACCCATGGTGAGTGGGTCCCACCTTAAGCTTGAATGTGGGTGTCAGGAATTAAGTCACATTTAATATTATTTTTCAGGTTTACATTCAAAATAACACTTAATTATGCCTTATAAGGGCATAAAGGGGTCAAATAAAGCATAAGAGAGGTGTAAATAGTGAAATTATGCTTAGGAAAGTGTGAAATCTTGTTACAAGACTTTACAACACTTCAAAATAGGACTTGATAAGTGATGAAAAGGTAATTTTTAGGTGAATTGCAATGAATAGAATCTAGAAAAGTGTAGAAATGTTTTACAACACTTCACAACACTTTCACAAGACGTCATTATTTGAATTTTAAGGACCTAAATGTGCATATTCAAGCTAGATATCACATTACTAAATCAAAGAAAATTAGACCAAACATTGTGAAGAAAGGCCTAAAATATCATGAAAATGAAAATGGGCCATTTTTCTATGGTACAACACCCAAGGTGGCATATGAGTCCCAAATCACTAAATCTAGGCCATACAATCCAAAAGCACATGAATTATGATTGGATGTTTATTTATGTCGGGATTATCCTCAAAAAGATGCATTAATTAAGGCTTGTGGATGTAGAATAAGGCCAATTATATCTTAAAGAATCCCAATTTATTAATGAAACCCTAGATTAGTTTGTGTACAATCATTAAATTGTACCCCTTGCAATTTCACATACATTTTTGCATCTACTTTAGTGTCCACTCCCTTAGCATCTTGAGTAGGCTCATTTTAGCCCTTACATTAGTCATTTTCCCTTCTTAGGATGATCTAGCACCCCTTTTCAGCAACTACCCTCATGTGTTTGCCTTGCATCAGACCTTGTGCTTTTCCCATTCATTTTGTTTTGTAGCATGATGCCTTTGGACACTATCACATTGCATGAACGTATGTGCACCACACTAGCATCCTACGACATTTCAATGATCAAATAGCTATCTCTGAGCATGCTTGGACCTTGTCACCTTCTTTGGTAGGTGGTAACGGCTCGAGATGACTTTAAATGGCTCAAGAAGCTTTCTTTCCCTCCTTAAAAGAAATATTTTCACTTCATTTACAACTCTTCTTATGCTCAAATAGCTATCTTTGAGCATGCTTTCCCCTTGTCTCCTCCTTTGGTTAGTGGTAATGGCTTGAGATTCCTTTAAATGGCTCAAGAAGCTTCCTTTCCCTCCTTAAAAGAAATATTTTCAGTTCATTTACAACTCTTCTTCTACTTCTAGCTTTTTGGCTTCTCTCTTTTCCTCTTCACTCTCTTGCTTGCACAAATCCCTCACTTGTTACAACAACACTCCCAAGCTCTTATAGCTTTCTCTACAACACTCCTTACAACAATCTTGGCTCTTGCAACTTCATCTCCCTCCTCTCTTTCTTGTGAGCATCTTTGGATTTCACACATCCCCTATCTACTACATCTCTACTTCGTGATATCAGTTCTCCTCCTTGAGCAGGGATTGCTTTTATCACCTCTTTTGTGATATGAGTTCTCCTTGAGCGGGGTTTTATTTTATCACTCATACTTGGTGGTGCGGGTTCTACTCCTTCGTGAGTTTTTCTTTCACTAGATTCTTTTTCCATTTTGGTTACTCTCTCTCCTTATATTTTGCTATCTATGGAGGTGGGAACACCAAAATTGGGGTTTGACTGAGGCAAACCCCTATACAGCCCCAACAAATTTTCAAGATATTACACTTGCAAGTACTTAAGATATCTACTAGCTAGTGGCTTCATTACTTAGATTTTTGTGAGCATCTTCTTTCCTTTCTTCTCCTTGTCTTTATCATTTATTCATTACTTTACTTTGTTTTAGTCTTATCACATTATGTTTCTTTATCAAATTCTATAAATTATTAACAATCAGAGTAGAAGTCACCATTCTATTGTTTTCCTATGATAAATTCATTCTCTAGTCCATATGAGATGCCAACGCACCTTTGAGATGCTAGCATGTTGTGATGTCATCCATATTCTATGCTTATATCCTTTGGTCGAGAGCTTGATAGTTTGTGTAGAAGACCTTTGTGACCTGCTCTTTCAAATTCTAAAACTCTTGCCATTTTTCCTTGAGGTAGTTTAGTTCAGTTCACCCCATGAGGCTCTCTGAATGAAGAGAAATATTGAGTAGTGAATCCACCTTTTCTACATTTTGGTGAACCCAATGTGAAGGTATTTTTAAAAAAACTAGGAATTTATTTACCCCTACTTGGCAGGGTCATAACTTTTGACTCGGTGCTTAGAATTGAGAACCATTTGCAATGTTGGAAAGGTCTCCTAGAGAGCTAGTTCATTCCCTAAAATACTAGTGCTTTTTGTAGTAGAATTTTAGGAACTAATGAAAGTTACAACCTAAAATTCTACTCTAAAGACCTCCAGAAATGGAAATTACTAGAACATAGAAAATATCGTAAAAATTAGAAAATCTATATTTTTTATTTTTCTTAGTTTTGTCATCAAAATGAATTTAATATCTTATTTCATTAGTTCAATATCTATTTTTTTTCAAAAAATTTATGATATTCCATTTCATGCATGTGATGGTGACTTGGCATTACCTATGTCACTTGATATCTTTGATCCTTCTCATGAAAGTCCTCTAGCTTCAGGGGATATTTTGTTGCAAGGAGATGAAATCATTGATACTTTTCTTAATATTATTTTACCTTGTCTTCATTCCAATGCACTCTCTTTGAGAGACATTGTATTAGTGAATGATGAATCTCTTCTTCATTCCAATGAACTCTCTCCTAGAGATGATGCATTTGTGAATTATGAATCTCATCTTTGTTCTAATGCACTCTCTTCTAGAGGTGATGTGTTAGCAAATGATGAACCTCCTTCCAAATCTGATCCTCCTTGGATCGATGTTGAGAATATGTCTTCAAAAATTATTCCACTAGTTGTGATGATTCTATAAATGTAATCTATGTCTTTGCTGCCCCTAAAAGGCTTAAGAGACTGGTCATTTACGTAACTCCCGCTAGTCCTTCTCCTAAGAGGATTTGTTCTATTGATGGTGTTCCATCTGATAGTGGTTCTCCTAATCTTTCTAATGCTCCCTCTTATAGAAAAATAGCCCATACTTATGAGAATAGTATGAATAAACAACCAAGCCTTCCTTAAGCACCTAAACCTATGACTAAAGCACCTAGTGATTGTGATCTTGTCAAGCAACTCCAAGTTACTCCGGCTAAGGTCTCACTATGGGACTTGCTTCAGTCTATTCTAGTTTATCAATGTATGCTCTAGGAAGCCTTACAAAAGATCCTCTTTCCTTCTTCCACTAGGCCAACAGATGCTAATGCATTGATATCTCATATTCATGTAGATTTGCCGAATATTACATTCTATCTATAGGAACTCTTGCCTCCAAAAGTACAGAAGCATGAAGATCCTCTAATGATTACAATTAATATTAATAAAATTGGCATTAGACATACTCTCATTGATGCCATTTTGACACTCAATGTATGTAGCATTGATCTATCGCTTAAGATTAATATTGATTCATCTTCTATTAATGCTTCTTCTGTTGATATTCGTGGGTTCGATAATGTTGGTTGACAAGCCCCAAGCACAATATTCTTTCCTTTGAGGTTGGGACCCATTACTGTACCTACCCTTGTATATGTTATGTCAAAAAAATTACCTTATAACCTTCTTCTTGGTAGACCATGGATTCATGCTATGGGTGTAGTCTTGTCTACCTTGCATAAATCTATTGATTTCATTTGTAACCATCGAGTAGTCATAGTTAAGGTTGACCCTAGCGCTATGTAGTTGTGTGAGATGAAAGCTATCGATTAGGTTTCAATTGTGCCTACTCTTATTCCTTTGGCATCTTCCATTGTGTTGATGTTTACTCCAGCAATACCTACTACAAAGGATACTCTTGAGATAGATGTCCTTGAAGAAGATTCGGGTTCTTTAGAATTTACATAATCCTTCACTGGAAAATGTAAAGTCACCCTATTCCACTTAGACCTTCCAATAACATCATCCACACCTACTATTAGATATGGTTATTCTCTTGTATCGTGGGGTAGTGTGAGAAATAACTGTAATGTTCTTAGTGTTGATCCTCCTTCTGAGGAAGATGATTACTCTTCTGCTAAAGAGGATGATGGTGGCAATCTTTTCAAAAAAGGTTGATTGTGATCTTGTAGAAGAGTATGATCCCCCTAGCTGGAACAATACTCTCCATGGAGATCCTCCTCCATTATCTGCTATCTTCATGTATTCTTCTTATGAGCACTCAAACTCTTCTTCACAAGAGAAAGGGTTTCTTCCTACTCCTCATCCTCTATCTAAGCAAGAGCATATTTTGGTGTGGCTTCTAAAAGCCTGCTTAATTACTCTTCCTTCTCCTACATGCAAGAAATTTCATAATTATGATAAAGAAAAAACATCCTTTCTATGCATGCCATCGAGTTCTTGGCCATTCCACTAGTGAATGTAAGGCCTTAAAGGATAAAATACAATAAATTATTGATTCAGGTGCCATCAAACTCTTGTTTGACTCATGCACCTACCTTTACTTCACATGACAAGTGATATCAAGGTTTACCTCTATCCTTTATGTTCTAAGTGTCTTGCACGGTTCACCTCCCCTGCATGATGGGGGCAATGATAATGTGTTATGGATATGTGTGTCCTTCTTGGAGGACTCCCTCTCTTCTCTCTATCTTTGAAATGAAGCATCCCTTGAGTGGACCACTTTTTTCTTTTAAAGGGTTCCCAATGGACCTCTTTTAATGCTTTTCTCCTTCAAATTAATTCATTGACATCTAGCTTGGGGGCAGCTTAACTAGAACTCAATTTTCAAATAGTGTGTCCCTTGAGTGGACCCCTATTCTTTTGAAGGGTTCCTAAGGGACCCCTTTGAAAGCCTTCCAATTTTTTGATGGTTTATGTGACTGTCCACTTACTTTCCTGTGTGGTCACTTTCGCTTTGTAGGTGTGCCTATGAAGCTACTTTCTAACTCTAAGGAGTCCCCTTCTTTAGGTTTCCTCCATGTGAGAGATCTTGGGGGATACCTCCCTATAGGTCTGTGGGCCTATAGGGTGCTTCTTCTGAGCTTCCTCCATGCAAGAGATCTTGGGGGTGGCTCCCCTGTAGGTCTATGGGTCTATAGGGCACTTTCTTTGGGTTTCCTCCATGTGAGAGATCTTGGGGGATACCTCCCTACAGGTTTGTAGGGTGCTTTCATCGGTTTCCTTCATGTGAGAGATCTTTAAGGACACCTTCCTTGTAGATATACAAGTCTATAGGGTGCTTTCCCAACTTCCTCCATGTGAGAGATCCTGGAGAATGCCTTCCCTACTTGTCTATAGGTCTATAGGGAACTTTCTTTGGGTTTCCTTCATGTGAGAGATCTTGGAGGATGCCTTCCCTATAGGTCTACAGGTCTATTGGGTGCTTTCTTGGGGTTTCCTTTATGTGAGAGATCTTGGAGGACACCTTCCTTGCAGGTTTGCGAGCCTATGAGGTGCTTACACTCTTAAATTATTTTCTCTCTTCTCTTCTCAACTATGTATATTGGATCAAAGATATGCATCTTGTTCATCCTATGTATATGCCCTTCTTCTCTCCATTTAAAAATTATTCAAAGTGTGTTATTTCTTAATTTGGGTATGACACATATTACTGAGACAACTTTCTACAACAAGGTCTCTTTTCTTAGCTGACTCAAATCCTTTAGTTTTTATGTCCTAACATTGTTGTCTGATGCAGGTTTTTCCTATTTAATGCATTTTTTTTGCAGGTCTTCAACATGGGGGCATGCTTCTATGGTTCAAAGAGTTGTCTACTTTCTCTACAGTATCCTTTTGGATTATGATGTTATTTATTTTTACTAGATTTCCTTTAACATGCATATTAGTATAGAATCATATGCCTACTAAAGTGGGGGGGAAATGTATAGTCATAAAATTGCACCCCTCATAATTTCACATACATTTTTGCATCTGCTTTAGTGTCCACTCCCTTAGCATCTTGAGTAGGCTCATTTTAACCCCTACATCAACCTTTTTCTCTTCTTAGGATGCTCCAGCACCCCTTTTCAGTAGCTACCCTCATGCGTCCTCCTTGCGTTAGACCTTGTACTTTTTCCATTCATGTATTTTTGTAGCATGATGCCTTCAGACACTAGTGCACCACACAGATATCTACATGTTGTGCTATCATCCTGCAACATTTCAATGCTCAAATAACTATCTTCGAGTATTCTTGTCACTTATCATCTCCTTTGGTCAGTGGTAACGACTCGAGATGCCCTGAAATGGCTCAGGAAGCTTCCTTTCCCTAATTAAAAGTAGTCTTTTCACTTCATTTACAACTCTTCTTCTGCTTCTAGATTCACTCTAGCTTCTTGGCTTCTCTCTTTTCCTCTTCACTCTCTTGCTTGCACAAACCCCTCACTTGTTATAGTAGCACTCCCAAGCTCTTACAACTTTCTCTACAACACTCTTGACTCTTGCAACTTCGTCTCCCTCATCTCTTGCTTGTGAGCATCTTGGGATTTCACACATCCCCTATCTATTGCATCACTACTTCATGATATAGATTCTCCTCCTTGAGCAAGGTTTTCTTTTATCACTCATTCTTGGTGGTGTGGGTTCTACTCCTAAGTAGGTTTTTCTTTCACCACACACTTTGTCCTTTTCTGTTACTCTCTCTCTTTCTATCTGGCTATTTATGGAGGTGGGAACACCAAAATAGGGGTTTGACTGAGGAAAACCCCTATACAACCCCAACAATTTCTCCAGATATTACAATTACAGGTACTAAAGATATCTACTAGCTAGAGGCTTCATTACTTGGATTGTTGTGAGCATCTTCTTTCCTTTCTTCTACTTGTCTTTATCATTTATCCATTACTTTACTTCATTTCAGTCTTATTACATTTTGTTTCTTTATTACATTATGTAAATTCTTAACAATCAGAGTAGAAGTAGTCATTTTCTTGTTTTCTTGTGACAAACTCGTTCTCTGGTCCATACGAGATGCTAGTGCACCTTTAGGATGCTAGCACTTCACGTTGTCATCTATATTATGCACTGTCATCCTTTGGTTGAGAGCTTGATAGTTTGTCCAGAAGACCTTTGTGACCTAGACTCTTTTAGATTCTAAAACTCTCGCCACTGTTCCTTGAGGTAGTTTAGGGCAGTTCACCCCATGAGGCTCTCTAAATGAAGGGAACTTGTGAGTAGCGAACCCCCCTTCTCTATAGTGTGAAAGTGTAAAGGTACAATTTACGACACCTAAATAAGGAACAATTAGGTTAATTTAGGTTACAAGGGCCCAAGACGTAATGTGAATGTGTTAAACACATTACAACGCTATATTAAGGCAACATTAAGCTTAATTTAACAAAGGAGGGCCCAAAAAAATGTAAAAATGTAGAGGGATACATTTTCTATCATTAGAAACCCAAATCTGTGGATCCCTTATGTTTTATCTTTTTATATTGCACATGTGAGGGAAAAAACCATCATTTTTCATGCAACAAATTTATTTGGAAACATATGTTGGAATTGTGTACCTCAATCCCACTGGCCTAAACCTCTAAGAGAGTAATGGTTGTTTGACTACTGATATGTTTGGCTGAATTGCATAAGTGTTACTTTCATGCTTGTACCACTATATCGCTAGGTGATTATGAGAGAGGTTCAATAGTGCAGTTTATACCACCATCCCGTGGAAGCCTTCTAGCTGTAGTGTGGAGTTACCACTAACCTGTGGTTATGTTGGAGACTGTTGATGGTAGTGTAGGGTTATCTCCACCTCGTGGCTATGTTGAATACCTCCTATAGTGGTGCAGTGTAGTCACCGCCACACTGCATATAAGACTTGGAGGAGCTAGCGGTAGTGTGGTGTAGTCACTGCCACACCGTGAGGGTGTTGTGTCTTGGCTGCAGTAGAGCGGTGGGTGTTTGAAGTTACTTGGCTAGATGAATGACATTGACTTGGTTTACTGTCGATGTGTTTGATGCTCATTGGAGGATCATGAATGAGTTGGAGAAGTTTGTTCGATGTACAAGACCGGTCTATGTGGATGGTGATGATAGCATACAAGGGTGACTTGGATGTCAACAGATGTGGGGACCACTTGGAGGTTGGGAGTTAAATATTTAAGTCTTTTTTGGGAAACTTGTTGCGAATATTGTAGATTCCCATCTTGATTCTCCAGGATTGCACAAGTAGTGTACGCGTGTCTTGGTGGAGACCACAAGGAATGGTTAATATTTTGGTGCAGTACAAGGACCATGGGTGAACTAGCATAGACTTGGTTGACTGCTGAGGTGTACACCGATTAGTGGAGGACATTGTTGACTTGGAGATGGCTATTTCGTGACTAGGAAGTTCAATAGTTGCTCAATAGAAGGAAAATGAACTGGATCTACATAGGAAGTTGAACTATTTCTTATCAATTGAGAACAAATGGTATAAACATCGAACATTCTACAATAAGAAAGTGAGAGGAAGAGCTACGCAAGGTTATGCTGCCGAAATATCTATTGATAGAATGTCTTGATCGATCTTTCATTGTTAATCTACATTGTATACTATGTGAGAGTATGTAACAGTGCGAAGGTTGTAATAGACTAAGAGGTTGATAAGGGAAATGTAAAAAAGAGGATAGAGGGAAATAGAATAGAGTTGCTACCAGTTTGTCTCGAGAATGAAATGAGATGTAATCTTTGTAAAGGCTTAGTGCTTGAGTTGTATTTGTAACTGTTCTATTTCTTGAATAATACAACGGTGATTTGGGCTTTCGGAGTGTGGGGTTTTTTACCTGAAAGGGTTTTCCCCACGTAAATCTATGTGTTCTAGTCTTTTGTTCCATATTTCATGTTTATTGGTTCTATTTGTTGAATTTGATTATGCAAATTGTTGAAATTGAATTTACATGCGCTTCTCTCAAAAGGATTAATGTGGGAAATGAACTGCTTGATTCTGCTTTGTGGCACAAGTGTACATGTCTTTGAGGAAATTTAATGAAATTAAAAGTTAATTAAGCCACTACTATTCTTGGATGTTTCCGAGATGATCAAGTTTTTCCCAAAAACATATGATTGGTATAGGGCTTTCCAAATAATCTCTCATGTTCCTCTTATCAATTGGCATATATCATTTCTACTTTAAAGTAATTGCTCATATTATGGTGTTTAGAAATTCCTTTAAAGTCGGGGCATACATTGACATTATTACATTGGATTTATTTTGACATGGATATTGGAATTCTCATTTTTTCATGAAAATATGGACATATTTTCTTTATTTTTTTCCATAAAGGTTGGACTTAGTCTAGTGTCATCTCATCATTGATTATTTTAGCATTGACTTATGGGTATACAATTTTTGTGATGAATTTTCCCATGTGCCACTTTTTGTTATGGATACACACCTTGTAGACCTAGTGTGTGTTTTTTATCCTACCTTTGCTGCTCACCTAGTGTATACCATAACTACACTAGCCCTTGTGAGAATATTTTAATGGCCACCTAGCATAACACAACTTGCTTTTCAATGGAGCCATAAGTGTATTTGATGGACACTAGTGCAACCATGGCTAGTCCATCCCTTTTGCATTATAATATTTAACATTTTATGCTTGTGTATCTTATCATGTTGCACATATCTTACACATCTTGTGTGTCCCTTTGTCCTTATGTTGGTTTTCCATGTGATCTTTGATCCTATGGGCTTGATCATCCTCCTTTATCCTTGTCATTATATCTTTCTAGCATTTATACACTTGCGCCTCTCACAAGATGCATATTTGTCTACTTTAGTGTGATTCTAAGATGAGCTCATATTCTCACTAAAGTGGGGGATAAATGTAGTGTAGGAAATTGTATACCTTTTACAATTTAACACTATGTTTAGGGGAAACCTATCATGGTCTTAAGTTGGCACAAGTTAAAGGATATAAGAAAGTATGGCTTGAAGGGGACTCTCTCAATATCATCAATAATTTGAAGAATTGTGCTACCCCTTCATGGACTATTGATTCTTTGATTAGGGACTCTATTGATATTCTTAATTCTTTTGATGAATATTACATCTCTCATATTTTTAGAGAGGGCAATGGATTACCTTATTTCTTCACTAATCTTGGAGTTAGAGGTGTCAGGGACTAGGCTTTGAATGACCCTCTACCTATAGAGGCAATAGCAAGTATTAATCATGATTTCCAAATTTAAAATGGTTGAGGATTTATTATGGCTTGCGACATGCATCACTATCTTCATGTGGTTGATGATTATGTGGAGGAAGGGTAAGCTAGATTTGAAATGAGATAATGGTATGGTGGATGATATCCATAAAGAATGAAACTCTAGGATCATAATTCTATCATGCCTTAATTCTATTTTCACATGAATTCTTAGAATTCTTTGCATCATCTTCTTCAGGTTTCTTCTCATTGCATTCAAAGCTCTCAAGATTATAGACTCAGCAAATTTTGTTGACATGGGAGGTGATAGGAACTATGCAAATCCCTTCTCCTATGAATTTTCCAAGAAGAAGCTAGAGGTTTGGCATGTATTATATAAAGGAGGGTTGATTTCATACCTAGAGAGATTTCATGGTAAAAATTTGTAGACTACGATATTTTTTGCAAAAGCATGGAACAACAAGGTGTTGAAGTTGGGTGAAATGGAGTTTGATGTGAATGAATACTTTATAGAAAATATCATTGGGTTGCCCATAGATGGTATGAAATTTCTTAGAGACAAGGAGTCACAAACTGCTATGCAAATCTTCTTCAAGGGGGATGAAGCTAAGGACTTGAACATGGTGAAGAGTAGGGGTTACCAAAGGAGCTCTCTCAAGGAACTTGGTGGAGCTTCAATATTTTTATCCTTGTTTTTTACTCATGCCCCGCCTTATGTCTCTGGTATTTCATGGTATTGGAAAATTTCTAAGGGTTGGGGTTTTAGCTTTGCCTACATGTAAAACCCTTGTGTTATTTTACTCCTAGGTGGGGATCTATCTCGCTATTACTTTTGGAGGGATTTTAAAACATCTTATGTCCTATCGGTTCATCTAGGCCTAGTCCCTTTGGTCTTAATATTTTATTTCCTCCACGAGTTTTATTTTCCTAAGTCCTAGTTGGACCTATGTTTCACGGTTTGAAAACAACTTATGTCATTGTTTTCCATCTTCCTAGTGATTTCCACATGTCCTTTAATGAATGTTTTATTTTGCAGAGGGATGAAATTTGTGCTACTGTTGATCATTGGCCTTTAGATATCAACAGTTGCCTGCCATCTCGTGATCAAGAATTGTAGGATTGCAATATCACGGACAGTCGCCATGTGTTCTATCTGGGGGATCAAACTTGCACCACCGCTGAGCAATTACCATTTGATGTCAGTCATTCCCCGCCATCCTGTGATGGTTCTTTGGTTGATTGTGAAATCATGAGCGGGAACCACGTGGAATTCCTTGGTGAGGCTGATGGAGATGAGTTTGTATGTCATCAATCAATTATTGTTAGGAATCAATGGTTTCCTACCATCCCATGATCCAAAATTGCAAGATCGTCATATCATAGGTGGGTGCCATGTGTCTCATCTGATGAAGCCAAAAGAATAAAGTAAATGCTTTTCAGCCTTAATACATTAAAAGGTAGGTTGCTAAAAGTGCTCTTAAAATGCACATGCTTCAAATCAATGGATATGTTATAATCTTGATGGAAAGCTACTCGAGGGATAACGATAAGGTTGGCGACTGTGTTGAAAGAACGAGATCACTGATGTTCAAGATCAATGGTTTCCCACCATCTCACAATCAGAAATTGTAGGATTGCGATATCGTGGGTGACTGCCACGTGGACTTCCTTCACAGCATATGGTATGGTGAGCCCCTTATTGTCATGTTGGTGATTATGTCAGCCTATTTTGAAGGTGATCGTCGATGATTTGATCAAACTGAAGGATCGATGGCTCAAATTTAAATCTGCATCAAATATGGTTAGAGTCGTTCATGTAGCGCGTGAGTGAGATTTTATGGTGGATGAGACACTTACTAGCACAAATTGATCAACATAAAATCAATTCCCCTACTTTATTTGTATCACAAAGCATTCGACTATTTTGCGGAGCAGTTTTAGTGCCGAAGGTGGAATTGTGAGTTTCTGTAGCCAAAATTTGGGATGTCTGCAAACAAAGTCGTGAGTTCATTTTTTGTGCCTCCTGATCATTCTGCACTTGAATTTGGGGAGGGATTTGTTGTGTTTGTCATTGAGTTTGTTGATAAACGTGTTAGGGCTATAATTTAATTATAGATTGTGAGAAATTACAGTATTTTATTCTGTAATTCTCTATCTTTGGTTAGTACTAGCTATTTGAATTATAATGTTGTAAGGAAGCCCTAGTCTTTCTGAGATGGCACTGTCGAAGTAGCATTCTGGCCATGTTGATTATCTAAGAAGAAACATGTATGATTATTTATTGGATCAATTTCCCTTGTCAATGATAGAAGGAAGGGATTGGTTTTGATGCGAGGGAAAATCCTGGGGGAGGGGTTAGTGTGTAATTGCTCCAACATTGTCGATGCTAGGGTTCCCCTCACTGGTTTAGAAATGTTTAGATTGTGGTATGGACAGAGGAATATGCCTCACCCTTTTTCAAATGATTGGATGTATGATATGGGGAAGTTGGTGGTACCAAATGTATTCCCTGATGTAGCCCTACTTAGGGAAGTTGCTACAAGATATGACCCTGTGACATGAGAAATCAGAGATAATGATGGAGGTATTTTGCAAGTATTAACAAAAAAGAGGTCCAATAAATTTTTGACCTAAATGAACCTAGTGAGGACTTGGTTCCTATTAATCTTGAGGAGATGAAGCAAAAATATGCAAAATTGAAGCCTCTTTTTAGAGCTAAGTTGCTTCCACCTCATTTGGCTAGGGCAGGAGGGTCAAGTTTTCATATCAGCCCCAGTGACCAAGAACCTTTCATATTAAATTGTTTTGCAAATCATTTCTTGGCTAATTTCTATTCATTGTGTCAGATTTTTGGTTTCAGTCTTGGTGTGTTGAGGCCCATTGCTTATATGTTCATGGGGGTGCAAATACAACACCCTAACTTCTCTGTGACCTATTACTTTTCCCCTTTCTTCGCTGAGAGGATAGATGAAGGGTTGTCAAAGTTGCTGAATAATGATACCGACACCCAATTATTTTGGTATTCTATGCTGATGCACATGTTTTTGTTCAAAAATGCTGACTTCTTCTCTAAGAAGATGAAATTAAGGCAATCAATTGATGGAGAAAGATTGTCAGTATAGATATGGGCTGGAGATTTATCTTGTAATAATAAAAGCACTAGTTATGTGCAATTTGATAATTGTTTTGCTTCCAAATTAAGGGCTAGATTGATGGTGAATGTACCTAGGATCCCTGAGGAATTACATGATTTCCTTAGGCCAAAGGGGAGGAAGCTAGAATTGAAGGTTTGCTATAATTGGGTTGACATTATCCCATATCCAGTCAGCACTGTCTTGAGAGTATATGGTTTCCAGGGATCCCCTCATATACTTCCATACAATGTGCCACCAAGAGTGGGGTTTGTAGAAGTTATGTGGCAGATGGGTTGTATTCATGAGGAAAACCTCACTGGAAGGGGTAAGGGAACATTTTTCCTAGATTATATAGTGGTGTCTGATTTTTCATTTTCAAAGGGAGGTTGGATGCATTTTGATAAATTCTTTGATGATTTTTGTTTGAGATGTGATTGAAAGTGGCAACATGATCCTGAGGGTTTCTTTGCTCTTTTTAGACAAATAATAAAAGCTAAATTTTTTTTGCATGAGCTCAACTTCCCTGAGGACCTGGTTAGAAATGAATTCGATTTGAATAAATAGGAGTTGAACAAGGAGAAATAGATAGCTTATGATAAGCTATTGGATATTGTGCACAAAATGGATCCCAAGTATGATCCATTGTTGGAGTTCAGTCCATACCATAAGAAAATTGATTTTTTGATGGGAAAATTCAAGGAGATTATGGGCACATTGAGGACTAAAATGATAAATTTAGAGCTGAGTATGGGTGTGCAAGAACAAGGTGCTAGATCAATTGAAACAAGGCCAACATATCAGCCTACTGAAAGGTGAACCATTTGCAGAAGTAAAAAGGATAGTAGAAGTGATGAGGAGGAAGTGGACAGAAAAGGAAAGCAAATTATGAAGGTGCCTCCACAACCAGGTCCAAAATTCAAGGTTCCTGGGGCAATTCAAATTATTGATTTAGAATCATCACCAGAAGACAATCCCTTATCACCACCATATGAGCCAAGCCCTAAGACGCAAATAATTGATTAGCCACGGGAGAATCTGATGGATTAAATCATTGTTACTGATCAAGAAATGCAAGTTGGTATGCCTTCCCCTCCTAGCCTAGCTGAATTAGTTTTATCTGATTTAGATATGAAAGGAAGAAGTGTACAAGATGCAAGAATGGAGGCATGCAAGGATTTTCTAGATGACAATACATTTGTAAAAACTCATGTATTCTTGCAATTGGCATGGAGGATGAAATTTGAAGAATATCAACCTAAATGTAGGAAGAGAAGAGAACTAAGGCCTGATAGGTCAAACCAGGAGAATGATGAGGAGGTAAAATCTGAATTAATGTAAGAATTCAAGAACATTACTCCTGAAGAAGGAAGAAAACTAGTGAGTCAGGCTAGTGTATTAATTCTGCCTAAATGGGACATTGCGGATGCTGTAGCTTTTAATGTTATTATGAAGTCCAAGAATACTTTTCAAGACTCTGAAGAAGAAGTCAAGGCAACATTGCAAAACTCTTCCTTCAGTGAAGAATATGAAACTTTGGCAATCTAGGCATTGGCCCCACAAGGGAGAAAACTAGATGTTTCTGATATTAATCCAAATTTTAGAGGAGGATTAATAATAAAGAGAGCTTCAGAGACCTCAACCACCAAGGCCACTAATTTAACTATGAATGTGGCCAAATTGGCCCAAAAGATTGCTGAAAAGAAGAGCTTAATGGAAAAATATAACCTTTTGATTGAGGAGTACAACAAGATGCAGCAGAAAAATATTGAGTTGTAAACTGAGGTGGAAAGGTTTAGGTATAGAAAGATTGGGGAGACATCAAGTGCTCCAGGAACCAGTACATTACCTTCCACAGCAGGGTCAGTGCCTCCTGCTTCTCTATTTTTTCCCACACCAGGGTCTCCCAGTCAGAATCCTATCCTCACCCCTTCTTTAGAGGAAATTGATGAAGAAACAAAGTGCTCTATTGATCCTACAAAGAAGCAGCTCTTGCAAAAAATTGATGAGTTGCAGGCATCATTAAAGATAAATGAGGGATCTCTTTTAAAGTAAAAGGAGATTGTTACTACTGTTTTGAGGCATTTAAATGAAAGGGTTGATAGTAAATTTTTATCTATACATTCTTTATATTCTTTGTTGTTGGATGCAATAAAGAATATTGGTAGGGATCAGGAGGTAGTGATACCAATAATTAAAAATTGGATCCCTAGGGCCAGTGATCTGGATATCATATATAAGGCCTCAAGGTTTGATATAAATAATAGGCCCCAATCATTAAAGCCTACTCATGTGTTAGTAAAATCATTGCAAGGTTTTCAGACCTTACCAGATGACTTGAGTAGGAAGATTAAAGAATTGGTAAAGAATTTCAATGATTGGGGTAACACATTGCTACGTAATATAATTGATGAGTAGGGGAAAAGTCACTCCAACAATGGCAGGATCAAGCAAGTGAGGTCATCAATGATCAAATTAATTCAATTTGTGATGACTCAAAATATGATTTGTTGGTGAGTTCTATGGATAAAATCATTAGTACCAGCTCATTTTTGGTATCTTTTGAAAGGAATGCAAATCAGGTAGTAGTAAAATACACACCTTATAATGCCAAGGTGGATGAGGTAATTATTTTTTACTGGCTGACTAATGAGGAGTACCAAAAATGGGTAACTAAATATTTGACTGAGGAAGAGTAAAAAGAGTGGACTACTAACATGTGGCAAATCAGATGTTGCGGTTGTAACGGTTCCTATTTTTTGTTGATGGAATTCTCAGTGTGGGTTTCTTGTGGTTTTTGTTTCATCAACGTTCCTTAGTTGATATGATGAACAAGAATATTCTCCAAGGTGGTGGTTGTAACAATTTTTGGAATATCACCAGGTGCTCCAATTGGCTGGTGACATGTGTACTTTTTGGCCCAATGCTTGTTTGCTCCTTCATTCTCTATAAGAAGGATTTCAAGGCTAGAAGTATGGGTTAGCAAGTTAGACAATTTTTGTCGAGTCTAGGTGAAGTTGCAGAGCAAATTGTAAAGTCTAATGGTTTTAGAGAAATTCAATTTAGATTTTGATTCATTCTATAACAGGTTTTGAGTTCATGGGGATTTAATGTTGTATGACAGTAATAGCATTTGAGTTGAAATGATAAATTCAAGCTCATGCCTCTCCATTGTACAGGCATATCTGAAACTTTGAATGAAATAACTAAGGGTTGTTTTATCCATCTCACTATTATGGTGTGTATGATTCTATTTTAGCTTTAATTCAAGGAATTATTTAAAATACTTGAATAGGATTATAGGCGAATATGTTCTATATAAGGATTTGATAAGTAGTATTGGGTTAGAATGCATACTGATGAAATTGTAATGCAATATTGTCAAGGATCTTATATGTCATGTATTAAATCTATCGTAAACCTCTTGATGCTTATGAATTTAACTCCTACAATGGATACATGGAATTGATCTAAGTTGTACTTATTCATGTAGTTCAGTATTTGTTTGTCTTTTCCTAGAGCTTGCTACAAATTGCAAATCAATTACTATCTTATACAATGGATTGTGTTTAGTTATCTCACACTCTAGATAGTTGATATTGTCTATGAACAACCAATTCTAGTTGATATTATCTTATCGTGTTGAGATATTAAGTGAGGTTATTTGCTATTGTTAATATCATTTATAATAATGGTGCAGAGGTTGTAAACACATTAATGGATCACCCTCTCGGGTCTTGCAGAGCCTGAAGTGTAGGAGGATTTTTCAAGTCCTCGTCAGTTGGTCCAGGTCCTTCAAGCTACCTTCGATTGGAATTGGCAATTCCATAGGTAGATTAGAAGACAAACTTGGTTACATCATAAAAAAGAACCAATATAAGTATGGGAAGATGTGGCTGAGGAACTCATGTTGTATAACACCCTAGAAGGATGATTCATTGGAGTAAATGGTTGCCACTTCCTTATGCTTAATCATTTCCACTACAAGAAAATAATTTCCTTTCCCTATTATCTCCTTGTGTCACTGGATTCTGGTCTCAACCATAAGAGAAACCCCAAAAATCTAGTTTTGCATGTGGGGTTAATCCTTTTATTTTTTGAGTTTGATAAATCTTTTGAGATGGCTAAGCCGATTGCTACCTCTAAGTGGAAGCATTCTAAGCTAGTGGAGGAGTATGAGACTGTCTTTGAAGAGGATCCAACTACTAAAAAAGGGAGGAAGAGAAAAATTATCTTGGAGAAGAAGTCAGATTCTGAGGAGGATGTGGAATTTTTATCAAACACTCTTGCTTAATGGGGGTGGGTCCACAACCCCCTGTTGTGGGGAAGTCCAAGAAAAGGGTGGCATGCCCTAATTAGGGTTATGAGACTTGCAGTGATGAGGTGGCTACTAATTTACCAAGTTCTAGCTTGAAGGAGAAGAATTATTTGTATGGTGAGGCATCGTTGTCACCCCCTGTGACTAAGCAAAAGGAGCTAGACGTGGAAAGTAAGAAGAAATGGGTTTTAAGGTCTACAAGTCAATTGTTGGAGAGGGACTCTCCTCTCATGATAATAGGCAGACAAGATGTTGATGATACCCTAGTTGTGAGCCCAGACTTGCACAAGAAAGGTAAGCTTGTGGTTGCTGGTAGATAGGATGTTGTCGATACCCTGACTATGGACCTGGAGCAACTAAAGAATAGAAAGGTTTTGGCTAAGGAGATGCAGATTCCATCCACAAAATCAAAATGCCAGTTGTTGTTGGGAAAGTTAAGGAAGTATTTTCTAGTCAGGATAAGGTAAGCTCCTCTTAGGAGGAAGATGTTGTGGGCAAGGGGGTTTTTAATTTTGATAAGGAAGATATCTCTGATGTTTTGGGAACTGCTAGAGAGGGTTCCATTATTTTATTCAAATTGTTCAAATGGTTTTTTCGTGAACTTAATATGAAAAATGTCAAAGTACGGTGTGTAATAAGTAAGCCTGAAGAGTCCTCTATTCAAAACTAAATTGATGAATTATTTAATTCCTTAAATATTGTGGCAGAGGAAACTCTTAAGATGAAATAGAATCTGGAAGGTAGAGTTCTCACCCTGGAGGATCAATTGGAGAAAATTTGTGCTAGAATGGTCAAGGTTGGGGAGGTGACTAAGTCTATAGTTAACTTGGAATCTATTAGTATTATCTCTCCTTTTGTTAGTTCCAAGAATCGTAAGGAGAATTTTCATGCTAAAGAGATTGGTGTTGGTGGCAAGATGATGGAGAAGGTTTCTATTGATAAGGGTGGAAATAAGAATAATGTTTTTATTAATGAGGTGAATACAAACGAGGCCCAAGGCTAGAACTAGAAACAAGAGTAGGGCTCAGGTTGGGGCTCCTGACAAAGAATTGTTTGATGTCTTGGATGATGCTCAAAAGGTTGTGGTGAGAGACGTGGAGGCTGCTGATATCCTGAAAAACATCTAGTGCTATTGTTTGGTGTCCTCCTTTTTGGCTGATGTTTTGTTGTTGGTTTGTTGTGTATGTATGGGCTGATATATACTTATTGTAGTTTTCTTTAGTTTCAGCTGCTTTCTTTTGTAAAGGGTTTTGGGCCCCTTCAAAACCCATATTTTACCTCTAATCAAAAACACTATGTTTAGGTCTCTTAATTAATTTGACTTAATTAAGCTCCTAATTTGTCAAATTATGCATTCCAAAGCCTTATCTATCCCAATTTCCAAAAGGGAAACCAACATTTAATTAATGCAATTAATATTTTAATCTCATTGGAGAATAAGTGTCCTATATTTTTAGGCTATGAACCATTCACCCAAGGGCGAATGGGTCTCCTCTTAGTCCTAGGACTCATATTTAAATATGTTTTGGTGGTTTTTCAATAATTCAAGTTTCATATGCAATTGCCTGCTTTTGGAATCTGATTTTTGGGAAATTAGATAAACATCTATAAATACATAGTCTTTTTATATCAATTCAAATCTAACACATAATAAGAAACTTTTAGAGAAGCAAATATAATTGTCAAGAGTATTCAAGAGCAGATTTATTAGTCATTTGTTGTAGCAATCAAGGTCCCAACATCACATGCAAGATTATGTGTGAACCAATATCATCTTGTGAAGTCTAATATGCATTGTGGATCCTCAAAGCATCTAAGCATTCAAGTTTGCAACAAACCAAGAAAAGCAAGATCAAGTCCTTGGATTGATGTGTTTGGCTTTAGTCCTCTAAGGGAAGCCATTGAGCATTTGGTGAGTTGTAGCAAGAAAGTGCTCATTCAACATTTCCTTCTCCATTAAATTATTTTCATCAAGTTTTAATTACCAAACATAGGGTTTGATTAAGGTAAACCCCCATTCAAACAAAATAATTTTCCCCTCTTTGTATGTGTAGATTATAGGTTGAAGAAGGATTCAAAATATTAAAGAGAAATTTTAAAATCTTGCATTTGTTGGATTAATTATTGTCAAGTCATAGAAACTCATATTCATAAATTTTTTTCAAATGTTTGATAGTGGAACTTGTGTAAAACTGAATCTAAGATCCTACATCAAAGGACTGCAAAAATAATTTTCAAGACTCCTTAACCAAGATCCATTCACCCTAGGGTGAACCTGTCCTTCAACATAGCTCAAAACCTACTTTTGGTGACTCATACATATGTTTGTACCCTTCTTAGATCTACCTGAAAGCTATGGTTTCAATTTCTATACTTTTAATAATTTTCATTTCATGTTTAGGTCTTATAGTCAATGTAGTTTAGGCATTGCATATCATTTCAATTTTGTTTTAGATCTAACTTGTTATCCTACTTCCCTAAAGGAACTGAGATCTAGGTCTGTTTGAATCACCTTGGAGGTTGAAAGTCAATATCTACTCAATGTGATCATTTTCCTAATTAAATTCCCCTAGGAAAAGACATGGAGCATTTTTTCCATCTGACAAAGATCTTGTGGGGTCATTATCATTACCTACAAATTAGCGAGAGATGACACAGATTGACTGGTAGTTGATCCAACAGTGATTGCTAAATCGAGGAAATTAATGTGAATGTTCTTGAAGGAAATGATCAATGAAGGAGAGTTAAATGAACTCTTATCAGATGCTCATGATTTAAATTTGTGATGATGAATGACCAACACAGGTTTATGGTACGAAAGGTGGAGATCAAGAACCCATATTTGAACAAGGTGATCATGAATAGCTAACTACATGTAAATAGGGTTTTTCCTGCAAATGGACTAGAAGATGAAAATTAATTGGGATACCTACTTCAATGACAGGTGTAATATGATTGGATGCACAAAATAGTGGTACAGATGGCCATAGAGACATAAATCAAGATCAAATCATAGGATTAGAAGAGAGCGTTAACTGCAAATCCAATCTTAGCGTTTGGTATGATGGAAAGGAAGGAAAATTCTCTGCACTAGGAATTAATGTTGCACGGATCAATACATCTCAAGGATAGTGAAGAAGATATTCACCTTAACAAAAGATTCTATTATAGTAGAAGATGCCAAGGTAATTGTGATTGGTGTGCACTACACAAAATACATGTTGAGTGTGTCTAAGTGGGTAGAAGAAAAAAGGGAGAAGTGTGGTCCTGAGCTCTTGAATCAATAAAAGAATAGACAAATATGGAAAAGGAGAGATTCAAAAGAGTATTGTGGTGCATTGAGGTAGAGAGAGAGTGCACTAAAGAGGAAGGAGAGGAATAGAGCTTAATAGTAGGGTGCAAAGTAGTGAACACTGTTGTTGTAACAACAACAGATTGTTGAGCAGTTACAAAGTAAGCTATAACATTGATTAGAGTTCCTTAGGAACAAATTGTAATCATCTTATATGTTGTAAATTTGATTGGTTGGTTCCATCAGATAATTGATTTGGTGCTTAGTTCAGTGGATAGGTGTGTCCTTAGGGCCGGTGCTCTTAAAAATTGTAATAGAGGATTTTCATTGTGAGGATGGATTAGGATAGTAGCTCCTACCAGCATTTTCTCACCGTGGTTTTTCCCATCTTTGATTTTCCACATATATCTATTGTTATGTGAACATTGCTCTCTTATGTGCATTTGTTTTTCATATCTTTAAGTTTTAATCTACATATCTTGTTCTAACTATTGTGTCTAATCTTTAGAAAAGAAGGCTAAAATTTTAGTGTCTATTGATTCACCCCCCTCTCAATAGTATCTTGTGTTCCAAAAAAAACTTCTTTCCAATCTTGCTCTTCAATATGTTCAACCTAGATCTGCATATCACAAACTAAAGAGAGGGAAATTTTTTTTTGTTAGTAGAAAGGGGTTTGCCTTAGTCAAACCTCATTTTGGTAATCGAACCTTGAAATGAAATGAAATGGAAAGGAGCAATAATGAATGAATAAAATGATATGCTGCTATGAGCAGAATTATTTACTATCCTAAATGATGCAAAACAACAGAATGCAAAGGAGAAAAGCAACACTTCAACACCTCAATGAGTAGCTTAAGTTAAACTCAAACAAAGAAAGATAAAACAATGATTATAACTTTTATGAGTTGATCTCCTTGGTTGGACCTTTGATTTTTGATGAATGTATGATCCTTGATGGTAAACGATTTAAAATGATATGAAAAGTGATGAGGATTTAATGGAGATTCAAATGATGAAGGTGGGTATTTGAGTGGATGAATGCAATAGATGCAAAATGAAGCTTCAAGAATGCAACAATGGAGGTTGTGAGAGCTCGAAAGTTGGAGAGCTTGAGCTTGAAAATATGTTTGAATTGAGAGAAAATATTCCATTTTAAGGGAAGAATATCTAGAGAATTGAACGGTCAAGATTTTTCCAACATGGGAAAGATGAAGGGTTGTGTTGAGTTAAGGACTCACAAGCCCTCACATCTTGCCACATGGAGGATGAGATGTCACAAGGAAACATGAGTTGGAAAGAGGACATGTGATGTGGAGGTACTTGCAAGTACCTTGGGATTAGGGTAAGATCTCCTTGAAAAGGAAGTTCTTGTCCCCATATGAGGGTGATGGTGACAAGTGATGAATTTTAGAAAGTACTCTCTTATCATCATGGGGATGAGAGAAGTTGTTGGAGGAATAAATGTGAATTTTAAATTCACATGATTGGAAGGGAAAAGTGGTTAGGAGAATAAATGTGAATTTTAAATTCACATGACTATAAGTGTCGTGTGGATAAGACAAGGTCCTTATAAAGGAAGGCCTTGTCCCATGTGACTAATGTGACAAGTGAGAGAATTTGGAATTTCTCGACAACTTGCATGGGAAAGAGAAATGCATTGAATGAATAAATGTGAATTTTAAATTCACACGGGGAAGAGGTCAAGGCTCAAAAAGGAAAGTACTTATGAAAAATTGACCTGGAATATATGCCAAAGATGGCATGTGATAAGATTAAGGTTGTGCAAATAGGTGATTAAGAAAATTAATGAGGGATTAGGGACAAGTGGCCAAATATGGAGGATGTGACATTAATGCTCATTAAAGGTGTGCACATCCTAATCATGGATTAGTTAAACTAATCCATATTAGAAGGGGGGTTATGGAGGATGTGACAAGGAGAGAGAAAAAGGAGAATTTAAAATTGATTTAAATTCAAAAGCTAAATGACTAAATTAAATAAATTGATATATTTATTTAATTTAGAGAGGAAAGGATGAAAGGTAAAGTATTTACTTATTAAATTAAATACTTTAGGAACCTTAGGAAAAAGAGAGATATCAATTAAATAAATCATTTAATTAATATTGATGAAATAGATGGATAAAGGAGATGGGTTTGAACATATGGGAGTGGTCAAATTTGAATGTCTACATTTTTCCCCTCTTAGAAATATTGTTAGAATAATAGTGTTTCAAAGAAAAATAAAATGCAGATGACTCTATAGAGGAAGCGACTAGAAAATGATACCCCAACATGGGAGAGGTTGTGTGAGCTACCCAAATGGAGGGAAATGAAAGGAGATGCCCCAATCTCACAAGGGAATTACCATGAAAGAGGAATGGGTGAAAATGGTTGGGCATGCCCCCTTGAGAGGGAAGTTGGGGAAGAAAAAGGGGCCTCAAGCGACTTGTCAATATGAGGAAATGGAAAGGACCTTTGGATAGAGCTTCAAAAACCATGAAGATTGGCTTTTGAATGGAGTCAAACAGACACACGACTTGCAAATGGCGTCCCCGGGAAGTTAGAGGATTAGTTGAATTAAAAGAGGTTTAAATAAAGGGGGAAAATACCCTTCACTTAAAAAAGTTAAAAATGGGGGGAAAAGGTTATATATAGTAATTTTAGAAATTACTATGCCTCATTTTCACATGTCATAGTTGAGTGAGAGAGAGAGAAGAGGAGAAGAAGGAGACAAGGAGGCGAGGATGCCAGACGATTATGATGATGACATCATCCACTAGGGGGACGAGGTATGACGGTTTTTCCATGAGTGTGCAGTTCCACACCAAGTTAGGTTCAAAAACCTCTTTGTGATTTAAGCATTTTTTGGTATAATTTTGAATTTTAATGCATTTGGAAAACATGGGTTTTGGGATTAGGGTAGTTTAAAAAAATGGGTCGAGGGAAAAAATTTTCATTTCACCCAGTGGGTATGCAGAATTGCTTGTTAGAGGAGAGGGAAAGGGGGGTGAATTTTTCCAAGTAGAGGGTAAATGCACCAAGAAAAATGAAATAAATTCCTGAAAAAGGAAAGGGGAAATTAGGGGAGGGAAAATTTTCCCTGGGATCGGGAAAATATACCCAAACAAATAGTTAGGGGGGATAGGGGTGACTACGCCTAGAAGAGGGGAAACCCCACCCATAAGGGGGGTGACCCCACCCCAAAGAGGGTTGACCCTACCGAGACAGGGGTGATCCCACTCGGGCATGGTCACCCATCTAGGGGCGGGTTCACCCGCCTTCTAGGTGAGCTAATCCACGGTCGGGGTAAGCTTGCCCAAGACCAAGGTGGGCTCACTCACGGCTGGGTGGGCTTTCCCGAGGCCAAGGCAAGCTTTCCCACTATCAGGGTGGGATCTCTTGTTGTTGGGGCTGGCTTTCCCACGGCTAGGATGGGATCACCTACCGTCGGGACAGGTTCACCTGCAGGTGGAGGGCAGGGCTCACCCAAGGGGTGGACAGTGGAGGGGGAGAGGGAAAAAGAAAAAGAGACAAGGCAGGGAAAAGAAAAGAGATGTGGGGGAAAGAAAAGAAAAATAAATTAGGGAGATTAGGAAAATTTTTCTGAGGGGGGAAAAGATAGTCAAAATATAGCCTAGGGCCAGAAAATGACAAAAATGGATAGATGAATGAAAGGATGAGATGACTGACATGTGGTGTGCTATGGATGTAGCAGTTCGACAATTTGCAAACACACAATATGTGATCAGAGGTGCTAAAGGTGATGATAGCAGCCATCAACAGAGTGGACCATGAGGCTCTATCACGAGCAGGTTGTTGCATCTATTGAGATACCCTACTATTAGAGCTCATCGGTCGATGTTGACAACCCTTATATAGTGTTGGAGTTTGGAGACCTCGACCTTCCATCTCTCGACAATGGAGATGATTGTGACACTAGAGGACGTATGGAGGATACTGAGGCTGCCTATAGCAAGCCACTTGGTGAGTGTGATGACATCAGAGGGGGTGGCGCTAGTTCATACCCTTTGGGTCTTGTTTAGACGAGATGACCTTCCTTTGTAGAGGAAGGGGTTGGATGTGGACAGATGCCTAGTGTTGGGGGTGCCACCTTTACCACTATACCTATGCAGGCTGATTAGTGGATTGCTACTACTAGACCAGAGTGGGCACTTTTGCAGCCTGAGCTATATGGAGGTGATACAACATATCATCAAGGGGACAGAGGGGGAGTTCACAGGGGGTACATGTGTACTATCACAACTGTATAGAGAAATGCACATTGTGTGCTACTAAGAGGCACTCAGTTTGACACAAGTGATGCTACTATAGGTATGGGCCTACAAGCACATTAGTGTGGCCAGGCCAAGAGTGGTGAGAGCAGGATTGGAGGATGCGATAACACTAGTAGCTTACTGGTATGGGGTAGAGTATGGTTAGGTGTGGCTCTATGAGGGCTTTGGGGATCTAGATAGATTGAGGACACTCGATGACGTTGAGGAGGAGCATATAGTGTGGAGGTCATGCATGAAACGATGGTTTTCTAGATGGAGGAGAGATGAGGAGAGGCACATAGGCTATTTCTATACTAGATGTTACATAGTGGGGAGGGAGCCACGTACAGTGGAGGCACATAGGCCATATAGGGTGACCAAATAGTTTGGGCTTCCACAGGACATTCCACATGGACCAGAGACATTCTAACGGATCTCGCGAGAGCGGCCATGGGGGGAGCCGATTATGGCTAGGTTTGCGAGAGATCATTGGGAGACATTGTAGTTGGTACCCTACTTGGGTAGGAATGGGAAGGAAGTAGAAGCGGGAGTGGCAGTTCGATTAACCACATGGCATGCCTGTCACCTATCCCCATGGATTACTCCAGAGGAGCCGATTATGGAGGCACTGGGGTTTGGGCCAGAGGATGAGATACGATTGGTAGACTAGAGGAGAGGGAAGGAGGCAGCGGGATTAGTAGGGCAGTAGGAGAGAGGATAGGGGGAGGCTGGGGCCGCAGGGTAGCAGGAGAGGGTGAGGAGGAGGAGGAGATAGCATAGGAGAGCCCGAGTGGAGATAGAGGAAGAGGAGGAGAGAGATGAGGTAGAGGTGGAGATGATGGATGAGAGAGATAAGAAAAAGGTGGAGGGGATAGATGGGAGAGATGAGGCAGTGGGATTAGTAGGGTAGTAGGAGAGAGGACAAGGAGAGGTTGGGGCCACAGGGTAGCAAGAGAGGGTGAGGAGGAGGAGGAAACATC
>VDFB02379711.1:45174486-45197506 GCA_007258455.2 Sequoia sempervirens
GGGTGACCAAATAGTTTGGGATTCCACAAGACATTCCACATGGACCAGAGACATTCTAATAGATCTCACGAGAGTAGCCATGGGGGGAGCCGATTATGGCTAGGTTTGTGAGAGATCATTGGCAGACATTGTAGTCGGTACCCTACTTGGGTAGGAATGGGAAGGAAGTAGAAGTAGGAGTGGCAGTTCAATTAACCACATGGCATGCATGCCACCTATCCCCATGGATTACTCTAGAGGAGCCGATTGTGGAGGCACTGGGGTTTGGGCCAGAGGAGAGGGAAGGAGGCAGCGAGAGTAGTAGGGTAGTAGGAGAGAGGATAGGGGGAGGATGGGGCTGTAGGGTAGCAGGAGAGGGTGAGGAGGAGGAGATAGCGGAGGAGAGCCTGAGTGGAGATTGAGGAAGAGGAGGAGAGAGATGAGGTAGAGGTGGAGATGATGGATGAGAGAGATAAGAAAAATTTGGAGGGGATAGATGGGAGAGATGAGGTAGTGGGAGTAGTAGGGTAGTAGGAGAGAGGACAATGGGAGGTTAGGGCCACAGGGCAACAAGAGAGGGTGGGGAGGAGGAGGAAACATCAAAGGAGAGCCTAAGTGGAGATTGAAGTAGAGGAGGAGAGAGATGAGGTGGAGGTGGAGATGATGGATGAGAGAGATGAGGTAGAGGCGGAGGGGATGGATGGGAGAGATGAGGCATAGGTGGACGCAATGGATATGGATGTTCATGATATCCGCCCATTGGCCATGGTACCACCTATAGCAGAGGATCCAACTATACTATTGAGAGGGGCCATGGTGAGATCATAGATCACTAAGTAGAGACTGAGAGATACAGAGGTTATGAGATACAAACTTGAGGTAGAGGTGAGCATGCTATGAGCAGAGCTGGCTAGGGAACGGGCAGAGAGCAATAGGGATTTCAGGGTGGTAGCTAATGTAGCGTCAGAGTATGAGGAAGAGATATGGTTAAAGAGGGATGGTCTACGAGCCAAGGTGAGTTAGCTACGAGCAAAGGTGGCTCGGCTCAAGGGAGAGGTATCAAGGGAGCCTAAGGAGGGGGTGGCTATGAGATGAGAGAAAGATAGGTTAAAGGCAGTGGTGAGTATATTGCAGGTGAGGAGATAGCGAGAGCCTAGAGGAGTGATAGAGCAGGTATCAAGAAAGACCATGGCAGAGGCAGAGAAGCACATGGACGATTTGAGGAGATGGGTGGAGGGGCTACTAGGAGAGAGGACTAAGTTGATATGGGATCAAGATGAGCTTCATGACATAGTTGAGGAAGTAGAGAAGATAGTGGGAGACATGGGGCTGATGCAGGAGAGGGAGGATGCTATGAGGGCCCAAGTGCAGACCTTGTAGGAAAAGATGGATGCGAGATAGACACAGATGAAAACCTTGCAGAGTGAGAGCCTGATGCAACACGGATATAGGTGTAGAACTTGTAGAGGGAGAGGGATGCTACAGTGGAAAAGGAACATGTTGCAAAGAGAGAGATGTAGTACAAGCTCAGGCACAGGTAGCGTAGGGTGAGGGTGGTGAGATGGGGGTAGAGGTGTAGAGATTGCAGACACAAATACAGGCTATGCAGGATGAGAGGGAGAGGGCCATAGAGTAGGTGTCATGGATGGGGACACAGATTGATTAGCTGAGGTTGGAAAATGACACATAGGAATAGGAGAGGAGATCCATTTGTGGATCATAGGACATATACATTTGAGAGCGGGACGTAGCCAGATATTAGATAGTGGAGTGGGATGAGTATATTTGAGAAGCTAGCCACTATATGGCGGCCTATTATATAGTAGTTCTAGAGGAGCGATGAGTACCTCCCTATGTTTGAGTGAGGCCATAGATGCCGGCCCCATCCTAGTCAGTAGGGACACATACCCATATATATAGTAGCTAGAGAGATACTCCTCCATGTAGAGGGGGAGTTCTAGACTCACCTTGGATATTAGATGTGAGTAGCTCACAATAGAGAGTGGAGAGAACAAGTGATAGGATACCATTTTTTGACACATGTATGATGGATGTACAGTACAAAGTAGTAGAGATAAGAGTTGATCTAGAGCCTTGTGTTTGTACTTTATTTGATGATATATGTGATGGATATGTATTTTGATTATATGATGGACATTATTATGGACTATGTGATGGATATTTGATTTTTATTTTTATATATATGATATGCGACAATGCTTATTGACACTATGTGATTTTTATGTGATGGATGATTCTATTTATGCATATGTATGTGTTTATGCTTTTATTATGGATGATCATTATGATATGATGTATGTATATGCTTATGTTGATGCTTATATGTATGACAACTAACATGTATGATGCAAGTTGTGATGTATGATTTATGATTATATATGCTATGGATATGGATCTAAAAATTTGTGATGCAGGTAGTGATGTATGAAATATGTTAATGATATGGATTAATTTGGAAATGAATAGATAATGAAATGAATCTAAGATGCTTAGAATAACCAAACATGATTAATCTAAATAACTTAAATTAAATATGGGATAATAATGCACATGAGATGAAATGCAATGAACCTATAATTTGAGCTTAGATGCAATTAAATTTCTTACAAACACTAATGGATAAATGAAATGTAGTGTGGATGGTAGATGAACTTTATTTGTGATTATTCTTGCTTTAGCTTATACAAAATAAAGGTGTGTGATAGATGAGTGAAATCAGATGAATTTGTGTCAATAAGGACTTGCATAGTAATGAGGGTAGATGTTAGGTGTATTGTTGGTTTAATGGCAAGTACTTTCTCTACAATCATTATGAAATTAAGGGAAGATGGGTGTGAAACTATACCTATCAAGAATCATAGGTATGCTGAGAAGAACAAGAGATGGGGGGATGAATTTTTGCACAACCAAAATCATAGGTCATAGGTTAGGTATGAATGCAATGCAACAGGATTGATCATGAAATGCAATCCTAATGTAATTTTCCATTTTTAGAGTACTGATTTTTTCTATAGCATAAGACACCAGGTACCATGGTATGTAAACCAAGGCGAATTAGCATCTAATGCATAAAACAAACACAATAGACAAGAATGCTATCCCAATACCTCAAAGTCATGAAGACCCTAGTTGGGCTAGGCATTGGGATAACCACAAGCACAAAAGGATGCCCCAACATAACAGAAGACTTCAGGGATCTTGGTGGGTACTACATGGGATGACCCAGAAGACAGCAAAGAATCACAAAGATCAAGATATGTCCCTATGTTAACCAATCAAAATACACCATAATATGATAGATCAAGGCGGCCTTGAAAATTTGTAATAGGGAGCTCAAATGATAAACAAAATCCAAAAGTATCAAAATATCACAATTAATTTCAAAACGTCCTTTTCCATAGGATCAAGAGGATGGATGGGATTGATGAGGTATGTTAGGAAGGATGCATCCTATTGAGACCAAAGATGGATACTAAACTAAAAGATCAATAATGACACAAGAAATTCGAAAACCAATTGAATCTCATGATATGAGTGGATCTCATTTATGGAGAACCAACTAGATAAGGACATACTGATGACAGAACACAAGACTGACACACCCTAATGACCTAGGGGCTCGAGGGTTGATCAAAGATTATCTTTTCTTATGTGAAAGCGTAGATCCCTTGTAGTTCAAGAAAAGACCATGGATAAAAGCAGAAAGAGGGTGATGGAGACAAGTGATGGAAGGACTAACCAAGAACAAATCCCTAGGGGTAGATCCAATGATCAACCTTGCCTACATGAAAGTATAGGGGCAACATAGTTCGAAAAGGACTGACCAAGGATAAGAGCATAAAGGGGACAATGGAGACCATGATGGATGACCAAACTAGGATAGACAAAATACCCCAGGGGTGGATAAAATGAGCAGCCTTGCCTATGTGAAAATGCATGAGCAATGTAGTTTGACAAATATGAAAAAACTGACATGACAAGATGGGATCTAAATGAAGACTGGCATAATGAAGGACCTAGATGGCTAGAAAAATGACAAGACTAATGACACAAGATTAGATTAGGATAAAGGCTTAGGATGATGGATAGCATATGAGGTTCGTCCAATGCTCAACCAAAATATACCAAGTGACTAGATGATGGATGTGGATGAAAGGACATGATCAATGGGATGATAGGATATGAGATCGAGATGGATGGAAGAATAAAGTAACTAGGAAGCAAGGTAGGTAATGATGAATCCCCTTACGAATGGTGCCTATGACTAGGTTTTCACCAAATGTACTTATCCAAGGCACCACTAAGGGTGGTTTTCACCATAGGATGAATCATTTCTCTTTACTATTTTAGTATTTTTTTGATTTTTTGATTTTTTTGTTATTTTGATAATTTTTTACTTTTTTGTACTTTTGGATTTTATAGGATAGGATATCATAGCTGACTTAAGTGTAGAACCTTTTTAGGTGCATAATGTTAATGGGTTCCTCTAGGGGCTCTCCTTCAGGTGTAGCAAGTATGTATGCCCCTGATCCATATTTTGTTGTGATGACATAAGGACCAAGCCAATTTGGTTCAAGTTGTCCCTTCTTTTATCAGTCCTATTAAGTGCGTTGATTCTCCTTGAGAATTAAATCACCAATGTTGAATTGGTGAGGATGGACCTTCTTGTTGTAGCTTCTTTTCAGATGATTTTGATAGGCTTGGCGATGGTCATACGCTTTGATCCATCTTTCATCAAGGAGTTCTAATTTGCTGAGTCTTGCAACTTGAGGGTCTTCATCATTGATAACATTCTTCAATGATATTCTCAGTGATAGGATTTCTACCTCAATCAAAAAGATGGCTTAAGCACCATAGACAAGAGAATATGGGGTGGCATTGGTAGGAGTGCGGATGGAAATGTGGTATGCCCCAATGGCGAGATGGATGTGAAGGTGCAAATCTCAACCAGTATTATTGACCACGTTTTTAAGGATTCTAATGAGGGTTCTATCGGTGGCTTATGCCTGGCCATTACCATGGGGATAATAAAGCATAGACCAAAATTTTTGGATGTGGAAGGTGTTGCAAAGGTGTTTCATTGCTTGGTTTTTGAATGGCTTTCCATTGTTAGAGATGATGGTGGAGGGTATTCCATATCTGTAGAGAATATGGAAGAGGTTAAATTTTGAAATATGAGTACCTATTATTTGTGAGAGTGGCATTGCTTCCAGCCACTTGGTGAAGCACTCAGTTGTAGTAATGATGAAGGTATGTCCATTGGAGGATGGGGGATATATCTTGTTGATTAGGTTGAAACCCCACTGAGAGAAGGGCCATGGTGGTATTAAAGGTTGCGGATCCTATGCTGGAGCATGTATTAGATCAGTGTATTCTTGATAGGGTAGGAACTTCTTGATAAACTCACAAGAATCATGTTCTAATGTAGGCTAGTAGTAGCCTGCTTGGATAATTCTCTTAGCCAGGGCAATGCCATTTGAGTGGGCCCCACATACACCACTATGTACTTCCATTAATGCAGTGTGGGCTTTAGTCTTGTTCAGACATTGGAGGAGGGTTCTATCATACCCACGTCGATAGAGTGTATCACCTAAGATGGTGTAGCGGGATGTTCATTGGATGAATAATTTTCTTTGGTTGTGTGTTAGATTTGGAGGGAGGATGCTATTGTGAAAATAGGTATAGATATCATGGTACCAAGGGGACATGGGACCTACAATGTCACACACCATCTCACTTTCTAGGATATCATATGTTGGGACTAAGAGTTGTTCAACAAGGAACTCACACTTTGTTTTGTCTTTGGGAATGTCAATTAAGGAACCAATGGTAGCCATGGCATTCGTTGCTTTGTTTTGGACTCTTGGAATCTAATAAAATTGGATGGAAGTGAAATACTTTTTGAAGTTGTCTACCATTCATTTATAAGGTAGTAGCTTATCATTCTTTGTGAGAAACTCATCAAGGACCTATTTGATGATTAATTGAGAATCACCAAAGAATCTTGGGTGACTGATATGCCATTGGATTGCAATTTTGAGGCCAGTGAGAAGAGCTTCATATTCAGCTATGTTGATTGTGCATAGAAAGGCCAATTTGAATGACTTCGGTATATAATCTCCTTGGGGAGTGATGAGGAAGATTCCTTCCCGCGATCCATTATGCACATATGACCCATCAAAATATAGTGTCCACATGGTAGCTTCTATTACTACAAAGACTCCATCAGGAAATTTTGTTGTCAGAGGATAGGCATCTATGAGGGGAGCATCTGCAAGTTGATTAATGATCACTTTTCCTTTAATAGCTTTTCAATCCACATATTCTATATCAAATTCACTTAACAACATGACCCACTTAGCCATGCAACCAATTAGAATTGTTCTGGATAATAGATATTTGAGTGGATCAAGCTTGGAGATGAGTTTCACTTGGTGACAAAGCATGTAGTGTCAATTTTTTTTCAAATTGAAGACCATGGCTAGGCAAGCTTTTTCCATTGGGGAATAGTTAAGCTCATATCCAACTAGTGTTCGACTAATGTAATAGATGGATCTTTCCTTTGATGATTCGTCATGTTGTGCCAACAATGCCCCCAGTGTCACTGAAGTAGCATAAATGTACAAGATGAGTGGTTTACCAGGAATTGGTGGCATAAGGATTGGAGGATGATCCAAATACTCCTTGATCTTGTCAAAGCTAGGTTGACACTATTGATTCCACTTAAAAGTGGTATCCTTCTTCAGGAGATGAGTGAATGACTGACACTTGTCAGCTAATTGAGCAATGAATCACTAGATGGATTGTAGTTTACCCTGAAGGCTTCTTAATTGTTTGAGGTTGTGTGGTGGAGGCATATCCATAATTGCCTTGACTTTCACTAGATCAACTTCTACACCTCTTTGAGAGATAATGAAACCTAGTAGTTTGCTTGATGTGACCCCAAAGACACATTTCTTAGGATTTAGCCTTAGCTTATACTATTCTAGATGCTCAAAGATCTTCTTGAGTACCATAGGATGTTCTTCCCTTATTCATGATCTTCCTAGTAGATCATCAACATAATCTTCCATTATGATGTGGATGAGGTCGTGGAAGATGACAGTCATAGCTGGCTGATAGGTTGCCCCTGCATTCTTAAGGCCAAAGGGCATAACATTATAGCAGAAGGTGCCACATGGTGTGGTGAAAGTTGTTTTATGCTGGTCTTCAGGCACAATTTTGATCTGATTATACTCAGAGAAGCCATCCATGAGGGAAATCATCTTGTTCCCTATAATTAATTCTACTAACATGTCGATGTTCAGCAACAGGAAATCATCTTGGGACAAGCTTTGTTGAGGTCCCAAAAATCTATGTAGATCTTGAAATCCCTATTTGGTTTGGTGACTGGCACTATGTTGGAGATCCAGTCATAATAGTCAATGGGTCTTATAAATCCAACTTCTAATAGCTTCTCCAACTCTTTCTTAACTAGTAGGGCTACTTTGGAGTGCATTTACTAAAGCTTTTTCTTGATAGGTTTGGCATCGAGATGTACATCTAGATGATGTACTACTAAAGTGGGATCAAGACCTCGCATGTCTGAATATGTGCATGCGAAATTGATAATGCCTTCTTTGAGAAGCTTGGTGATGGTAGAATATTCTACCTCTGACAGTGCTTTGGCTACATATGTGATTTTGGGATCCTCTTCAGTTCCCATGTTTATTGCTTGCATTTCCTTGATAAGGATGGATGATCATCTAGATAGCTCAATTCCTACAAGGGGAAGATGAACATCCCCATCTTGTAGCACCGCTTTGAGGTTTTTGCTATCAGATCCACCCTTTGTTTTAACTTTTTCTAGGTCAAGAAGCGCCTCGGGGAGGTTTTTGCTAGGTGACATTTTTTTATTTTTCTTCTTTGTACTTTTGTGGTTAGGGCTTTCATCTTCCCCCAATCCCATAAGATGTACATATTGATCTATTGAAGGAAGGGTTTTGATAGGTGCCCTACCATGTAGGTCCCATTCTATGAGTTTTGGATGTTGAAGGGATAGGCTAATGGTGCAAATGGATAGGCATTTGAACATGGAATAAAGTTCAGTGTGATCTACATCATTGTATGCATGTATGATGGATTCCTCCTTGGGTATATACTCAAGGAGGCCGTTCCTCTCACTGAAGTTGTTAGAAGCACTAGATGGTGCTATAGGTTCCTTTTGTTTTGTGTCATGACCCAAGCCTGAGTATATTTGTTTTATTGTAGCCTCAATATGGTGTTTCCTTCCTTTCTCTTCAGCACCAAGGCCTGCCCCTTGATAATTGTACTTCTCCAAAAACTTAGATGGCTAGGGATAATTCTCCTAGAAATATTAGGAGGGGAGGGGTCAGGTTCTTCATGGTAGACCCACTGGCTTATGTCATCTTCTGGTGTATCCTCTTAGAGGCTAGGGAGTGGAAAGTGTTGGTTCCCACATTCTTGGAGGTCAAAGTGATAGTCTTATCTTCTTTCGGTGTAGACTGAGAATGTTGGCCATATGTGCATGGTTAGGGTTTCATTCTTGCCACATTCAAAGTTGTGCACATTTTGTATTCACCACACCCCTTGTCAATGATCTAGACCTTGGTGATGGTGGAATCGGATGTGTATGATGGAGTGGAAGAGTTTGTGGCAATTTGTGGATGAATGGGATGATGATGTCTATGGTGGTCTCATTTCCACTCCAGGAAAATAGTGGGAATGAGGAAAATAAGCTTCTAATGCATGACAATATTCGAATGTTGGGGATTTGTGTGAATGGTAACTTCTACCCCATTGAATGGGAATTTCAGATATTGATGGTATGTGAATGGAATGTCCTGCATGGCATGGATCCATGGATGGCTGAGGAGGAGTTTATAGGGTAATTCCTGATCAAGGACATGACATGTAGTATATTGTATAACTGGTCCAACCTGGATTGGAAGACATATGGTTCCTTTAGAATCATGCTCCACATTATCATATGCCTTGATTATGATGACTTGATTATTTAAATCAGCATGGGTGTATCCCACCTATGTTATGAATTTCAATGTACAAAGGTTTAGGGTAGAACCAATATCTACCAAGACCCTATTTACTTTATGATAGTTTGCAAGGACCTCTAGATGGAGGGAACGGTTATGATTGGAGTCAATGTAGGGTGTCTCATTTTGGTTGAAACCTAGCTGATAGGTTGCTGAGAGGTGTCCTACCAACACTTGAAATTGCATAGGGTCTATGTTGTTAGGAACTTGGTTATCATGTAAGGCCTTATTTAGGATTTCTTGGTGTGCGGGATAAGAGTTAAGCAAATCTAGAGTGGATATCTATATCGAAGTCTTTCCTAGATGGTCAAGAATGTTGTATTGAGAATTCAGAGGCTATTGCTAGGTGGATGCAGAGGCTCCAGGGACTATGATGTGGGTTCCATGGGTGGTAACTACACATTGTGGATCCTTTCCTTTTACTCATATCATAGATACACATGGTTCTACTTGTTCATTGTGTATAATGAGACCTTCATAGTTAAGTGGCACATTTTTGTAACTAATGTTGTTGGTGTTGTTATTTTGATTATTGTTATTGCTAGGCCCTGGGTTTGAGTTTGATGTGTTAGGACCTTGGTTATTCTTAGGGAAATCATTATGATATATCTACAATTGAGCATTGGATGATGGCGCTATGTTGGCGTCCACATGTATATCACCCCAATCTATGAGATCATGTATGCATGTTTTCAAACCTTGACATTTATTCAATGTATGCCCTTTAATCTTGTGGAACTCACAATACTCATTTTCTTTAAACTAGGTTGGTTTGGGTTTGGATTCGTCGAGTGGCTTGGTCACAGGATATGTAATCGGGTAATTGGCTTGAAGAAGCCTATTAAAAATGACACTTAGGGGTTCTCCAAGTTGAGTGAATTGATGTTTGTTGTTTCCTTGGTTATTCTGATTGGATTGTTGAGGTGCCCCTTGTGGCAATGATGTGGCATTAGGCATTGACTGATAAGGAGGATATTGTGACTTCTGTGAAGCATTAGCCACTTGGATGTGTTTGGTGTTAGTGACACCATCATTGGAACTTTTTTATTTTTTTCCAATAATGAGGCTTGTCTCTAGATGACTTATGCCTATTAGAGTTAAAGATTTTGATTAGCTCTTTGGAAATGAGGTATCTCTCAAGGATAGGACCTTTTTCCACTATTTCTGCAAAGATCATGACACAGTGGAGCCTGAAGTTGTGGGCCATATCCAGATGGGATTTTTCAATGAATGAGGTGACCATTTCCTTTTCCCTTAATGGGGATTTCATGTGACTGGCTAGGGCTCACCATCTTTGAAGATAACTCAGAAAGGTTTCTCCCTCGTGCTATTTTTCCTTCAGGATATCTAAGGTATCTATATCCTTCTCTAGATTAAAGGAGAAGTTGGAAACAAACTCTTCTGAAATCTTTGCAAAGAACTTAATAGATCCTTTCTTAAGACCCATAAACTAGTCAAGAGTTGTTTCCTGTAAACTCCTAGGGAACAATCTCATGAGGTAATTGTCATTATTTTTGACTTCTTGATAGTGGGCATAGAACTCTTGAAGGTGAGCCTTGGAATCTTTTTTTCCTTTATACTTATCAAATTTTGGCATTTTGAAATGCTTTGGGAAAGGAACCAATGAAACAAAGGGATCAAACGGATAGGGATAAATCTCTTGAAACTTAAACAATTTTTTGTCGGTCCCTTCTTGTAAGTCCTTTAATGCAACTTTGACTTCTTCTAGATCATTATTGATAGGCACTATGGGATTCATATTGGATGGATTAGGTTGATTGTATGGAGGATATTGATGATATGATGATGGTGGTACTAAGCAACTAGATCATAAGTAGGCTAAAGTGTATATGGAGGCATTTTCTGGTATTGATTGGCATAAGCAAATTGTGAATTGATGTAAGGTGGATAGGAGGATGATGGATTTTGATGGTAGGAGCTGGAAGCTACTTGTTGGTATGGTCATTTTTGTTGATAGTATGAAGTGGATGGAGTTCCCTGCTAATATTATGTAGTAGCTTGGTAGTATGATGACATGGAATCCCCTTGCTAGTAAGAAGGTTATTGTTGATAGTAGGAGGTGGATTGAACACCCTGTTGATATGGTGGTTGTTGTTGTGTGTAGGATGTGGATGAAGTATCTTGTTGGTATGAAGGCTACTACTGAGTGTAGTATGGATTGGATTGATAATCGTACACAACGTTGGGTTGTTGTGTGATGTATGGAGGTTGTTGAGGGTTAGATGACTACTGGTATGGATTTGTGTGTGACTGGAGAGGGTTGGTGTTGTGAACCAATATCCTACACCTGCAAGAACACAACAAATAAACACATTAATAAGATCAAATGCAAGTTAGAATAGAGATTCCCCATAAGATCCATTTATCAATGCTCACAATAGGAAAATGAAAGCAATACAATAAGAAATTAATAAAAGAGACTAAATCCTATGAAAGCAATGTAAATTCTTGATCCTATGGGGAGTTGGTGCCAATTTGATATGGAAATTGACCCTTTCCCAACTCCTTTGCAAGCTTTGATGATGAATGGTGACAGTGATCCACTTTGTTGAAGATTCAAGTGTGCTCCATGATGAAAAACCTACATAACCTAGCTACCATTGATGAATTTGATGAATCTTGCAAATGCTTTGAAGATGTATTTGAGTATAGTAACCTTACTCAAATGGTGGATGATGAAAATGAAGGATGAGCTCTCTATTTATAGAAAGAGAGAGTTGAAGATTGAAAGATAGGATGAATGTGGGATAAAAGATAAACCAATAACATGATGCCACTTTTCAACATGTGAGAGGATGAAGGTTGAGCACATTTTGATCAATGTGCAAGTTTGAAATTTGAATTTGAAGAAGTGACATGTTTAGGGGGGATGAAAGAAGAGAGTTAAATGCCACTTGGGTCAAGGCAAGGACATGGATATTTTAAATGCTCTGTTGGATGTACATGTCTATTTGGGGGGATATTTCAAATTTGAAGAATATTCCCACTTGGATGCCTTTTTGAAAGTAAATAGAGATTTAATAATTCAAATAAATTGATTTATTGTGCAAGTGGGAAAATCTAGAGGATGTGACATGCAATTAGATTAAACTAATTAGGTTTTGATCAATTTAAGAGGAGATTAGGTGATTTGACTAATTGATTTAGACTTGTGGGTTGAAATAAATCAAAAAGAGATGAAAATGATTAAGACCTAGTTAAATAAATATTTTGATTTATTTAACCAAAGGGGTGATGTTTGATTAAATTAGATAAATGTTTGATTTATTTAATTTAATAGAGGAACTATAGAGATTTAATAAAATGAATTATGGACTATTTAATTAAATAAAGATAGGAAGATGAAATGGCCTAGCTAATTACATAGAGATAATGATTTAATTAAATTGAGGGATTTATTTAATTGAAAGGGGAATTATGATGACTTTAATCAAATAAGGCTATTTGATTAAATGGTTAGTTAGAGGGATAATTCTGGATGAAGCAATGTTAGTATATAAGGGTCGAGTGTGCGATATCAATCTGTATATTTTACATGTCTATATGTGTTGAGAGGCGATTGAGTCCACGATGGCTTTTGAGTGGCCACATAGATGTTTGGATTAGGATTGGATGTAGCAGCATAAGTGATGCATGTGTTAGATAGATGGTAGAGATATTGTGTGAGAGGGTTCCATTGCGTTTGCATGGGAACGTGTGTATGTTGTGGTGGTTGCTGATAAGATGGATGAGATGGGATATGATGTTGTTGTGGGACTACTGTAGAAGCTCCATGAGGTGGTTGCAATGGTTGTGATGTAGTTTACGTCACTTGATGTGGGGGTTGCATAGGAATGGTAATGTGTTGCTGAGGAATTGAAATGTTTTGTTGTAGAATGGTGACATTTTGTTGTGGGATTGTGACATTCTGTTGTGGAGGTTGTTGATGAGGTGGCTGAGATGAAACAATAGCGGTAGTGGTATGCTACGGTGGTGCTTGTGAAGGGATAATAGTGTGTTGTGGTGGTGCTTGCATCATAGTGGATTGATGAGGATTAATGAGAGGCTGTTGAAATGTCAGGATGTTACCTTGAGGTGGTGGTGGTAGATTGCTAGCAGATGCAGGTCTCAGAGGTGGCATCAATGTAAGGATTGGGGTGCCCCCAGTGTTGATGGGTGGTTGTCCAAGATGCTGAGGTGGGAGTGGTAGAGTAGATGGAATTTTTTGTGGCATGCCATAGGCAGGGGTCATTAGGATCAGGTGGTTTTAGAGAGGCTATGGATGGGAGGTGAGGATAACTGGTGACTTGATGTATCACAAGATTTCCAAACTCAGGGTGATACCAATTGGCTATAGGGGCACCTTTGGGGACATACAAATTTCCTAGAACATTTTGTGAGGTCTGCAAATCTTCTGATGTAGGAAGAGACTGGGTGCCATTATACTGTGACATATCAAAATCAGGTGGTGGTTTGACTCCTTTCATGATCATAGTAATGAGAATCTTATCCCCACGTTCATTGAGAAGGTGATCCTTCATCTGGATGTTAGCAAAATTGCATAGATATTTGTCCATAGTGACTTTAGGTTGATTGACCATGTTTTTCATCTCTGGGTAGTGAGGTGTTATGAACATCAATATTTGACTATGACGAAGCGCCATTATTTGGATCTTGTGGGATGTTTGCACCATTGTTGGGATCTAGAGGGATATTTGGCTGGGAACCTTGGCCTTGTTGTTCTTCCATTTGCTTCTTGTCTTGTGATCGAGTTTGAATGGGCATGAAAGTGCAAAGCTACTATGTGAACTAGGATGAGGCTAGACTCTACGATGTAATGTATAGATGACCTAAGTGATGATTGAAGGATTGATTGGATTGGATAATGGATTGATAGATTAGATTGGATAAAATTGGATGATTGGATAAGGATTAGATTGGATAAGATTGATCGATAAGATTGGATGATTGGATGAGATTGGATGATGAAAGGGATTCTAAACTAGGTTGAAAGATCACCCTAGGTGACTTAAGGCGTTTATTGATCAGATTAAGGATAGATAGATGATTGTGCACTGAATCCAACTTGATATGGAAGTGGATTGATTGGGTTGAATGATGATGATTGACTCAGGAAGGATGGTGATCCTAAGCATATGTTGTAGGATGATGATCTATTTTAAAAACCTAGGTTAGTTTGGATAATAACTTCAAAAAAATTCAAAGGATTTGGATTGGGAAAATGGTGAGGAATATGTAACCTAGAGATGTTTTATGATGTACCTATGTGTTTGGGATGATGAAAGAATGACCTTTGGAGTATGCAGATGCAAATTATAGGTGAATAGAAGATGCAAAATGGTTAGATAAAGATCAGACTCGCCTAACCAAGGTGTAGGATCCCCCAACTAGGGGGCAAGGTCCCCCAACTAGAGGTCAAGGTTGCCCAATTGAAGGTCAAGGTCACCCAACTATAGGTCAAGGTTGCTCAACTGGAGGTCAGGGTTTCCCAGCTAGAGGTAAAGGTCACCCACCTAGAGGTCAGGGTCGCGCAACTAGAGGTTAGTGTTTCCTAACTTGAGGTTAGGGTCAGCCAACCTAAGGTGAAGATTGCCCATCTCAAGGTCAGGGTCACCCAACTCAAGGTCAGGGTTTCCTAATTGAAGGTCAGGGTCACCTAATTGGATGTCAAGGTTGCCCAACTCAGCTTTCGTACTTGTCTAAATCTGAAAAGGGGGTCAAATGGACTAAGGAAATGGGTGAATGGGGAAAGAACTACTTGGAATGAGAAACATATGTTCGGAATGGGGAAAAAATTTTTGGAACATGAAAATAGATGCTCAGAATAGGGAAATGGATGTTCGGAATGGGGAAATAGATGCTTAGAATAGGGAAACATATGCACAGAATGGGGAACATATGCTTAGAATGGGAAAATGGATGCTCAGAATGGGGCAGTGGATGCTTGAAATGGGGAAATGGATGCTTGGAATGGGGAAACAGATGCACAGAATAGGGAATAGATGCTCATAATGGGGAAATGGATGTTGAAACGGGGAAATAGATTGACAAATTGACTAAATGGAAGGCAGGATTGACTGTTCAAAGTATAAAATTTCCCAACTATGAGGTGAGATCGTGCAAGTATGGGGCAAGGTTGCCAACTTAAGGTCAAGGTCTCCCCTCTAGATTGAACAAGTGAATGAATTGGGTTGTTTGACTGATAGTGACCCAAGTAGAGGGTAGAATCACCCCTGTTTAGGTTAGGGTAACCCCTATTGAGGGCAAGGTCACCTATTTAGTGTAAGATGGGAAATTTTGACCTAAACAGGCTAGGAAATGATTGAGAAAGAAGGCAAGGTCTCCCCTGTTAGGGGCAGAATCACCCCTGTTAAGGTCAGGGTCACCCCTATTAAGGGAAAGGTCACGTCTATCAGTTGAATTAGACTTGACTTGGGAAAAAAACTATAGAAAAGGATAAAAAACACAAAAAACAACAAGTGGAAGGTAAATACTGACTTGACTCAACAAAAATTCACTAGTTTCGCACAAAAAAATAGTTTAAACAACACAATCCTAAGATTAGTATGAAGGGTATGGCCAACATGGTCCTCTAACTAGGCCAAACAAGGAAAACTAGGGAGTCCTCGATATATGAATGATATGTGAGGCACAACTGTGAACACCAACCCATCTACAAGCATGAGTTGAGAACTCCAGCAAGGTACTGAAGGCTTGGACCAACTCTTTACATCTTATCTAGGTATCACTCTAGCTTCGATGCTCCACTAGACACGATGTGATTGGATTGGGGTATATATTTGGCTCTCCCCCCTTTATATACCATTCTAGTACATGTGGTTGGGATCATCCCTTGGGGTGATGAAATCCCCAAGCAAGTCCCACTAAAAGGAGAACACTAACTATTTTTGGCTACTCCCCAGGCTCACACGAAGTGCAAGGGGAAAGCTTGAATGAAGTAGTGCCTCCTTAGGTAACAAAATGACTAAGCTATGATTTCACTTCACCTAGGACTGCCAAATGGTGCAAGGGGATTGGATATGTCAATAGCTTACTTGAAAAGCAAATCACACAATATATTGGCTCCCCCTATTTAAAACTATGTGCCTAACTAGTATGAAAAATGAAAGACAAACAATCTAACTAATAACTTGGCTCATTCATCTTGCAACAAATACGTTATCATTTTATCCTTTGGTCTTCAACAAGTGTGAGATTGCTACACAAATGTTAGTAAAAACTATCACAATCACTAATAGGACAAGTTACGGGGTCATTATTAATCAAAACAACAGAAAATAGACTCTGGAAATGAATTTTAAATTACTATTTTTACCTCACAGAAACCTCTATTTGGGTTGATATTTCCCCTGTTAGGGAAGGATCGCCCCTGTTCAGGGCAGGGTCACCCCTATTCAGGGCAGGGTCGCTTCTGTTTAGAAAATAGGGAGCTAATTTTTCTTTTGTTTCTCAAATAGGTGATTTTGCAAGGTTGAATCACCTCTCTTTAGGTGGAGGTCACCTATCTTGGGGTAGGGTCACCTATCCAAGGGTAGGGTCACCCCTGTTTAGGGTAAGGTGACCCCTGTCTATTGTAGAGTTGCCTTTGTGTAACTTGAACCTGCAAGATATCAAACAATAGAGAACATGAAAGCAAAAAGATCCATTTGTGGGTACCACCGGGTATGCCAGAAATGTGAGCAGTGTTATTTACTATTTTAAATGATGAAAACAACACTTCAACACCTAAATGATTAGCCTAAGTTGAACTCAAACAAAGAAATATAAAACAATGATTATACCTTGTATGAGTTGATCTCCCTGGTTGGCCCTTTGATTATTGATGAATGTATGCTCCTTGATGGAAAATGATCTAAAACAATATGTAAAGTGATGAGGATTTGATGGAGATTCAAATGATGAAGCTGGGTATTTGAGTAGATGAATGGAATGGATGCAAAATGAAGCTTCAAGAATGCAACAATGGAGGTTGTGAGAGCTCGAAAGTTGGAGAGCTTTAGCTTGAAAATGTGAATGCAAGTTATGTTTGAATTGAGAGCAAATATTCCATTTGAAGGGAAGAATCTCTAGATAGTTGAATGGTCAAGATTTTTCCAATATGGGCAATTTGAAGGGTTGTGGTTTGTTAAGGACTCACAAGCCCTCACGTCTTGCCATGTGGAGGATGAGATGTCACAAGGAAAAATGAGTTGGAAAGAGGACATGTGAGGTGGAGGTACTTGTAAGTACCTTGGGATTATGGGAAGATCTCCTTGAAAAGGAAGTTCTTGTTCCCATATGAGGGTGATGGTGACAAGTGATGAATTTTAGAAAGTCCTCTCTTATCATCATGGGGATGAGAGAAGTTGTTGGAGGAATAAATGTGAATTTTAAATTCACATGATTGGAAGGGAAAAGTAGTTGGGAGAATAAATGTGAATTTTAAATTCACATGACTATAAGTGCCTTGTGGATGAGAAAAGGTCCTTATAAAGGAAGCCCTTGTCCCATGTGACTAATCTGACAAGTGAGAGAATTTGGAATTTCTCGACAACTTGCATGGGGAAGAGAAATGCATTGAATGAATAAATGTGAATTTTAAATTCACATGGGGAAGAGGTCAAGGCTCAAAAAGGAAAGCACTTATGAAAGGTTTACTTGGAGGACATTCCAAAGATGACATGTGATTAGATTATGGTTGTGCAAACAAGTGATTAATAAAATTAATGAGGGATTAGTGACAAGTGGCCAAATATGGAGGATGTGACATTAGTCCTGATTAAAGGTGTGCACATCATAATCATGGATTAATTAAACTAATCTAGATTAGAAGGGGGTTATGGAGGATGTGACAAGGAGAGAGAAAATGGAGAATTTAAAATTGATTTAAATTCAAAAGCTAAATGACTAAATTAAATAAATTGATATATTTATTTAATTTAGAGATAAAAGGATGAAAGGTAAAGTATTTACTTATTAAATTAAATACTTTAGGAAACTTAGGAAAAGGAGAGATATCAATTAAACAAATCATTTAATTAATATTGATGAAATAAATGGATAAAGGAGACGGGTTGGACCATATGGGAGTGGTCAAATTTGGATGTATACAGTTGGAACTCACCAAACCCTAGAAATAAAGTGCTACAAACATGCATGAAATGGCTCCAATGGATGTAGATCTTGATTCTTTCTTGAATGATGTGGATCTTGACTTGAAAAATTTCTTGAATCATGAAATCCTACATCACAAATGTTAGCTAAAATGAAATTGATGCATGATGACTTTGACATGATGCTTGATACTGAATAATGCTCTAAAACACTTGATAATCAGCCCTTGAATTCTCTTGAATGCTCTTGTAAACTCTTGTGAGTTCCAATTTTCTATTAGGAATGCTTTCATGAAATTCTTAGGTGAAAATGAATGAAATAACCTTGTAATTGTACTTGTTTATGCCAAATTTCTTGAAATTACAACATAGTTAGAAGCCTACATCAAATGTAGGAGAATAAGATCCTACCAAGAATTGAATTTAATTTAGGTTTAAGCCACACAAGACTCATATGCTAGAAGTGGAATATTAGTCCTATTAGGCTAGGCTTTTAGATACATTTTTCAAGAAATGCTTTGATTGATGTGAAATCCAGATTGGGGCCCTGAAACTTAGGTGGGACCTATACGTTCAATGTCATGTATGAGTCCCAAATCACTAAATCTGGGCCATACAATCCAAAAACATATGAATTTTGATTGGATGTTGGTTTATGTTAGGATTATCCTGATAAAGATGCATTAATTAAGGTTTGTGGATGTAAAATAAGGCCAATTAAAGCATTAAGAATCTAAATTTATTAATGAAACCCTAGATTAGTTTGAAAGTGTAAAGGTAAAATTTATGACACCCTAAATAAGGCACAATTAGGCTCATCTAGGTTATAAGGGCCCAAGATGTAATGTGAAAGTGTTCAACACATTACAACACTAGACTAAGAAAACATTAAGCTTAATTTTAAAAAGGAGGGCCTATACAAATGAAAAAATGTAGAGGGATGCACTTTCTATCATTACAACCCCGAATTCGTGGATCCCTTATGTGTTATATTTTTATATTGCACATGTGAGGGAAAAAACAATCATTTTTCATGTTGAAACTTTATTTGGAAACATATTATTGGTATAGGGCTTTCCAAATAATCTCTCATGGTCCTCTTATCAATTGGTATATATCATTTCTACTTTAAAGTAATTTCTCATATTATGATGTTTAGCAATTCCTTTAAAGTGGGGGCATACATTGGCATTATTTTGACATGGATATTGGCATTCTTATTTTTTCATGAACATATGGACACATTTTCTTTAATTTTGTTGACAGAGGTTGGAATTAGTCTAGTGTTGGCTTATCATTGATTATTTTTTTGATGACTCTTCCTATGTGTAACTCTTTGTTATGGGTACACACCTTGTAGACCTAGTGTTTGTTTCTCATCCTGCCTTTGGGGCTCACTGGCTGTATACCAAAATTACATGAGCCCTTGTGAGCATATTTTAATGGCCACCTAGCATATCACAACTTGCTTTCCAATGGAGCCATAAGCATATTTGATGGAAAATAGTTCAATTGTAGCTATTCCATCTCTTTTGCATTATAATCTTTATCATTGTATGCTTGTGTATCTTGTCTTACTACACATATCTTACATATCTTGTGTGTCCCTTTGTCTTTATGTTGGCTTGCCATGCGATCTTTGATCCTACGGGCTTGATCATCCTCCTTGATCCTTGTCATCATATCTTTCTAACATTTATACACTTGGACCTCTCTTAATCTATGCATATTTATCTACTTTAGTGTGAGTCTGAGCATGAGCTCATATTCTCACTAGAGTGGGGACTAAATGTGGTGTAGGAAATTGTATATCCTCTATAATTTAACACTATGTTTATGTCCTTTAATTAATTTGACTCAATTAAGCTCGTAATTTTTCAAATTATGCATTCCAAAGCCTTATCTATCCCAATTTCAAAAAGGGAAACTAACATTTAATTAATGCATTTAATATTTTAATCACATTGTAGAATGAGTGTCCTAGATTTTTAGGATACGACCCATTCACCCAAGGGCGAATGGAAGTCCTCTTAGTCCTAGGACCCATATTTAAATATGTTTTGGTGGTCTTTTAATAATTCAAGTTTCATATGTAATTGCTAGCTTTTGGAATATTATTTTTGGGAAATTAGATTTAAATCTATAAATACATAGTCTTTTTATATCAATTCAAATATAACAATTAATGATAAAATTTTGGAGAAGCAAATTTTATTGTCAAGAGCATTCAAGAGCGGATTTATTAGTCATTTGTTGTAGCAATAAAGCTTGTAACATAACATTCAATCTTATGTGTGAAATCATATCATCTTATGAAGGCTAATATGCATTGTTGATCCTCAAAGTATCTAAGCATTCAAGTGTCCAACAAATCAAGCAAAGCAAGATCAAGTCCTTGGAGTGATGTGTTTGGCTTTAGTCCTCTAAGGGAAGCCATTGAACGTTTGGTGAGTTATAGCAAGCAAGTGTTCATTCATCATTTCCTTCTCCATTGTCATTATTTTCATCAAGTTTTAATTACCAAACATGAGGTTTGATTAAGGTAAACCCCCAATGAAACAAAACAATTTTCCCCTCTTTTTATGTGTAGATATAGGCTGAAGAAGGATTCATGATCTTGAACAAAAAATTTAAAATCTTGCATTTGTTGCATTAATTATTCTCAAGTCACTGAAAATCATATTCATAATTTATTTTTCAGATGTGTGATAGTGGAACCTGTGTAAAATAGAAGCTAAGATCCTACATCAAAAATAATTTTCAGGACTCCTAACGGAGACCCATTCACCCTAGGGTGAACCTGTCCTTCAACATAGCTCAAAACCTACTTTTGGTGACTCATACATGTGTCCTTACCCTTCTTAGATCTACCTAAAAACTATAGTTTCAGTTTCTATACTTTAAAGAATTTTCATTTAATGTTTAGGTCTTATAGTTAATGTAGTTTAGGCATTGCATATCATTTCAAATTGGTTTTAGATCTAACCTATTATCCTACTTCCCTAAAGGAACTAAGATCCAGGTCTGTTTGACTCACCTTTGAGGTTGAAAGTCAATCTCTACTCAATGTGATCACTTTCCTAATGAATTCCCCTAGGGAAAGACACCTATTGTGGATCTTTAAGGTCCTATTTAGGAACCCCTTTCCCCTATATTTGATTAAGTTTGATTTCCTACTCAACCATCTCTCAAAATAGAGGTGTGGACCCAAGGGTTCCACATGGTTGGGTTGAATTATTGCACCAACAATGTTAGTTGGTTTATGTATATATTTGGAGAGCAAGTTGAAATCATTATTTTTTGTAGCATAGATGACCTTCTTGAACCATTTATTACGAAATATATAGTGATGAATTTCATCAAATTGTTAACTTAGGTTGTATCAAATTCATAATTCAATTGATAATCCATTGTAAATGAGCCACTCTTAGAATGGAAGAAAAAATTATATTCCTTTGGTTATTATTTATACGATGGGTATGTGTAGGATCATCATGGAAAAAATAGGCCCTTAAGTGGCAATGAAAATTTAAAAAAATAGATTTAGGAAGCTTGACATAAAAATTTGAATAAGTTATCTATATTATTTCAAAAATATGTAAGAATAGAATTTGTGGAAAATTGAATGTATTTTCTAAACTACTAATTTTTTATTTTTAAAAGTCTATTTGGTGAAATTTTGAAATTTCAATGTAGTAGTACTTAAATTTTAGGGAAAAATAAAGTAGGTGTCGTCGACCATCCTAACCACAATAAAATGATAATATTTTTTATAAGATTTTAGATATAAGTAGAGGACTCATGTCTAGATGTGCTTTATATTTTTTGTAATTTTTTCTGAGTAAATAATTAATTATGAATTTTTTATTACAACTTTAAAAAAAAAAACTTGTATGTTTGATCACCTTAACTTGGTCAAAACTTCATGAAATTCATTTTTGTTTTAATCCTATAGTATATGATGCATAGAATGTGATGCATATTTTGGATTCAAAAAATATGATCCATTTTAAAGTTATAGATATTTTTCAATTAGCCTATCAATCAGGACTTTAGTCATAATTTTAATAGAAAATGAATAATAATTATTTATTAAATTCAAAGTAAAGAATAATTTATATTGGTGGAAGGCTGAGAGTCTCCTCTACAAACGCTTTTTGTTTCATCAATTTTGGCTAAAAATAAAGTTGTTAGCCACATGGACGAAGTCTAGAAAAACAAGGTGAGTTGTCAAACACGTTTTTTGCATTGACTTCTTAGGATTGGCATGTCCAAGCAAATACCAAAGCAAGCTTGTGGCTAATCCCTAGGCAATAAATTGTTTGTCAGAAATATTGGATATCTGTTTCAAATTGATATCCATTTTAAATCGGATATCTGATTTGGTTTATATATGATTTTAAAAAATGTTTTATACTTTATAATATATGATTTAGAAAATGCAATAAATATTTTATAGTTTATTTTAGTATATCTAGTTTAGAATATACAATATAGTTTATAATTTAATATATAATATATTATATTATTATGTATAATATTTAAATATTATTTCTATATTTTAGTTAATGTATATATATATTACTCTTTAATGTATACCCCTAACATATAAAATATGTGTCCTCTTTCCCTCTCTCTCTCTCTCTCTCTACCCTTCTTCCCCTCTTCCCCTCTCCCTTCCCCTCTAATTCTCTCTCTCTCTAATCTCTCCCTCATACCCCCTCTCCCTCTCTCAAGGACCTCTCTCTCTCACTCACTCCTATGTCTCTCCACTCTACCCTTAAACCTTAAATTCTTAAACCCTCTACCTCTATCTCTCTCCCACTCCCTCCC
>VDFB02379711.1:45198207-45329198 GCA_007258455.2 Sequoia sempervirens
CTGTCTCTCTCCCCTTAACCCTTAAACCCTCTACCCTCTCCCCTTAACCCTCCCTTCCTTTATCTCTCTCACACACTCACTCCATCTATCTCTCTCCCCTATACCCTTAACCATGAAACCCTAAGCCCTTATAACCCTCTACCATAAAACCTTAACCCTTAAACCCTCTACCATATACCCTAAACCCTAAACCTTTAACCCTTAAACCCTCTACCATCTACCATTAACCCTTAGGTCTATGTGTACAAAAATCAGATATCTGATTTGTAGAACAAAAATTATAACATTACAAGTATCATAAATTTATTTCAAATGAACCGGATATTAGATCATAACAGATATTAGATTTGTGGGCCTTAGAAAAGCCCCATGTGGGTCGTTTTGTGCATTCCAACAGACCCTACATTATGTTTGTAGGTGACACACACACAGTTTTAGACAGGAAGAGACAAAGATAAACTTTTTGGAGCATCTTCTATTGAAATTTGTCATAAGCAATGATTTTTAGAATCTTTTATGAGGTATAATGGGGAGCAGTAGTCGTCAGAAGCAAAAATGTAAGAGAAAGCTTACAAAAGAAGAAATTGAAACATATACACAAAGAGATAGTGAAAGTCATAGGAAGAGAAGACAAGGTATGTTAAATATTGGTGAACCTAACCCCTATGGTCTTTCAAGTGAAGAGGAAATTGAAGATGTTCAAGGTGAAAATTTTGGAATTGAATATGTTGAACATGATATTCAAATTAGGAATGGAATTACTGAAATTGATAATGAAAATGTTTAAGATGAAAATGTTAGATTTGAAGATGTTGAACATGATAATGAAATTGGGAATGAAAATATTGAAATTGATAATGAAAATGTTCAAGGTGAAAATGTTGGATTTGAAGATGTTGAACATGATATTGAAATTGGGAATGAAATTATTCAAATTGATATTGAAAATGTTCAAGGTGAAAATGTTGGAAATGAAGATTTTGAACATAATATTGAAGCAAGTGTAAATTATGTTTCACCAAATTACATGAGAAATGAAGAAACTTGTATGGAAGAAAGAAATATTCCAATTTCAAGACCTTCAAGAACCCCTAAATGGTTACTTGAATTTGATGAGAACATTATAAACAATTTTGAAGGCAAGAGGTCAACACGAACTGTTCGGTTGTGGGCTAGAAGTCTTTTCAACCAATATTTTAGTGATAAGACATTGACCGAGCAACGCCAAATTTTTGTACAATTGCTAAAGATGCAAAAGATGAGACCTTTGCTAGCCAAATTGAAGATTCGTGTGAACAAGAAGACCGAAAAAAATTCTATTATTGTCAAAAATATTTTTAATGCTCTCATGTCTTTTGGAAAAAGTAACAAGGAAAAGGATAAGAGAGTTGCTCAGAGAGTCATTACAACTACCCTAGTAAGCCATAAATTGAAAAAGGCTCACTTTATGAGACTAACTTGTATTGATTTTGACATAAATCATAAAACTTTGGATAGAGAATTTGAAAGAAGAGAAAGAATAGATGATCCTCTTCAAAATGATACATGGTCTTTTGTCAGGAGGCTTCCACGTATTGATAAGAAGTGAACCGATAATGTAAAATAGGTAATTCAAAAAAATTGGCATGATAACTCTAAAGTATCACCCAATGCAAAGGATGTTTTAAAGTTAAGAATTGGTAATCGAGACCATACACCACATCCTAAACATTTCTTGGAATCAAGCCAAACAATGTTCAAAAAATTTATTGAAACACATAAAAATATGGAAATCTCACAAAGAACTTTTGAGGGTTTGAAGCCATTTTATTGTGTGCCTCTTAAGATTAGTAATACTTGTTGTTGCAACTACCATGTGGAGTTTTCAATGTACCATGAGCTATTATGCTATATCCTACATACTAATGAAATGTTGCAAGAGTGTGGTGCAATGCATCTCCCGAAATCATCAAGGGACTTGCTAGATCTATTTTTATGTTCTAGAGATGATGGTTGCTTTTTCTATAGAAATGATTGTTTAAATGCAAAGTGCTCACAATGTGGTGTCTTGTCAAATTTTGTTCAATGTTTTCATGAGAGTTCCGAACATGAATTTGGAAAGAAGCTTGTTGAGAAAAAGAGATATGAGATAGTCAAATATACTTTGCAAAGTGGAGGTGAAGGTTCTAGATGTGAGTTGGTTACAAAACAATGCAATGTTGCTGATTTTATTTCAGATTTTAAGGACAATATTTCCTACAAGTATGCAAGGCATAGTCATAGGTCTCAGTGGTTGGATCAACAATTTAGGATGTGTAAGGACTCTTTTCTGATTGGCACTATTATATCAGTGGTTGATTTTGCAGAAAACTACACATTGCAATCACAAAATGAGGTACAATCTTAGTATTACAATTCCATTCAAATTGCTATTTTTGTCCACATAACATAACGTTTAGACATGCACCTGATAGTATAGAGGAGGATCGAAAGATAATCAGAGAGTATATTTTTATATGAGTGATGATAGATCTCACTCATCTGAGTATGTCCAACATTGTTTTGAGATTTTTTTTGAGTTCTTGCAGGAGCATGATATAGCATTGGGCCGACATCTAATTTGGTCAGATAATTGCATAGGTCAATTCAAGAATGCTTGTATGTTTTATTGGTTGAGTAGAATGCATGTAGATAGGGGTCTACCTCATATTTGGAGTTTTTTTTAAGCTGGACATGGGAAAGGGGAGCATGATGGAGTAGGTGCATGTGTAAGGAGAGCTTTATTTAAGGAGCAATTGAAGATTTCAGGAGAAAAATTCAGCGATGCACATTCTATAGTTGATTGGTGTAGTTCAACATTGTAATAGGGAGGGACACTTGATTCAACAGTGCACAGATTCTTTTGGTTCATTGATGAGGGTACAGTGGGAGGAAAATTGGATTGTCATACAATGAAAGATTCTTCAAAGATGCATTCATTTCGAAGCTCAGATGCAGGCACATGAACCATTTGGACACAAGAGTTTGCTTGTTTTTGTCAGAGTTGTATTCAATGTGAGTGGGATCAATGTGAGTCAAGTGAGTGGGTGGATACATGGGTACCACAATATCTAACTCCTTTATCTCAAACAATATCCATGCCAAATGACACAATGGAAAGTTGAGTTGATTATGACCTACTTTCAGATCTACTATAGATATGACATATTTTTGCAGTTGTTGCACCGCAGGGGAATGAAGAGAGATCAGACTATTGGTTGGCTCAATGTGTGCGGGTAAAGCATAAGCTAACACAACTGATGGAAGATGATGATGGTTTCATGTATCCTATAGGTTCAGTTGTGGTTGCAGGAACTTGGTTGTGAACATACATGATTAGAAAGAATGGCATACCTACATTTGAAGACTACGAGAAACCCAAAACCATTCTCATGTATTCACACCTTGTTATAGCAACAAATGTTAAGTTGTTGAAGCATCATGCCATACCAAAGACAAAAAAACTATGGACACTTAGTAATGTTGATCATGAAGCAATATTGGATACTCTTAAGAAAAGAGAAGACCCTTTAGGCACACTTGAATAACATTTTCAAGAATGGAAGGTAGAATGCTTATGTTCATTATGATTAAGTTCATTAGTGTTCTTTATTTAATATTGATATTTTATATACTATTGCAATGCAGGTGTCTTTAATAGTGATATTTTGTATGCCCTTTTGCAATATTTTTGGCAAGATTGATCATGGACCTGCTGCAAAAATAGCCAGCTCTGATCCTTTAGAAGAGGTATGCGTCTTTTATAGTTTGCATCACCAACTCATCATCATTCAAGTTGTTTAGATTAATATAGATCATATGTTAGTCTAAGCATCTTTTCTATTGTGACAATATAGATTTCTAATTTTCCCACTTTTGCGATATTCCTGGCATGATTGATCATGGACCTGCTACAACAATAGCCAACTCTGATCCTTTCGAAGATGTATGTGTCTTCTATAGTTTATATCACCAACTCATCATCATTCAGGTTGTTTAAATTAATATAGATATGTTAGTCTAAGCATCTTTTCTATTGTGACAATATAGATTTCTCATTTTCCCACTTTTGCGATATTCCTGGCACGATTGATCATGGACCTGCTGCAAAAATAGCCAGCTCTGATCTTTTCAAAGAAAATTTTGTAAAATTTCAATTCTCAAATTGGAAACAATGTAAGATGGTCATAATTGTGTATGGGCATAATCTATACCCAGTGAAGTTTTTTGAAATATGGGTCAAATGTATGGCATTATATAAAGGGTATGTTTAAAATGTAAAGGGGTCTGTATTTTGGAAACTCATAGGTTTTGTAAAGGGGTCTATTTTTGTACTTAATCGAGCTACAACCAAAGGTTTTATTCCTGTTTCTTTCTTGTTGGTATGCTCGTTTGAACCAAGTTTTATAATACTATCTAGTCCTCTCCCCTACTATCTCTTACTCTATCTCTTACTCAAAGAGTAAGGAGAGAGCTTAACCCATCTATGTTTTTTGAAGAGACATACATATACTAGCAATCACATGTGAAGATGTAATGGGCACATTGATAGGTGCAATATGAAATTATGTATGCTACAATTGAAGTAATTGCAAGAAGTCTTGTTATGGTGAAAGTTTTATTAGAGAATACATAATCATGTTTTCTTAAAGAAGAAGTATTAATAGGTATTAATTTTGAAGTAAATTTAATCTATATGCAAAGCATTTGTAAATCAATATGTGTGTAATTGTAATAGTAAAATTTGTGCATACCATGTCATTTCCCACACAATTTTGTGTCTATTTTGAAGAAATGTCTTGATACATGTACGTAGTGACTCAACATCTAAATTCAAGCTCATCTCTCTATCCTTTTATCAATTTGCATACTTAAATCACTATACAATTAGCCCTATCCTATTCTTATTCACACACATCTATACATTTACCTTATTTTCCCATTTATCACATTCACCAATGGGTATGCCCTCATTTATCCATTAGCCACCTGGAATTGATTGTTAGCCACTTAGATTTAACTATTAACCCATTCTAGGACACTTCTTCAATTGCAAGGGTGACCTCATGGTCACAAACCTATTCCCTTTCATTTTAAAATTCAAAATTCAAACTTTTGGCTAAGTGGCATCATTCACCCACTTTGAGTTGACTAAACACATGTTTGGCATAATTTGATGATATACGCTAGCATTAATAACATACAATATATTCATTATAATCATGAAAACATTCATTTATCTTATAGCATTGGAGAAATTAATAGTGAGACATTTTGATTCAATGCAATAAAAATGAGTAACAAATTTGAACATCTAGAGTGCTTGCCAACTATTTTTAATCTTGTTTCACTTTTTGGGGATTGATCTAGGAGAACTTTCCTCCCCATAAGAAATCAACAACCCTTATGATATTTCTAAATACCACCAAGTCCCTAGATATTCAAGAGTAGATCAAAGATAAAAATTCATACCCTTATCAACCCTTAATTATCAAATACCCCTATCAACCCTTAATTATGTTAGGTTGATTGTGTTTGATTGATTGCATTTACTTAATTATCCTAGGTTAACTTCATAAATAAACATTTTTTTTCTTTATATTTTGTTGAGACCAACCAATCCTACACTTGATCCAACCTTCTTTTTAGGGTTTTACATTATTAAGGTTTTCAAATATAAAGTTTTCTAAGTTTACATTCTATTTTCAAATTTGAACTTTCTTATACATCCTTGTACGTCATTGATACATTTTTCTATTAGGTTTTGCATTTTTTATGTTAAGATATAGTAAATTATATTCACTTGCAATTTGATGTGTAAATCTCTTGCATTGTTAGAATGAGTACTTGAATGATCATAAGGTGTTGACCATCATTGCCATCAATGAAATTGACCATCTCTCACATGTAATGCTTGGGAGTTACATTGGGAGAAGTGGATCATGTTTGCATAATTTATGGGTTCCTACTTTTGGGCTAGTTTTGGGAATTTGTGCTCTTGATGAGTTATTAGTCAAATACATTATCTATTCATGGATTCTATCTTGAGTGCTATTATAATTACACGTTGGGGTGGTTCGTGGTTTTAAACTATCAAGAATGGTTTTGGTGGCAATTAGTTTGGGGAAACCACTTACATGGTTTTATCTTCCCATTGCTTTATAAATTGGAGGAATTATATGGAGGTTTCATGGGTTATGCACGTGTACTTAAGGCCCTGAAGGGCTCGAGACAGGTTTGGTTGAAGGATTTTTTTTCTTTGAATCAATAAATTTTCAATTGCTCAATTCATATTTTACTATTTTTCTTGTGTTCCTGTGCACAAGCCATTCAAGCATTTTTGTATAAAATTTTTATGGAGAAATGTTATTACATGTATTGATGTTATTTCAAGAGTGGAAGGTGTGGAGAATTGGGTTTTGAAATAGAATGAAGAGTTCAAGGTCTAAAAATGGTTGTTTTTTTTCACTTGAAAATAGAGTTTTTACCCTAGGGTTTACAAAAATATCTGAGATACCAGAAGTTTCTTTGTTTTCTAAGCATATTGGGGCCTAAATAAAGGTGTCTAAGGTGGTGGAAGAGTCTGAAAGGTTGTGGAAGTGCTACATCCAATAAACCCTCAAGAATTACACTAAAAATAAGGGTTTTTTTATTTGACGGTTACAGTTCCATACAAATGGAATCCAATTGCAGAATCTTTGTTTTCTTGGAAATTTATTTGCTGCCCCAAGGTTTCAGGGGTTTCTGTGGTGTTTGAAGGTATGTTGCTTTGCATTTTTGGGCTAATTGAGTAGCCTGTTGAAGGGTGAATGTATAGGAAGTCAACACTGATCCAAAGGAGTCTGTGTTGTTTCTCATATATGTTGTGTAACTTGGATATGGTTGTTTGAATCAGTCATGTGTTCATCTGGTGTTTTGGAAGATTGTGGAGTAATTGGACAACAACTAGTTTCTCACTATTACAAGGGTTTAAGGGGTTTTAAGAGGGAAATGTGTATTTAGTTGCTTGCCAAGTTTTAAGGGAGTTTTGGACTCTCCAAAGAGGTTAGAATAATCTTGTTAGATGCCTCAAATAGGCAGGTTGCAAAGAATTTGTGATTGTCCCCTTGTGTCTGCATCAATTTTTCACCTAATTTCACTCGATCCAATATAGCTCAAAGTGATTTGATGTATTTGGGTGCAAGAGAGGACCATCCCTAGCATAAACATACCCATCCAAACATGTTGGAATATCCCATTTGGTCGTACGAGTTGCGGAATAAAAGTTGCACCACTTTGCAACTTTACACTACTTGCATCTGGCAATTTTTCCCTCCACTGAAAAGTCATCACCAAAAAAAAATGCCTTCGAGATAGCAAAAACTGAGAGAGGTTTTTGTAGATGGTCCCAACACAATCCCATAGCCTTAGACAAAGAGTCTGTAAGCATCACAACCTTTGGACTCTTAAGGGAAATCATCGGTCCAATGTAGCTTGGAGTGATTTGGCATATTTGGGTGCAAGAAAGGACCATCCCTAGTGTAAATGTACCCATCCAAACATGTTGGAATAGTCTGTTTGGTCGTATGAATTGCAAAATGAAAGTTGCACCAGTTTGCAACTTTACACTGCTTGCATCTGGCAACTTTTCCCTCCACTGAAAAGTCATCACCATAGGAAAACGCCTTTGAGATAGAAAAAACCGAGAGAGTTTTTTGTAGATGGTCACAACACAATCCCATAACCTCAAACGAAGAGTCTGTAAGCATCACGGTCTCCAAGAAATAGACCTTCAAATATTGCTACCTTTTAGCACTTTGGAATCTTAAGGGAAATCGCTGGTCCAATGTAGCTCAGAGTGATTCGGCGTATTTGGGTACAAGAGAAGACTATACCTAGTGTAAAAATACCCATTCGGATGTTTTGGAACAGTCCATTTGGTCGTACGAGTTGTAGAATGAAATTTGAACTACTTTGCAACTTTACACTGCTTGCATCTGGCAACTTTTCCCTCCACTGAAAAGTCATCACCACAAGAAAACGCCTCTGAGATAGAAAAAATTGAAAGATACTTTTGTAGATGGTCACAACAAAATCCAATAGCCTTAGACGAAGAGTCTATAAGCATCACGGTCTCCGAGAAATAGACCTTCAAAGATTGTTTCCTTTTAGCACTTTGGACTATTAAGGGAAATCATGAGTCCAATGTAGCTCGGAGTGATTAAGTGTATTTGGGTGCAAGAGAGGGCCATCCCTAGTGTAAATGTACCCATATGGATGTGTTGGAACAGTCTATTTGGTCGTACGAGTTACGGAATGAAAGTTGCACCACTTTGCAACTTTACACTACTTGCATCTGGCAACTTTTCCCTCCACTGAAAAGTCATCACCACAGGAAAATGCCTTCCAGATAGCAAAAACTGAGAGAGGTTTTTGTGGATGCTCACAACACGATCCTATAGCCTCAAACAGAGAGTCTATAAGAATCACGGTCTTTGAGAAATATACCTTCAAAGATTGCTGCCTTTTAGCACTTTGGACTCTTAAGGGAAATCGTCGGTCCAATGTAGCTCAGAGTGATTCAACATATTTTGGTGCAAGAGAGGACCATCCCTAGCATAAACGTACCCATCTAGACATGTTGGAATAGTCCATTTGGTCATACGAGTTGCGGAATGAAAGTTGCACCACTTTGCAACTTTACACTACTTGCATCTGACAACTTTTCCCTCCATTGAAAAGTCATCACCACAGGAAAACACCCCCAAGATAGAAAAAACCGAGAGAGATTTTTGTAGATGGTCATAAAATGATTCCATAGCATCAGACGAAGAGTCTGTAAGCATCACGGTCTCTGAGAAATAGACCTTCAAAGATTGCTTCCTTTTAGCACTTTGGAATCTTAAGGGAAATCGCTGGTCCAATGTAGCTTGGAGTGATTTAGCATATTTGGGTGCAAGAGAGGACCATCCCTAGCGTAAACGTACCCATCCAGATGTGTTGGAATAGTTTGTTTGGTCGTATGAGTTGCAGAATGAAAGTTGTGTAACTGAGGGTAATTTCTAAAGGTTTGATTAAATCAATCAATTCAATGCAAAAGACCAAAAACCCAAAGTCCTATCAAGTACAAAGGAAATTGAATAAAATGGTTATACCTATTTCTCAAAAATTCGATGATTACCTCCATAGTACCTTCTTACTTGTTGGATGATGATTTTCCCTCAAATCGAACATGCGAGCAATCTGTAAATGTCTAAGTCCTACAACAAGCCTTGAAGGATTTGATAAATGCCTAAAGTCTATGCCTATGACTATGACAATATAAGTGAAAATGCCTATGCCTAAACAATGTTAAGATTTGATCAAAATGAAAATAATAAATGCTATGAGAAATCTAAGAATGCAAGTGCAAGAGTGTAATGCCTATAATATGTGCTTGTGTAATCGAAAAGTGAGAGGAAAATGGCATTTTATAGAAAATGTTATTTTGAATGGACAAGTGAGATTAATTCATGATTAAGACCTAAAATGAAAGGTCTAGATTAAATCTAAGAATCCCTAATTATTGTTACGAAAAATTCGTTAATCGAACGGTCAAAATAATATCTCAGATAATTGGATCGACGGTGGAGAATAAATGAGATAAATTAATTAGAAAATAAAGATTTTCGAAAATCAAGAAGATAAAGACTGCTTGATTTGTGAGATTCAAAAAATCAAGAAGATAAGGGTTGGACTGAAGATTAGATTTGGAAAATCAAGAATCTGCTCGATTACTTGATTTTTCGAAGATTAGTTACCATTTTGAATTAAATTAATTCAAAATATGGATTTTGTGAGACAATAAATATGTCAAATGTGGCTTTCAAGATCTCGATTACACACGCACACATTATAGGCAATACACTGTTGCACTTGCATTCTCAGATTTCTCATAGCATTTATTATTTTTATTTTGATCAAATTTTAACATTGTTTAGGCATAGGCATTTTCACTTATATTGTCATAGTCATAGGCATAGACTTTAGGCATTTATCAAATCCTTCAAGGCTTGTTTTAGGACATAGACATTTACCAATTGCTCGCATGTTCAATCTAAGGGAAAAGCATCATCCAACAAGTAAGAAGGTACTATGGAGGTAATCATGGAAGTTTTGAGAAACAGGTATAGCCATTTTATTTAATTTCCTTTGTACTCGATAGGACTTTGGGTTTTTGGTCTTTTGCATTGAATTGATTGATCTAATCAAACCTTTAGAAATTACCCTCAGTTACATTGGTGAACCCGACTCCATTTTTTTTGTTATTTCTGTACGATTTTTTTTTTTTTGCTATTTTGCAGGTACAGGTACAGAGCGATGCAACCACCTTTTTAAAAAAAATTGTGACACATTTGATGCATCGCAACGCATTCGCACATAGAAAATCCGCAATTGCTTTGACAAGTCGCAATCAAGATCTTGAAAGCTACATTTGACATATTCAATCGTATTTGAAGTCCTGAACGACGTATCTGCTCTGTCGTGCCACATTCTACTGGTAAAAATTTTCTTTCATTTTTGACATTCTGGTTTTCTTGTTTTAGGGTTTTCTGGTTTCTGGTTTTTTTTCTTGTTTTTCTGGTCTTCTAATTTCCTGGTTTTTCATTTCTACATGTTAGCTAGCTAATATTTTTGTGTTACTAATCTTTGTTTGCAACATGTGGCAGTTACTATTCATGTGTCAAAGATCATTTCATAAAGGAACTACTAATCTTTTGTCTGCAGATTCGAATGTCGAAGACGGAATAAAACAAACATTGTGCTTGTTTTTTTCATAGATTAGCAAACATTTAATTTTGGTGCACATAAAAAGAACATTCATGTCTTCTTTACTTGACTGTGTTTGCAAAATGGTAGGTGAGTATGCTCTCACTTGGTGAAAACCTGGTGATAAGAAAACCAGACCCATTTTTATCTGTTATTACCTTGACTTAGTAATCGAAGTATTCTCTCCCCTTATGCTTTTGGGCTATCCTAAGTGTAAGAGAAACGGTTACTAACTCTAGAAATTGGGCCTGCCTGGGGATTTCATCACCCCAACGCAACTCAAACCAGTAACGGAGCTAAAGCCAAGCTTCCCCCGACCGGTATATAAATGTAAATCTTAAGGGAAAACCTAAGATTGTGAGTGCAGATGTGTCATACAGATGGAGTTGTACTCCCTTAAACCCTGTTGAGCTTAACCTCTTCAGGCTGGAGTGCCACCTTAATGGTGATTAATCTCTTTCCCCATGTATGGCCACTCGAATGGGGGTCTCGAACTAAAAACTCTTGTATGGAAAGCCAAAAACCTTCTATTTTCTAGTGCAACATCGGTCGGTGTGAAGGAATCCACACTTTTGCAGTTTGTAGTAGAGGTGATCAACTCGCCATGGGAGTTTCATAGGGGTTGGAAGCTTGGTTGGCCTGAGAAGAGAGTGCACTGTAAGGGGGAGCCCGTGTATCCAAGCTTCTAAATTCACATGCTACAGATATGCGGTTGGGGAAACTCGCGTCGAATCTAGCGAATACTGTCATGGCCTAACCTAGGATTGTGATTATCTGATGTGTGTTTGGTTACTTTTAAAACACTGTGCTTTTCAAGTGCTTTTTGGATTTATCACATTTACAGCTCCAAACAAAATGTTCAATATCAAACAGATCAAATTTGCCATGAAAAATGACAAGACAAACTTTTTTTTACAAAGTATGTCGCATCTGTCAAACTGCATTTAACTTTCTGAATCACAATCGATCTACTAAAATGCATTTTACCTTTCAAATACCGCATATGCATGCATTGCAACACAACTAACTATCATTGAGTCGCATATGCTAAACTGAATCGCATTTTTCTGATTCTGAGTCACATTTTCTCAATCTGAGCCGCATTCGCAAAACCGTGACGCAACTGACTGTCATTGAGTCGCATATGATAAAATGAGTCACATTTGTCTATTTTTGAGCCGCATTCACAAAACTGAGATGCAACTGACACCTCAAACGATGCATTTTCTTGTTACAATTTTAAACTTCATACAAAGTCAAATCCGAAGTCTTCATCTTGTCAAAAAAATTTCAAACATTTTTTCCAAGAAGATTCTATCAGAAACCAAACTTGAAATTGCTCAAAGTCTTGACCATTGTTTTGCATTCATCACCATAGGTTTCATCCTTCATTATTTTAGTTGCACACATTCAACATTAGGTTGTCCCTAGGTTCACATTTTTGCATCCTTAGGATTAGGTAAATCTCAGCACAATTTGCAACATCATTGTTTTCGAAACTAGGCTCCTTTGGACTAAGTTATCAAACCCCTTTTTCAGTCATTGTCCTCTTTTGTGAGATTTTCCAACTCAAAATTCTAGTTAGGAAAACTCACTAGTCATTTTGACCTTGTCACCTTGTCATTTTCAACAAAGTCCTCTAGTAACCAAAATCGAAAACACAGTTTGAGCTTAGATGTGCTTAGGTACCCTTGTCTTAAAATTGCATTTTAAATCTTCACATTGCATATCCTATTCGCAAAAATCCAAAAACATTAGTCATCCTAGTCGTCATTTGGAATTTACACCTTGCATAGTGTCATCACCACATTTAGTTGTCATTCCTTTCCATTTGAGCAATCTCATTTATGGTGGAAACTAGACTTCAAAAACAACAAAGACAAATGGCAAATCCTCAGCAAGACCCCACATCCACTATCAACAATCCAACGTATGACCCAAACTAGACATTTGATGATCCATTTAGCAAAACAAACAATCAACCTTTAACGATGACACCACACTCATCAAACAGTCCATTTGAACCATTCTTGCATAAAGATGAGTACGATCAAATACTCGAGGAAAAATTAGAGGTAGCAGCACAAGACCCAGAGGCATCTTAATTTTTTGAAACAATGGTCCTTTACAACAGAGATAGATACTTGGCCATACTCTTGAGTCAAGGAGCCAAATTACCCCAAGGATTCGACATTACCACAATATAATCAACACCTCCAGACCCTAATGACAACAACATGCATAACATATCACATAGTGGTCAACCTCCAAACACTACGAGCAATACCTTCGTTGACACCACAACGACAGTGCATGCTACCTCCAACATCCCAAACACCTCCAACACAATAAATACTACATCTATTAGAGGATCACAATCATCCACAATACCCACAACATCTACGACACTGTCCCTATTAGCTGGAACCACTCTTGGCTCAACAATATGGGAAAATTACTCCAATCCTCTTTTTACCACTACGATAAATGCCATGGGGGCATCATCAAGTCATAACAACCCCCCCTTGATAGCTACATCTACTACCATGAGTACACCTTCGACATATCCACTCAGTGGTATTTCACAAAATCCTTTGGGAGGGGGCAAGGGACGCATTTTTATCCAAGGACAACAACCAAATGTTAACACGACAACACAGTCACATGTCATTGCCTCCCAAGGTACAAATACAAACATTCCCCTTGTGCAAACCCAACAATTTGCACAAGGTGGCCAAGTAACACAATCTATGGCACCATTAATGCATCATAACATTCATGGTCATCACATTCCCCAAATAACGACACACATGGCTGGGGGACACATCCCAACCTACTCATCTAATGTTCATACTCACCAACACGCACCCAATCATAACTTTCAATATCAACAACACGGTAATCTACAAACGTCATACATATCACAACAATCCATACTGCCACAATACACCAATATTCATGCACAACAAATGGGAACCTATGGTGTACCAAGCAATACAACATTCGGAAACACAAATGATCCTGTTATGGATGCCCTCCAAACAAGACTGATGGGGGTAGAAAAAAAAATTCAAAACATATACATTTTAGGTTAGAAATCAGAAATATCATATGACCTAAATGTATACCCATTCGACATAAGCATATACATGCCTCCATTTCCTCCGGGATATGTGTCACCCAATTTCACAAAATACAAAGGCAAGACAAACCCCATTGAACATGTTAGCGAATTCACAACCAATTGTATGGACATCGCCTATGAACAAACATACTTGATGAGACTTTTTTCTAAAAGTCTGGCGGGTCAAACCCTTGAATGGTTTTCCACACAAAAGGTTATCCAGACATGGGATGAGCTTAACCGAAAATTCATCAAAAACTACACGTACAACATCGACATGGACACCTCCATCACTAGCTTGTGCACTCTCACGCAAGAGGATGCTAGAGAGACATTTATCCCATTTTTTCAAAAATGGAGAAGCCTTGCTAGTTGATGTCACATTGACATCCCCGAAAGGGAGAAAGTCGACATGTTTGTCCAAACACTCCTGGGTCCCCTAAAATATGCATTGCAAATACATTGTTGCACAAACTTCACAGATTTAGTTGAAAAAGGGGTCCAGATTGAGAAAGCCCTTATTGCAAAGGGAGTATTACGATATGGTTCCAAAAACATAAATGTCAATCCAACCACCGACAAGAATAAATACTAGGGAAAAAATAAACACGTTACAAATGATGGTGTTGTTGATGCCAAGACTACAAACATTGTGGCTCCTGTACTAGCCCTAAAAGGGGTTCAACAACAACACCAACCAACAATGACATCGACACCCCCTCCTAATGTCCCTTTCAACAATTAGAATAGTCAAAATAACCAGGGACAATACCGTCAGACTAGACAATTTCCTAAAGGTCACACATACACTTCTTTGGGTGAACCTATTGAAGAAGCCTGAAGAAATGTCTCCAGAATGGGGTCATTACACTCCAAGAACCAAAACCATATGACTAGGACAATTCAAACCAGCATGGTGAATGACAATGCATTTTGTGAATACCATCGAGGAAAAGGACATACAACCTCAAACTGTCGACAATTAAAAAACCTAATACAAGATCTCATCGAAGGTCGTGTCATTGAAGTAGGTGGATCTCAATTTGCCTCCAATTCATATCATACTATCCATAAGAATCCACTACAAGACCATGGTTCTCATAAGGCTTCCACGTCAGGTCCATAGATGCACAATAATCAAGCTAACTTTGCCCGAGTCAAGTACGACTATTCTAGTTGACCTACTATAAACAATGTCTGAACTGACGATGAATACATCAATACCATTACGGTCAGGAGAGCACCCCAATGTAATGCTACTACTCATAGTGGCAAGGTTACCATAGCCGGTCCGACTCCTGCTAGACAAGCCAAAATCACCATACCGGGCCCACCTGCTAAACAGTCACAACCTGTCCCATCTACTAAACAGTCACAACCTATACCGACCATAAAGCAGTGGAAACTCAAAAGTCAGTTCAACCTCATTGACCATCTAGGAAAGACTCCCGCACAAATCTCTATACTCGAGCTGCTTCATATATCTCCCGCACACAAAGATATCCTAGATAAAACCTTGCTTGAGTCGTCGGTCCCCAAGGACATCGATGTCAATCAATTTGAAACCATGGTGGGATATCTCACTACACCTCACCATGTCACCTTCTCAGATCAAGATTCTCATCACCTAAAACCAACCACAATGATGCATTGCACATAGAAACTTTTTTCCACAAGCACAAAGTTAGACGGGTTTTAGTAGATGGCGGAGTAGGATTGAATATATGCTCCCTCAAACTAGTTAAGGCTCTAGGGTTCTCTGATGTGTGCGTAGACCCCACAAAGAGTATAGTGATCAAAGCATACAATGACAAGGAACGCTCTTCACATGGCATTATCTGTCTCCCTATCATAGTGGGACCAGTCATTGTGGACACAACCTGCCAAGTCCTAGATTTGGAACTACCATCTAACATCTTGCTAGGCCGTCCATGGATTCATGCCTTAAAAGCTGTTCCGTTCACATATCACCAATGCCTAAAGTTTCCATTTGACGGCATGGAAATAACCATATACGGAGACCCCGACCCCTTCCAATATTGTACCAACCTAAGGGGTATTTCTGAAAACTGAGTGCCTATTAATTGGGAAGCACCTGGCTCCTTGTCATCCAAATACATTGATCCATCCACACTCACATCAGTTTCCGCATCCGTTCCATCCACATCTTCTACCGTACCACCGCCTCTGTGAAACCCTAAGACGGATTCCACTATCAAAATCCAGGACCTTGGCTATGGAGAGTTCAAACTAAATACAACATACAACATAACAACAATACCCAAGTCTCCAAAGATATATGGCCAGCCATGTTTGAGAATGGAACCCAGGGAAACTTTCAAAGTTCCACCGAAAATGGTTTCTATCAAGTGGAGAGACATGAGTAGTGAAGACCTTGCTGACATTATAGGATGGATCTATAAGGATACTATTGCACTACCCCCATTACCAGTTCAAAAGTATGGCAAGGGTTATGAAATAATGAAGGCTAAAGGCTACGATGGTACTAGTGGCCTAGGAAGAAATAAAACTGGCCGAAGGGAACCCATAGAAACTTTTCAAATTCTAAAGTATCTTGGATTAGGGTTTGGATCCCCTGACAATGACGATCGATGAATCATTGGACTTTCGAGTGAGTGAGTATATGCTTCGAAAAGTGTCAAGACTACTAAGGAAACCCTTACCGAAACTGACTCCCAAGAGTGGGAATTTGGCTCAGAATGATCCCTAAGTCACTGTTGTCTTGATGATTTGTTTGTCGAACCAGGGGAACTAACCTCTGAACAACGGTTTTGGAAAACATATAAAATTGAACAGGCACCAAATAGTCAAAGTCCCATTAGCACTTCCCATGATGAACAACACCCATCATCTAAACCCCTTCAGTCCAATCCATTTGAAGTATCGGACGACATTGACAATCAGGGCTCAAAAACCTTCACCCCTTATTTTGACAACAAATATGACACTAGTGAAGGAGAATATTGGATAGAGTCCGATGTCAAGTTGGATGATGATAATCTCATCTACAACATCACTGAACATGTCTGCATGATATCCGCATCCTCACCCCAATTCACCAACATTGACGATGGCATTACCTTAGTTTACCCTGAGCTAGTCGATTGGGACCAACAAGGACCGCCAGCCCTGGACACATTTCAGAATGATGAGGCAATTGCTGAATTTATGGGATTATGAGAAGGCATACCCAGTGGGGACCACAAATCAAGATTCGCCATTGATTTAGACTGCACGAGATACTTTGGTGAGACTACTCTGTCCTCTAGTCTCAAAAGTAAAAATAAGAATAAGATAAAAAATGAAACGTCTCTAGGTGAAAATCGAAAAGCACCTCTTAACGATAAAATAGCAAAAATAAAGGACGTATCTGTAGGTGAAAACCTCTTTGAGGTGCCCAAAGATGGAGGACTGGACTTTCTTCCCTTGCAATAGGAGAAATCGGCTATGCTTATCGAAGACAGAAATCGGCTATGCTTATCGAAGACACAATAGAGGATAACATATCAACTACAGAAGATCCCAAGATGGTCCTCTTTGCTGCATCATTAACTGAAGATGGGAGATCTGAATTTCATAAATTCTTTGCAGAAGGAAAAGTAAACTTTGCATGGTCCTATGCTGACATGCCAGGATTGGACCCAGAACTAGTTCTGCACCATCTCTCGCTATTACCTAATGCTAAACCAGTCAAGCAGAAGTTGCACAAAATGTACCCTCAGGTTGCTCTATTGGTCAAGGCCGAGTTAAAGAAATTACTAGACACCAGATTCATACGGTCTATTAATTACGCTAAATGGATTTCTAACTTGGTGCCGGTGACAAAGCCAAATGGGCTGATCTGTGTATGTACAGACTTTCGGGACCGAAATAAAGCATGCCCAAATGATGACTTTCCTTTGCCAAACATTGACATCATAGTTGACCTCACCATAGGATATGAGATGCTATCCCTCGTGGATGGTTTCTCTGGCTATAATCAGATTTGCATTGATCCTGAAGACTAGCACAAAACAACATTTACTTGCCCATGGGGTACATATTGTTGGAATGTCATGCCATTCGGTCTCAAAAATGCAGGTGCCACATACCAAAGGGCTATGACCACAATCTTCCATGACATGATGCACAAAATAATGGAAGATTATGTAGATGACCTATTGGCCAAATCAGAAACCAGAAAAGATCATCTAAAGGTACTTGACATAATTTTCAAGAGACTTGAAGAGTACAAAGTCCGGCTAAATCCTAAGAAGTGTGTTTTTGGGGTCACATCAAGAAAAATCCTGGGATACATAGTCTCCCAAAGAGGTATAGAGGTTGATCCAGCAAAGGTCAAAGCCATCATAGACATGCCTCCACCCAGAGGAATCAGTGAACTAAGAACTCTACAAGGCAGAATACAATCTATTCGGCATTTCATAGCCCAATTGGCAGATAAGTGTCACCCATTCCAGTATCTATTGCGCAAGGGTATCCCCTTTGTATGGATAGATAAATGTCAAGAAGCCTTTCAGAAAATCAAAGATTACCTACTATCAACACTAGTCCTCATGCCTCTAATTCATGGAAAGCCATTAATCCTATACATCTCGACCACTAGTTTAGCACTAAGGGAATTACTGGCACAAAATGATCATGAAGGAAAAGAACGAGCCATCTATTACATCAGTCACACACTGATAGGGTATGAGTTGAACTATACAAACATTGAACGTGCATGCCTTGCTATTGTCTTTGCATCCCAAAAACTAAGACACTATATGCTTAGTCACCTGACACAGCTGGTCACCAAGATTGATCCACTGAAATATCTCTTAAGTCTGGCAGCATTAATAGGCCGGTTGGCAAAATGGGTCATGATACTAAGCGAGTATGACATACAATATGTCGAGCATAAGGCAATAAAAGGACAGATAATAGCAGATCAACTAGAAGATGCACCGATTCAAGTCACCCATCCACTAGTAACTGATTTTCCCGATGAGTCCATTTTTCATGCAGAACTGGCAGCACCATGGAAGCTATATTTTGATGGATCTCATACTGGTCATGGCTCAGGTGTTGGAATATTTTTTATCACACCACAAGGGGATTCAATTCCTCATGCATTCTAGATCACTTTCCCTTGTACAGATAACATAGCCGAATATGAAGCACTAGCCACATGTCTCAAAATGGCAATTAAATGGAAAATTCAAACATTGCTTGTATTTAGGGATTCCTAGCTCGTTATCAACCAAGTGAATGATGACTATCAAACAAAGGATGAGAAGTTGCTCCCCTACTAGAGGATGGTGGATAGTTTTCTGACATACTTCCAATTGATTGCTTTTGAACAAATCCCCAAGACACAGAATAAGGCAGCTGATGCAATGGCTACTATTGGTTCTCTCTTAGACATCCCTCAAAATGTGTCACAATTTGAGTTCTTAATAGAACAACTTTTAATACCGGCATATGATATCCCAGAATCAGAAATGGTTTGCGAACTTGTTGGTCCCAACTCTCCCTAGTATCAGGACATTTATGACTACCTAAAATCTCAAACCCTTCCACTGAACCTATCCAACAACCAAAGGAAGTCCATCCAAAAATCTGCAAAGTATGCTATCGTCAGTGACACCCTTTACCGCCGTAGTTTTGACGACACCCTCCTTAGATGTCTCGACACAAATAAAGCGCGTATGACCCTACGCGAAGTGCACGACAGTATATGTGGGTCTCATTCGAGTGGTCCTACTCTAGCTAAGAAAGTAATGAGACTTGGGTATTATTGGCCAAAAATTGAAAAGGATGCAATTGAATATGTGAGGACTTGTTGCAAATGTCAGATTCATAATGATTTGATCCATGCTCCAGCACAGGAACTTCAACCAATCACTTCTCCTTGGCCATTCACTCAATGGGGACTCGGCCTCGAGGGTAAAATTCATCCAACCTTATCCAATGGCCACAAATTCATTATCACCGCCACTGAGTATTTTACGAAGTGGATTGAAGCCATCCCATTGACATATATTACTGATAGACAAATATCGAAGTTCATCCTTAACTACATCATTTTTCGGTATGGCCTTCCGCAATCCATCATCACTGACAATGGATGTCCGTTTAAAAACCAAGACGTTTGGGAGTTATGTGAGCAATTTCATATTCAACACCATTTTTCATCTCCCTACTACCCACAAGGAAACAGTCAAGCTGAGGGATGCAATAAAACCATTGTCAAAATCCTCAAAAAGACTGTCAATGACACTGGCCATGATTGGCACATACAACTCAACCCTGCTCTATGGGCTTACTGAACTAGCATTCGTATGCCTACAAGAGCAACTCTATTTTCCCTAGTCTTTGGCGCTGGGGCCATCTTACCTATTGAGGTCAAAATTCCTTCATTATGAGTCTCCCTGAAGGGTTTAACTAATGAAGAGGAGTATCGACAATCACACTTACACAAGCTGGAAATGCTGGACGAAAGAAGGAAAAATTCATTGAACCATCTCCAAGCATATTAGAACTGTCTTTGTCATAGCTACAATAAGAAGGTTATGGTCAGACAGTTTGACATTGGTGACCTAGTTCTCATGCAGAACCCCAAGAACCAAGCCGACAGAGAAAAGCCAAGAAAGTTTGAACCAAACTGGTTGGGTCCCTACATTATCATATCTTCTTTTAGTTCTGGAGCTTATCAGCTGGCCACACCAGATGGAGAACAACTGATAGAGCCCATCAACAGTTTACATCTCCAAAGGTTCTATGCATAGCATCAGAGGATTGAGTTGAAAAACTTCCAAATACAAAAAAATTAAAAAAATGATAAAAAATTGTTGCCTTGATGAAAACCTGGCAAATAGGCATCTTGGTGACACCAAAAAAATAAAAAAGTCAAGAAAATAGTAAAGAGAAAAATGATTCGTTCAATAGTGAAAACCTGACAAACTAGCACTTTGGACAAGTACCATGGTGAAAACCTGGCAAACAGGCGCCATGTGTAGTTAATCATTGCTCTGCCATCTACTGTCACTTTGTCTGCCTTGGCCTAGGATGAAAGGTATTATCGCCATTATTATGCAAATTGCCACCACATTCTACCCTACCTGTCATAGTGGATAAAATATTGACATCAAGTCCTGACGACTGTCCATCTAGTAAACCAGCAGCATCCTGTCCATGTTCCTTAAAAATGGCTAAGTCTTGGACTTAACTAGGGGCAAAATTTTATCATGAAACTATAGTTGATGTCGCACATGATTTTGGCAATTGGTAAAAAGTCCTGAAAAAAAAAGAAGAAGATAAAAACATCATAAAAAGTCCTAAAAAAAGACCAAAAACATCACAAAAAGTCCTGAAAAAAGAAGAAGACAAAAACATCATAAAAAGTCCTGAAAAAAGACCAAAAACATCGCAAAAAGTCCTGAAAAAACACTAAAACATCATAAAAAGTCTTGAAAAAAGACCAAAAAGATCACAAAAAGTCCTAAAAAAAGACAAAAACATCATAAAATGTCTTGAAGAAAGACCTAAAAATCATAAAACGTCCTGAAGAAAACCACAAACAAAACATCAGACTACTCGAAGAACGCAAACACATTGTCATCTCTTGTCAAAGTCAGTCATATCAATTAGTCTTTGTCATTTGTCTGAACTACGTTGTCTTTGTGCATTTTCTATGTAGGAAAGACTCATATTTGAGTCCCCGAGACATTAGGTCAGTCCATTTAGGTTTGTCAGAATAAAATCATGATTCAAACTTCTGTCCTTTGGACAAAGTCATTGGTCGTGTTGAACTACAAGGTCTCTGAGTGTATGACATAGGCAAGGCCATCTGTTGATGAGCCCCCGGGGCTGCACTAGGTCAGTCCATTAGGGTTCATGACACTACACTGGCACACATTCAGCATGACAATCTCATCAGCAGGTCAATCATATCATCATGGCAAAATCTGCATATAGACAAACATAAGTCAAACTCAGTCAAAGTAGGTCAAATCATCATAACCTATCAAACTGTCAACTTTAGGTTAATCTTCAGATGTGTCCTTCTGAAAGATAGCCTTAGTCATTCATGCCTTAGGATGTGTCCTTCCTAGGCATTGTCACTGTCATTCGACATTTCGCGGGATCCTCTTGGCATCTAAGGATCGCTCCTCTTAACATCATTTTTTCTTCAGATATGTCTTTCTGAAGAACCAACTTTGTCATCTATGCCTCAGGATGTGTCCTTCCTAGGCATCATCATCATCACCGTCACATGGCATTTGGAGATCAATTCTCTTGACATTCATATTATTCAAGATGTGTCCTTCCTAAATTTGGAAAATTTGGACATTTGTCATTTGAGCAACATCAAAGCTTTATTACTCGGACATCTCATCATCAGTAAACCTGACATCTTGACATCAGAACAATGGATATCTAGACGCACTTGACAAACACTTAACAATTTTCTTTTAGTTTTTATCATGATATTAGTTTTTCAGCGAGATCCCACTAAGCAATATTTAGAGAAGCGACAACGTATCATGACGATTGACAAGCATGACTACTAGTTTCTCAACAAGGTCCTGACTTTGGGATTTAGAAAAATAATGACATATCATGGTAAGGGCTCTATTTTTGTATTTTGACAATCATGCCACTAGTTTCTCAAGGATGTCCTAGAAACAAGATTTAGAGAAGCAACAACGTTTCATGATTTGTCCTTGTCTTTTTCTGCTTGTGGTTGATTATGACAAAAAGACTGGGGAAATCATGCTCTTAGTATGAGTCATGATCATCCTTGTCTGTGACTGCTTGTCTTACACGATGGTATGACTTTGCACACCTTGATCTATGTCATATCATGGTGTTTCTTGGCCATTACAATAGTCTACCCAATGATTATTAAGAGCAATAAATATTAAAGTCCTACAGTAAAGCTTTGAAGGATTTGGTTTAGGAATTAACATGCATTTTCATCGGTCTGGTCATCTCCTCTTATTCAGTCTGGTCATCTTCTCTCATCAGTCTCATCGTCTTCTCTCATCCATCTCACGATGATATCCTGTGACATTCAAAAACATAAGTGCATACATGATCATAAACATTGCATTAGGTCCATACATACATCATCCACAACATTAAATCATATACATAATCACAAATAAGTGCATTAACAAAATCAACAACGTGAAATCCATTTACTAAATACATTACGCACATCATTATCATTATCACCTCACATATGTAAGAATTACATCATCATAGCATCAAAATCATAAATAAGCATCATAGGACATACATGCTACATCATAAATCAACATCATACATCATATATATCATAATACATTAAATTAAAGAGCATCACATAACACATGTAGGCCGCATCAAAACTGCATCATCATATAGTATCACCTCAAAAATGTACAATGTCACAGGATAAAGTCATGGAATATCCCAAAAATGGAGCTCGCAGGCTCAATAATCTATACATAGTGTGTCATAATAACAAAAGGCCCCTAGGGTAGACTCTCATCATCCCCTCATGGTGAAGAATGTGGCAGCTGCAACTCTGAAACTGAGACTAAACCAATAGGAAGACCTGTCACAACCTCTGCCTATGCCACTAGTGGAACTGCGAATGAAGGCACCATCTCTATGGCAACAGACACCTGTGATGTCATTGCAGCCAGACTTTGAGAAGTAGAGGCATCAACCACTGGTGGCTGTACCTATACTGACCTCTGCACTGAATCAGTCAACCCATGACTGTGACCTGAATGGTGACTTGGGGTGTGATGGTGTGAGTGATGTGACCTATGAACTGATGTGTGCCTTGTCGAGGTAGACCCTCTGACACTAGTGTGACTCCTGCTACCACTAACATTGCTTGATCTGTGGCCATTTCCTGTCCTCGACTGTGACTGAGACAAAGTAGGATCCCGTTGCTCTGGTGGCACGGCCTACTCGTATAATGTCTAATACTACCCCAATCTCGTGCTCACTCTGGCCAACTCGTGAGCCATGTCTCCTACAGGCCTTGTGCATAATGCTACAAACTAAGTGCACCACTGAGCCAAATCCTGCTGGCAGATCACTGCCTGATCCCGCTCTACTCGGACTACCTCTAACTCTGACTGTAGGGCCCTAACCTGTGCCATGCTCTCATCTAATCTCTGTTGTAGGTTGGCCACCCTCTGATCTATCATGGCATCATGAGGCAACACTGAACTAGAGGGTATCTCCTCTCCCTCCACCATTCGCCATTTGAGGAGTCTCTCAGCCTCATCCATGGTGTCGTCCTTGTTGTCATCGTCCTCTACCACATCCTTTGCCACCTCCTCCTCCTGTCTCTCCTCACCCTCTCCCTCTTGTCGGGGCTACTCCTCTCTCTCCCCCTCCTCGGCAACCTCAGGGATAGCATCTAATGCTACCCTCGCCACTTGTGGGTGCACCCTCCGGACCTGTCTCTGCCCATCCTGCTATCGCCTCTGGCCATCTCTGCCATCATCCCCACCTTTGCCTCCATCCCCACCCCTACCTCTGTCTCTACCTCCGTCTCTGCCTCTACCTCTCCCCCTGCCTCCATCTCTACCCCTGCCACCTCGCCTGGCCCGTGGCACACGAGGAATAATGGACCACCTATCCATAGGTGCTGGCCCGTGAGGATCTGTCAACGACACTGGTCTATGTGCCTCCCACCATAGGTCATAATCAGCTATCGTCAAGAGATCGGCTGCTCCTCCCCTCCATCCCCATACCTGGGCTCCTAGCCCGTCAATCTACTGCTTTACGAAGGCCACTCGAATGGCTGGTCCCCAAGCATACTCTCTGGAGGATTGGGCGTACTCAGCTGTCCCTGTAGGTACACCTTGCTACTCTCTGAACTGCCTCAAGACACGCTATGGTAAATACATCTCAATGATCAAAGACGTCTACACTGTCTGAGCAATCAAATACCTAAACTTTCTACAAAGGCTAAGGTGCTCATCCTCATCATTCCACTGTGCGTAGTCTCTGTACGGTCTCCAGATGAAAGACACCATCATGTCAATCCTATGTCGCCACCAGCCTCTCTCGCCCATCTGAGTCTGTTGTAAAGCACCGGCGTAGTAATAGGCATAGGGCATCCCCTCAGCCAACTGTGGTCTCTGAATAGGCAGACGAAATATGGCACGTGCTCCCAAGTCCAGATCATCATCAAAGTAGTCCTGCAAGAGATACTCTCTGCCCTCCTGTACACAACATCATGCAACTAATGGTAAAGTGTCCCTAGTAAACAGGGACCCCAGGCATAAACGGTCCTATCATGTCTCATGCCAACCAGGATGTCACCCCAACCAATAGGAAATCTATGTCCTTAGCAGTCGGGAACCAAAATACCTGTAATCAAGGTCGAAAGGAATGCATCAAAGTGACCATAATGCTCTGCCATGAACTCCCATCTGATCTCATAACCCTTGATGCCCAATCCTACACCTTGATCTCAGTAGTACACTTTAAAGGTCTGCTTGCCATGACAAGGGTCATAGACGATCCGCTTCCCTTGGATCAGCACTCGAAGAATTGGTAGACGTCCTCTAGAGTAATGGTAGCCTCACCTGTAGGTAGGTGGAATGAACAAATCTTCGAATGCCACTGCTCACACAACGCAGTCAATAATCCCCTATTCGCCTGAATGGCGGGCATGTAGGCAACATAGAATAATCCCAGTCGCATTAATCGTCATTGCTCTTGCGGGCTCAACTAGTTAACAAACCGAAATGTCGTCGGTCTGCTCTCTCGTGTATAGATAGGGGCAAGCTACCTTTGCAAAAAGGCGAACAGTATATCAATACTTTCTAGACAACTAACAACAACATCAAAAGCATTAAGGGTTTCACAAATATCAAAATCGGTCTCAATAAAAGACAAAAATCAAATGCATCACGTTATAGAAATTGCATCGTGTTATAGCAGTTGCATCACAAATATTCAAATGCATCTTGAAAAACCTCAAATGCATCACAATATGACAGTTGCGTCGCTTGGTTACCCAAATGCATTGCATTATGGCAATTGCATTACGAATTCTAGCAATTGCGACACAAAAAAGTGAATGCGGCTCTAAAATGAGCAATTGTGGCACAAATTGACAATTGAGACATTCCAAGCCTCACATGCGACTCGGTTAGGTTAATGTGTCGTAGTTTTTATCGAATGTGTTGCAACGCCTCACCCACCTTAAAATTAGCTAGTCATTCGTGTCGTGACGCATCAAATGCGTCGAACGTGTAGACGATTGCGGCTTACGCGAACGCAGTTGCATCGCGGCGTAGTCATTGTTTGCCCTAGAAATCTAAAATTGACACACAAAATGAGAAAATTACAAAGTGGGACAAGGGTACATACTACTGGCTCTTAGCCCTCTGGCCGCCTGAATGTTCGCACGATCTCCCTGCGATGCTCTGACACTGGTATCACCATCCTTGCTGCTATGCTTTTTTCTCTGAGCTCTCGAAATTTGCAAAGTAAATAGTGGAAATGAATTGACTTTTACCCATTTGTCAACCTATTTATAAAGTCAAAATGACATTTCTCAAACAAGGTTATTACTGGAGGTTTAGTTGACCACCTTTGACTTCTGTGTTAGCTGCTTTAAACATTATAGAATTTGAAACCGACTGTGCCATTGTTTTTCTGGTCATCAAATTGATTTATCGGGACCCTTTACAAATTTTTCTGTCGCCGACCCAAAATTTTAAAAATTTACCAAGGGGGCAATGATACTCCGTACCTTCACTGGGGCATATTTTTGACTTATTTTCTTTATCACAATGTGACATGCTACATTATGACAAAGAGGGGCAAAATGTAGACACCTAAAAATGACCTAGGCCTGCAAGCTTCATTTTTACCACTTTCGTCCTAGCATAATTATGACATTTAATTATGTCCTTGGTCCACATTTGGCTATTGATTAAATAATTCATAATAATTTAATTAATTCATGTCCTCTTTATTCTTCATGATTATTAAATAAATAAATCTTATTTATTTATTAAATATGTCATTAATTGTCTAAGTCTTCCCTTAATTAAATAAATTTCTTAATTTATTTAATTACCTTTTATTCACTTTATTCTTCTTGATTATTAAATAAATAAAATTTATTTATTTATTTAATATGCCACTAACTGTCATAACTAAATAAATTGATCAATTTATTTAATGAATTAATCTTATTTGCTAAATTAAATAATTATATTTAATTATTTAATTGTCAAAATTAATATTTCTCTCATTTTAAATAAATTAAAATATTTAAAATGTCATCACTATCTTAACTGATAGTCCATTTTGGTAAATAATCTGAAAAAGATTATTTATTGTCTCACAAAATCCATATTTTGAATTAATTTAATTCAAAATAGTAACTAATCTTCCAAAAACCAAGTAATCGGGCAGATTCTTGATTTTCCAAATCTGATCTTCATTCCAACCCTTATCTTCTTGATTTTTTGAATCTCACAAATCAAGCAGTCTTTATCTTCTTGATTTTCGAAAATCTTTATTTTTTAATTAATTTATCTCATTTATTCTCCACCGTCGATCCAATTATCTGAGATATTATTTTGACCATTTGATTAATGAAATTTCCCTAACCCTAATTAGGGATTCTCAAATTTAATTTGGACCTTTCATTTTAGGTCTTAGTCATGAATTAATCTCACCCATTCATTCAAAATGACATTTTCTATAACATGCCATTTTCCTCTCACTTTTCGATTACATACGCACATATTATAGGCATTACACTCTTGTACTTGCATTCTTAGATTTCTCATAGCATTTATTATTTTCATTTTGATCAAATCTTAACATTGTTTAGGCATAGGCATTTTCACTTATATTGTCATAGTCATAGGCATAGACTTTAGGCATTTATCAAATCCTTCAAGGCTTGTTGTAGGACTTAGACATTTACAGATTGCTCACATGTTTGATCTAAGGGCAAAGCATCATCCAGCAAGTAAGAAGGTACTATGGAGGTAATCATAGAAGTTTCGAGAAACAGGTATAATCATTTTATTTAATTTCCTTTGTACTCGATAAGACTTTGGGTTTTTGGTCTTTTGCATTGAATTGATTGATCTAATCAAATCTTTAGAGATTACCCTCAGTTACAAGTTGCAACACTTTGAAACTTTACACTGCTTGCATCTAGCAACTTTTCCCTCCACTGAAAAGTCATCACCACAGGAAAATGCCTTCGAGATAGCAAAAACTGAGAGAGTTTTTTTGTAGATGGTCCCAACATGATCCCATAGCCACAGACGGAGAGTCTATAAGCATCATGGTCTTCGAGAAATAGACCTTCAAAGATTGATGCCTTTTAGCACTTTCGACTCTTAAGGGAAACTAGTGGGCAACATAGTTAACTTCTTCACAAACTTGGTTTGAATTAATTTCACTCTTTTTTGTGCATTTAAAGTGGATTTTTAAGCCTTCCACCCTAAAAGTGACCTCTAAATAACTTCAAACACCTTAACTACCTCATTCTTATTCATTTGTTTTGCAAACAAGCATTTTCATTCCAAGAGGCTGAGCTTTCATTTTTTCTTTCAAAAAAAAATCTTTCTATGCCACTGTTACACTGCACAAGTAAACCAGGTTTTGTATTGTGGACCTATTGATGAGCCCAAAATGTGCTCATAGTTTGGATATTATGATGAACTTTTAATGCCTTTACTTTTGTTATTCGTGGTTGTTTAAAACTCTTTTAAAACCTTTTATGGGGATATCTTGTAGCAAAACATTTTCATGTTCCTGTAGCTTATTGTGTTGTCTTGACTACATTTACTACCCCATTGACTCCCTAAATGACTGGTATATTGCATGTAGTTTTTGAATGATGAAATAGATTTAAATATGTGATTAATGAACGGATATTGTGTATGTGCCATGTGCCTTTTCTTTCACATCTGTTACCTTGTGTTTCATAGGTTGTTGAAGAAAGTATGATCGAGTCAAGCATAGCCGATCTCAGCCTTGCAGTAAAGTCTATTTCCTGCACGACTTCGAGGAAGCTCTGGCGAAGACTCTTTGACCAAAACCATTGGGAAATATTTTTAATGACAGTCAATCTGGAAAGAGTGGAGCACTAGATTCTCTCTGGATCGGGTTGAATAGATAAATTCATTTATGAAGTTTGTTCCTTGATTCTGGGATACACTTTACTTCCACGTCTTTCTTTGATAGGGTTAGTTAGTTAGTTGTTCTCCTGATTTTAAATAAGGTTCTCCTCTTGCGCGAGAGAAAAGGGAGATGATAGTTAGAAGTAAGATAGAAGCATAGTGATAGAGATATAGCAGATATCATGTAATAATGAAAAGCAGAATCTATATGACAAGAGATAGAGTTTGTTGTTAGTTTCCATATCAACAAAGCAATGTATACCATTCTGTTTTCATGAATAAAGTTTGATGAAGTTATGAGTTCAGCACTTGTGTAATCAGTAGATGCTTGCTAAGGGGGCCCACTTAGTAAGTATCTGTAGCTAGTTAGTTAGCTATTATTTTCTATTAATCATCAGTTAGCTTTCATTTTTGAAGTTTCCATACAAACTCAGTCTTGTATTGCTCCTACAGCATCGGGAATCCATCCCTATGCTTGTTCCTGTAGCATAAGGCCAGTTCATAGTTTGTGTTTCAGTCCTAGCTGTTATGGTTTTTGTTTTAGTCAAATCATGGTTGAGTTAAAATAACTTTGCATTACCTTTCTATAGCGTAGATAGAATTCCTTCCAAGTATTTATTTCTGTTAAGTTGTGACTGAAACTAGTTCTTAGTGCATATATTGTGCTGCGCCATTCAAAGTATACGTTCCCTGGTTTGACAAGTAAATGAACGTCCATAAAAAGATATTAGTCACCTGCTGGAATGTCTAATTGCCAGGAAAGGTTTTACTATGATTTTCATATCCTTTTGTGGGCGCGACCACCTATATTAAGCTACCACTCTCAAGTACCAATGTAATAATGATACAAAATAACTTTTGAGACTACAAGAAGACATCTGATAACTCTTGAGTGTACTAAAAGAATTCTTATGATTTTTGAAGAATGCTGATAACACTACTACAGGAAGGTGATGAGAGATTTCTTAGCGATGAAAATATTGAGGCATCTTTTGAGGAAGTCATGCCAACCAAAGAAATGATCAAGCGTGAAGTCACAACTTGCAGCCAAGGAACTGAACCTACTGAACCTGAAGAAGATGGTTGTGTTGCTGACTGGAAGAGTACTTAAAGATTCAGAGGGAGCCTACTAAACCTAAAGAAGATGGTTGTGTTGCTGACCAGAAGAGCACCTCTAGATGTTGTTTTAGTTGAGGTCTGCGATAAACACTTGTACACACCATAGTATGGTTGTAGCCATTATGGTTGATATCGTGTTGAGGCAATATCTAATATCATGATGAGATGATATTCTTCTTTTCACTTATGGTTGTAGCCATAGTACTAGGCATCACGATGAGGTGATTTGCCTTATGAAGCTGGAAGTATCCTCCCTAGCTGAGAGGGAGTGTTGATGATTATTGCAGCGTCAGTCATATCCTTCTAGCGATCTCCTATACATAAGAATAAATTAAATATAGCCAAAGCTATTTAATTTATATATATATATCAATTTGTGATTAATGCTAATTCATCAAGAGATAGGAGTTAATGAAGAGGTGCATTTATGAAGAGGCTGACATGCTTGAGGCATGATTTATGTCAAATAATATTTATTATTTTATGAAGGCTGACTTCTATCTTGGAGGCGCAATCTTTAAGGAGGCACATTCTTTTTGGAGGCCGACCTATATTGTGAAGACTCGCATCTCTCTTAGCTTGTATATATATTAGATACATTTCATTGTTTTGAGACATACATTTTTCTTACATTCCATTTCATATCAAGTGCGAGTTAGTGAAAAAATCTTCAAGTGCACATCGAGTTATTGTGAGAAGGCTAAGGATTATCATTTGAGAATTACATCATTGTATTGTTGTGTTGGCATCAGTTTGTGGTACATATTATTAGGCCTCATTATTGGCCTTCATTGTAAAGGAGCTTCTATTGTGATTCAATAATATAAGTGATATTATTGGATGGTTTTTTCTCCCTCAAGAGGAGGGTTTTCCCAGGGTATCCGTTGTGTTATTGTGTTTGATTTAGAATTAATTTTATGTGCATTAAATCTGATCATAAAACTAACAGAAGTAAATGGCTGCATAGCGTGTGGAATGAGGGGGTAGTAGGCCGAGACCCCTTTAAAGTTTGTTTGAGTGCTTTCTTTTCATTTTTGTGAGTTTTGTGCCAAGTTTCCTCAAAGAAATGTGGTCTCATAGAATTCCATGACAAGCTAATGCAATTGATAGCTGCTCCTAGTTATTAGTTATGTAATGTGAAGTAATTGCATAACTGCTTAGGTTGACTTTGTAAAAACTATATTGTTATTGAAAATTTTTTCATCTATCAGCATCTAATTGTTACTTATGCAATGTGAAGTAATGCTTTGAGTTTGAAAGATGTGCAATGCAATGTAATCAACAATATGAATATAAACTACATAATATTTAACCATTCTTTTTATGCTATTGTACATTGACATTTAACCATTGCTCACTTGATTAAATTTTCAAAGAGTTTAATCATGCACATGAGGAGGAAATTAAATTTTGATTGCCAAATTCTATATATACCAAATTATCCAATAATCAAGTGTATGTCCATATACAAAAATGGCATCAACGCCAACTCAAACAAAGTTTTACAATATGTGGCATATGCCATCTCGGTATCTATTCAATATTTACAAGCCAAAATTTCTATCTCATCCTAAACTACTGGTGGATCATCAAAATGGAGCCTCTTTGAAGTACTCATTGGCTCTGAAAGTAGCTGCACAAGAAAAAGTCAAACCACAATTGAGATTAGTTATACTATATAATTTAAAATTGAATAATTAACATAAAAATAAATAGATGTATTGAATTATAATTGAACTCTAAAATTGAAATCTTGATTACCTGAAATATACGTGTCTTCAAAGGGTCAGGAGTCCTAGAATATACCCCTCTCAAAGAACTAACCAAACCAACTTTTGTAACGTCAATCTATATATGTGAACAAAAACATGAAATTGATCCAAGTTAGCATATCTATTGTCAGTAATAAGGACATATTTACCAAGCACAAAATAAAATAAACACATACCTGTTTAGGCTGATCTTTTTCTATATTTCCTTTAGGTGTTTCAACACCTCCTCCTTCAGGTGTTCGAATACCTACTCCTTCAAGTGTTGTGGCACTTATCAACAATGATGTATAGCTCACAATTGCCTATACATAAAAATGACAAGTACATATGAAACTACAAATCTATGTCAATGTATGCATAATAAATAAAATATCTTATAAATCTTAATTCAATCAAATTTGAGTTCAATTACCTTCCCTTATCTAACATTGTGCATCCATAGTCTGGAGAGCATCGCACCTCACTTGCAATAGGTGTTTCCTACAAGCAGAGAATAAGATAAACATATAAGTTAATATATAATTTCATTAATAACAATTCAAATGACAAGCAAGTATACAGTAAAATAATGTAAATGAGAGTGCGAAAATACATACTATGTGCATCTCGAGGCTAAATGAAATGGCCCTAAGGGTGCTATCAGTCACCCATGTGAGCTCCTCCTCAGACATTAACTATTAAATAGACCATGTAAATAAATATTAGTACTTGATACTATCTCTTATTAATATTGATTTAAAAAAAATGCAAATTAAGAATTTACACCTTAAATGTTACCTGTGTAACTACTCCAATGTCCACCTCTCTAGTAGGAGAGAACTTTGTAGGGTGTGCTCCACTCCCTTGCATGTGATTTGCTATAATCTCCACATCCTGGATGTCATAATCAGAAGTGTCTAATGGCTGCTCAGGGGGTTGTACAATAGGACCCAAACATATTTGCTAGCATGTATTGCAAATATGTGGCACACAAATATGTGGACCTGAGGATGATGTAGCAGCACTAGATCCATCGCCAAGATCACCAGACTGTGGCTGAGCTACTGAAGAAGCATGGGAAACCAAAAGATCACTCAAAGAGTGAATGGCCTGGATCATTTGTGTGGTTGCATCCTCCGTAATATCTAGATGTTGTACTAAAGGTGGCGAAGGAAGGGGAGGATGGGGAACATGTGGGCGCCTAACTACTCTAGCTGCCCCTGGCCTATCCTGGGGCATACCTCCACCAACACCCTGGAAGGGTTTAATGTCAAAGTAATTGACATGATGCCCTAACAAAAACTCAACATATAATTTTTTAGTAAAGTAAAAAGGTACATCAAGATTATTGTTGGGTGGTTTATCAAAAACCATACACCAACGATTCCAAAAGTTATCTACTATGCCCCTATGCATGTACCATTTTATAGAAAGTTTTGGTTTGTTAACATTAACTGACAAACCAGTGCTGGGGTTAATAAATAAAGAGGCTATTTGGGATTTTGTTATTTGGAGATCTTTCACATCATAATAAGACAATCCACATGCATAATATTGCCTCATGGTTTCTCACCATGAATGAAATGCATTATGTTTGGTGGAGAGGGTTTCTACATTTGTAATTATTCCTGTCAATGTTGTTGACATATGGGATAATCGAGGGATTTTCTTATAAACATCACAAATGCCCCTCAATTGCTCCAATTTTTCATGAATTAAGTCTTCAATTGATGGCTGCGGAGGTGGTGGAGCATTTGGCATTTCTGCATTTTGATTCTCAACTGGTGGATTTTCATTCTCAACTGGTGGAATTTGTGCATTCTCATTCTCGATAGCCATAATGCCTGATTAAAGTTAAAAAATAATTAATCTAAAATTAGATAATATAAATGAAACACTATTTTTAAATCAAAATCCATTAAAAACATTCATTTTTTTATCAAAATCCATTATGAACTCAATTGTTTCATAAAAATTCAATCAAAAACCATATTTTGAAAAAAAATCCAAAAACATTCATTTTTTTATCAAAGTCAATTCTAAATTCAAAATTTTCATAAAAATTCAATCAAAAAGCCTATTGTGAAAAAAAATCCACAAAAAACATTCATTTTTTAATCAAAATCCATTCTAAACTCAATTTTTTCACAAAAAATAAATCAAAAACCCTATTTTTTAAAAAAATCGACAAAAAACCATATGAAATTATTGAAATCTAAATCAAAATTGAATCAAATCAAATAAAAATAAAAAAACTTACCTTTCCAAATTGAATTTTTTCCAAATTGGATATCCGTTACGCGAAGAAGCAATGCATTGTGCACTCGCGGGTTCTTCACTGTCAAATGACTTCAAAACAATGACTGACTTTCTTTATATATGCTTTTTGAAAATTGGATATCCGATTTGTAAAACTAGGTTTGGTGTTTGGTATGGTGACACCCGAGCCTAAAAAAGTCAACACATTTTTTTCGTGTTTTTTGGTCGGTGAAAGACATGTTTTTTTCCTCATTGCCACTTTTTGGCCCACCATGATCCTGCACATACCCCAATGTTAGATATTATGTTGAAATGGATTATTTTCTACTCATCCTAATATGTTGTCCAAGCAATATTACTTTATATTATTTTATGATATTGATATCATGTTATGCATTATGATGTTTATGTTAGAAATTTGATTGCAATTTTACCATTTATCTAGGGAATCAAGCCAAATTTTAAGGCTCTCATTCTATAGATAATATAGGTGTTCAAGTGTTTAGCTCAAATTATTTTCTTACAATATTGAAAATGAGGAAGCTATACCTTATTGATCCTAGAAATGAAGATTGCTAGTTTTTGAATTGTAAAAGTTATATAGGCTATTAGTTGCAAATCAAAGTCCATAGTCAAAATAACAATAATCCTATAATATAGAGTAGTCTAGCTATTTAGAATGGTGTATAATGTAATTGAAACTCCACATTATGAATCTTATGAAGTTTGGAGTTCAATCTTGGAGTGATATTTTGCATGGTGCTAGATGCTTCTTTGATATTGAAGTCAAAGATACATGTTACCTTTTTCCCTCCAAAGTCTAAGGTGAGTTTATGATGAATGTGGACTTGGCCTTGAGAATTATAAAATTGGCCCCATATTACAAAATACATGATGTAGATTAGACCCTAACATCTAAAGTATTTAGCTAGCAAAGGTTGGAGTAGGTTTGTATTTCAATACTTGCAATTCATTATAGGTAGCCTAAAGTATGTTTTTTTTTATGTGTAAGGGCCTCATGTTTTAGAGACATTTTATAACTTGTATTCCATAATTTAAACCCTAATGTTAAAGGTGTTACAAAATTGAACATGCTCCTCAAGCATAGAGGTTTGAACCATGTGAGTTAGGCTCTATATTCCACACTTACTGTAATTTAGAGTCCAAATGAAACCTAATCTACTATAGGATTGTTATTTTTATCCTCTTTTTTTAGATGATAAGAGATTGGCTTGATAGATAAGTTGTCAGGGTTTGTAAGTTGGCCTGACAACCTAACCCTCCTCTATATCCCAATTTTTAAACTGATCATGGTATTTTTTAATGTAGTGTCTATAATTTTTCTACTTGTTCCACCTTATATGGTACATTTGGTATGTATGCCAAGTGTGTCATTACCTATTGTTGTGACAACTTAGGAATGAAGTACTATAGTGTGATTTTCTTGATGTCATTTTTGTATAAAAAGAATTTATCATATTTTTTAAACTATTAAATTCTTTAGTGAAAGCTTGGGGCATTGAATATTCACTTATATAAAAATCTACTCTCATCTTGGTTCAAGATAGAAAGTATGCAAATATTTCATTGTGTATAAATATAATGCTCTAACTTCATGCATGCAATTTGATAAGACAAAACTCAAGTTTAACCTCAAAGAGAATCTAAAAAAAATGAGATTGTATAATACTTAGTGTTGTTATATGGAGCCTAATCAGACTTGGAGGTTAAATTTCCCTCACTTTTATCAGCATGGTTTCCCCCCAAATTATTCAATGGGAGTTTGGGGGCAGTGCCCCCATGATGGGATCAAGGGGTAGCACCCTTATGAGGTCTAGGGGTAGCGCCCTTGACATGATCCCTATCACAATACAGGGTTAGCTCAAGGGGTAGCGGCCCCACAGTGGCTCGGGGCCACCGCCCCCAAAAACTCAAATGACTTTTATTATTTTATAAAGGCATTAGGAGTTATTTTTCTATTAGCTGACATTAAAAAAAACCCCTATTTTGTAACCGACATAAGTTTTGATAAAACGGCTAAGGGTTAGGGTTTCTGTTGATATTGTATTGTAGCATTTGCAACAATATTGAGTTGCAAGGATTGTTGGTTGTAATCGGTTTGATTTGTTGGATAATAATATTGGACTCTTTGTTGATGGATGTAGCCTGACTTTGGGTGAACAAAGTTAAAAATTATTTCTTCTTGTTATTATTTTTGTGTTTTTCATTCCTCTGTTTAATCTTTATTTGCATTTAATTGATATTTTCTACATGCAATTCCTAACACTTAGAAACAATAATTTAAATGTAATTTTCAATATATATATATATATATATATATATTTGCAATAATATTATTATGATATCACTATATCATTATTCAATTGTGTAGTTTTTGAGTCAATCTCATTTACCCATATTTCATTAGTAGTGGTTCAAAAAACTATCTCCCATTAGAATTAACAGTTCACAAAGCACTCATTGCATCATGGTAATTCTCATAGGGGTGAAGCGTGAAGATTTCTCAAGAGCACCTATCCCAATAATACTACTCCAACACAAATGGACTTGATCTTGGGGAAACTCTATGTTTAAACATGCTTGTGTTGGAGTATTATCCTCTTGGAACCCTTGATGCTTCACCCCTATGAGCATCACCTAGATGGAATGGTGCTACATGGACCACTAGCTATGTGGAATTGATCTTGGAGAAATTTTATGGTTAATTACACTTATGTTGGAGTAGTGTTGGGATGAGTGATCTCCCAGGCAGTCTCTAAACTTCACCTCTATGAACATCACTTAAATACGATGAGTGTTAAGTGGACTATTCATTCTCATGAAAAATAGATTTATCTAAACCACTTCTCATAAAATATGTTTCAAGGAATAAAAAACTAAAGAGTTAGTCAATGAACTCAAATCTTATAACCATAGAAAATAATGGATGACACTTGAAGTTGAGAAGATATGTAATTTTACTTTGGCGCCTTTACATCCCAGCTGAAAACGTTCCCTTTCAACTCTATCAATCATCTCCATGCTCAAATTTGCTCTAGATAGATACACTTTCGCCTGTTTTTGCATGTTTTTGAAAAAAAATTTATAATTATAGGTTGACTTCGACAAGTGCTTGCCTCACTCATTACGTCTGCAATATATTATACTCCAGGATTGTTGCCAGCTTGACATTAGCAAGGTCAACAATTAATATTCATGGATGATATTCTGTTTTGTTCCAAGGATGGATTGTATTTGAAGGCAACTTAAAATCACAGAACCTTTAAAAAACTATAAAGTCGGCCAATGAATAGTACATAGAATAAAAATTGTGTTTTGAGCAACGTCATATTCAAATCTAAACTTAAAAATTCGGATTGTTTGCAAAATAACTGACAACTTTTTAAGTACAATATAAAATGATCTGCACTGCCGGGGATGACGCCATTTCTTCGCTAACGATTCTTCGAAGGTATCTTTCCATGAATGTTTCAGTTATCACAAACATGTTCTCTACTTTTATGAAAGTCAAGCAGAGGACTATTACAAATAGGAAGGCTTACGATAACAATCTTAATTAGAAAATGCCACTAATCTCGTTCATCAATATGGCATATAATTAATGTAAACAAGATCATTGACTTACGATAACAATCTTGATAAAAAAAAAAGTGTAATGTCAACTGTAGGATATTAGGTGGAAATTGTAATAGCATGTCAAGCCAAGATTTTAAGTTATAGGATGTAAATGTTAATTGCAACTTCGTGAGCAGCTTAGTTGATCACTATGATGCTTTTGAAAGGGTCTTATATGAACTTTTGAATTAGATTATTCAATGATCTTGTTTCCATTAATTCTATATCATATTGATGAACGAGATTAGTGACATAATATACTGATGAAAGAGATTAGTGGCATAATCATATTATTTATTGATGATGATCTTTATGATATCATTAGCATTATATTTTATGATTGATACTTTTAAAATGTTTAAGATTAAGCACCTTCTTTCAATAGACAAATACCTACCATAGCATGCTCACCCTACCACTTCAAACCTCAACTTTGCTAACACCTCCTCATTTTTCTCTCAACAAATTAATGGTGTTCTATTAAAACTTGTATCTACACTCACACTATATGGATTTGATGAATGCAACAATCCAGTAAAAAGCTAACAATAATATTTTTCCCCGAAAAGAATAAAACAATTGCACTATCATTCTTTAATAGCTAAAGCATAAAATATGTTAGATTTTATCTTTCATGTGTAATCTACCCATCTCTCACTGTCTAGATAATTAAGATCGACTTAAAACTAATAAAATGAGAAACTACTAATGTCCTTGCATGATGTTGCATGCGTGGGCAACTACATTTTTCTCTTTCATTTTTTTGCTCTTCTTTGATTTATCTATTTTTAAAAGACACTTTATGAGGTTTTGGAGGGTTTCATGGATGATCCACATATTCATTTTTCCATCTCCTTTAAACAAATTATGCTTGGGGAACTATTAATCAATTTATGCATGAAATTAGTGCAACAAACATTCTTACAGATCTTGCTTAATGACAATAATTTTCTTTGGACAAAGGAGAATCTAATGATTTTAGAATCAATGGGTTTCTTCCTTGTAGTAAGGAATTTCCTACAATTATTTTAACCTTAACTATGTGGCTAAAGATTTAGTCTTCTTCTAGAGATATGTTCTCATTTGTAAGTTCATAGGGTTCGATTAAATTTGTGGATACTTGAATATTGTGCATGTAGAGCTTGGTTGATCAAAGGAGATATAGAGATTACCCAAGTTGCAAATGGGTATTTTTTTGTTTTCTTTAATAATACATTGTTGATTGTATTAGATTTTTTAAGGAAGTCCTCATTTCATCAAGCATGCTAGAGTTTTCATTAAACCCTTGCATCTAAATTGCATTTTGACATTGGAACTCTCATCCAATTTTTTAGTTTGGATTAATTTATTTTCTTTGCATCTAATTTTCTAGAAAGATGAATGCTTAAAAAAATGGTGATTCTTTGGGTACTTATTTAGGAACATAACAGATTGCTAGGGAGAAAATAATCTCCATTTATGCTTGTATCTATGTTGAATTGGATCTCAATAATCCTTTGCTAGATGCTCTTAATATTTCAGCAGGATAACTTTTTTAGCATCAAATCCTTGATTATGAAGCCATTCCTTTTACTTGTAGGTGTGATGTGGGAAAAAAGACCCCAGATCTAACTAGTAGTTTACCCAAATCAAGCTTTTCTTGCATCAACATTAGAACCTAAAACACAAGGGTGTTGAGATTGGCTAACAACCTAGAAGAAGAGTCAATCTACCCTAAGCTTAGTTATTTTGTTGCTAAAGGGATTGATTTAATTTATGTGATTTTAATGATCTAACTTACTATGAAAACCTAATGGGTTGGGGCCCTAGCTCGGTTGGCTAAGTCTTTCCTGTTGTAGGAGGTTGGCCACGAGGTCTAGTCTCCCCAACCCTCGTGGTACCAAAGGGCGTGTCGCACCAGCATTGCCGGTCACGTTAAAAATTTTACCAGGTGCACTGCAGTTTATAGTAGGTCGTGCTACCCGATTCCTGCAGTCTATAAAAAAAATAAAAAATAAAAAATAAAAAACTATGAAAACCTAATATAAAAATGCAATTTATTACATAGATGAAACTGGATATTGACAATAATATACCAGATCAAAGAAGGGTATTATTTGTGCACCTATCAAAAAAATTTGGGCTGCATTTGGTTTGTGGAGGGAATGGGTGCCCTTGATTGAGATGTGAGCTTCTAGATCTACAAAATCTTGATCTACAACTTACAGGTTTGCACTATTGTTCCCTATCTTGAAACTTTTCATCTTCAGATATGAACCTATAGAATCATGACAAAGAGTGGGAGAAGGGTAGCTATATAAGATTTTTCCTCAATAAAGCCCCCATTTTTATATTTTCTCCTACATGAATAGCTCATTGGTTGATTGATTAAGTGTGTCTAAGTTTGTATTATCCATAAAATGCAAATAAATTGGAAAACCTCACTCAAGTATGTTAGATAAGGATTCCTAAATCACACAATCAAGATCAACCCAAGAGAAATCCAATTACTCAAAGGAAAGTCACAATATACAAATACCTTGCTTAGGGTAGCAAGGAGATCAAAGTCTGAATATAAGAAAACACTAAAAGCAAGTCATTAGGTGCTAGGAATAGGAAAAAGATATGTCTAAACCATAGATTCCACCTTATTCTCCTATTGGCATCAAACTCTAATCATTATGCTAAATTTAATAAAAACTAAAAATCTCTTGTAATTATGCAAAATAGGATGTCAATTTTAGCAAGGTTTTGCTACTGTAATTGAGTGCCTCTTTCTTTTGAAATAATAATTCATGTTTATATAGTGGAACATAAGAATAAATTAAATTATAGGTTGACTCATTTAATTCAAAAATTTTAGGATTAATTTACCACAAAATCTCAAAATTGAATTCACTTCACATAAATTAAAGATAAAAATTATCATGCAAAACACTTGGTCTAGGGCATCCATACCTCTATCCAGTTGGTTTTTACATATTAAAGTCAAATGATCATTAAGTTTAGGGTCTATTGAATCATGAATTATCATGAAAATGAGCATTTGTCAAGGTAAAAAATAGTGAAATGTGATTGAGAAGGAACTTTTAGGGTAGCACTAACACATTCTCCTAGGTTGAGGGGAAAGGACAAGGCTAAGAAGTGGACCTAAAATGCACTAAGGGACACCAAAGCAAGCTTCAAATAAAGCATGAATTTTTTCTTTCACCTTTAGAGAGAAAAATTTAAGATGCTATATTTATCCCCCACTTTAGTGATCGTATCACACTATGTTCATATTCAAGCTAAAGTAAAAATTAAATCATCACATATTAAAAAGGATTCTATATAGGATGCATAACATTTCCAAGTGATCAGATGAAGCTCCTAGCATAATAACCTATAAAACCACAGTGTTAGGAACCACATATTGCAAAGAAAAACTTGCTAGAAATATGAAATTGTCTTGCACATACGAATAAATTCATTAGTCAAAAAAATCTAAGAAGAATGAAATTCTAGGGTAGATGTATGCCCAACTATTTTTGCTTGCTCTATGGATGTGGAAATGGGGTGCTAATATTTATCCATGTTGAATTGATTAGGGTGTTGATGAGAATTATTTTCTTAGGATCATGTAAACATAACACCAAGGACCGAAAATCATGTGAGTAGAATAAGAGTAGAACCAAGATTCCAATGCAATTAATGGCATAACAATTAGATTTCACAAGCTCAAGTTATGATGATTTGAAGAAAATATTTTTGAAAATGATATGAATGATATATTCCTTGATTTTACTATATTTTTAATAAAAATCATACCTTTTCATTATTCATTTTGGATTTTGTAGTTTGATAGCATGTTGAGCTAGTCCAAGCATCCCTAGGAGTGAAAATGCAACAACAATGACTATACCGCACACTGAGCCTATAGGCTCTTAGATACCACATCACACGTAGAGTGTTGGCAAGAGAGTTAATTCATGCTTTAACTTTCCATGCATTTGGTTGCTCAATTTTCATTATTTTAAGAATTTTTCCATTTTTTTAGGTGTCTTTCACCAAACTAGGCACCCTAGACCTATGTGGGAACCTTAGTCCAATATAGGAAACCTAGACCTATATGGGCGCCCTAGTCTACTATGGTGCCATTGACCAAGAAATTTGATTCAATGAAACTTTTAAATTTGACTTAGGATTATTTTGATATGGAAAAAATAATTAATGAATGAATGCTTGAATGGATGACAGGTACCACCACACATGCAGACGCACTTAGGAGGTCATGTATATAGATTTCTACATGACCACACCACATTTCTATCATAGGAAGAGTAGAGGAATCTAAGAGATGTTAGTTTTCTATGGATATACACCATGTTGACCATGAGGTATCATGATGCTATGTTGATGGTGCTCATGAATCAATTGGATGCAGATACCTCTACCTTCCATATTTTGATGGGAGAGATGTTTGTGACCCTCAAGGATGTGTATCAGATTCTATAGTTACCCATACGGGGTAAGACCATAGGTCTAAAGGAGGGGAGGGCACTACTTGACATCCTATCCAATGAGTTGTATTGTACCAATCAAGTTATGTCAAAAGACTAAAAGGTCTAGATATATTTTTTACAGCTTCTACATGGATATGTAGATGTCCCCATCATTGTACATCAAATATTTATAGTAACCATAACACTCATAGTGGTACTTGATTGATGAGACACACACCTTCAGATGGCTCTTGTACACACCATATGTGCTATGGAGGATTATCGTATCATATTCTCCTAGGGGAGAAGTATGCTAGCCCACCTTTACTATGATCTTGGTCAATATATGCATTATAAGGCACAAAGCTTAATGGGATGCACTCTTCTCCAATTATGGGCATTCAAACACATCATGTGTACACAACCCATGGAATATCTGATATAGGTAGCATGGTCATATCCTTGATCCTACTCATACCAATTGAAGATACCAAGACCATATGGTGACTTGTTATATTGGTGTATTATATTTAATTGATTGGATGTTGTGAACCTGATATGGGAGCTATATAGGACACTAGAGGCCTAGGTAGGTTTTCCACAATAGCTGGTGATGATGCAGCAAGATCAACTATTTTTTGGTTGATATGAGTATATTATTATGTCATTTTACTATGATCAAGCAACTTGATAGTTTGGTCGACCATAGGGAGTTCACATCCTTTTACTAACATATCTTTGATCAACTCATAGCAGTTTTAAACATTGAGACACAACTTTCATCATCATGGAAATCCCCATGAGAAACTCTAAGGCTGAGGAGAAAAATGCATATCCGATTTTTAGCATGCATAATATTGGAGTGATCATTTCATATACTACATGGTGGATCACTACACATCCAAATCATGTATTTCCTATGTAGTAGCTTACTTGTGATCTGAAGCCATTGCCATGGTTTCAAGAAGAAGATGAAAAGAATGAGGAGGATGTGGGTGATGATGATGGTGCATAGAGATATAATGGTGAGGACCATCTAACTACAACATTAGGTGGAGATTCAAAGGGGTAGGAGGAGGTTGATGATTTCCCCGAGGAGAAACCTAGGTCTCATCCTCATGTATAACAAGAACACCCTACTACACTTGAGAGACTAAGTTTCTATGAGCATGGAGAGATGAGAAAAGTGGTTGGTACCATATCCCTAGCCTCATGAGAAATCCCAAACATAGCTATTGTCATCTCATGCATGGATCCTCATTGGTAAGTTGGTGATCTAGGTGATATGATGTATTTTTCATTTTCTTTTCATATCATACTAGATGTGCCTAATTTTTATTTAGATTTATATAATGATATATTTACTTCATTAAATGTGTTTATTCTTGGAGTTAAATACCTAGAATTTCCTCAATTTTATGGGTTGAGTTGTGGTAGAGATGGTTCCAAATGTGTAACTACATGAGCGCATGCAAGACAATGATCAACCAAAATAGACTATAAGGTGATATGTGGATATTTTTTAGCTTGTTCGAGTTATAAGAGCTACATATAAGGATCTTAGAGTAGAGATACAAAGGAGAATCTTCATATATTGATCATTCTTAGATGATCCTATAGGTAGATCTACATAGAGTAGGAGCCAAGAGGGATCAATTTTAATAGTGGTATATAGAGATGTGAGAGATATCTAGATATCTTTAAGGTGAGATTGAGTCTATATAGAAACAAGAGTAGCTCTAGGAGTTACTCATAATCTATTGTATCATGTCTAGTGCCACCTATTGGTGTAAATAAATTTGTGTACCTAGTTAATTCATTACTAGGGAACTTATTTACATGTTAAGTTTACTTAGGTCCTAGGAATCTTTCTAGAAGGTGTTAGTACAATCATTAGTTTTTATCTTATCTTTTGACTTGTAACACATGTGACCTAGGTATTTGTGATAAGTTGTCTCATGTCATATGATTAAGACACTTGTCATAATCCTTTGACATCTTGTATCTCACCATGGCTATATAACCAAGGGGTCTCTACTACATTGTACATCAACACTAAATCATAATTGATAAGAATACCATTTATTCTTGTCATATTGATCTTCTCTCTATTTTGCTTTCCATTTGGTCTCTACATCTTGGCAGGTTATCTCCATAGCTAATTCTAACATGTTATCAGAGTGGGTTAGGTGCCATTGGATAGTCTTTTTCTGAAGAGAGATGGTAAATCTTGAAAAGTTGAGTATGCTCTTATCTTGCATCATATGATGATCTACAGAATTAGAGAAACTTGATAGAAATATCAAATTTGGGGGGATTCCATTTGTGGCTCTTTATTGTAAGTTCAAATTGGAGCTTGTTGGTACAAATATAAGCTTGCCATTGAGCTTAGAGAGTTCAAGATAGTCATTTTTCCTTTTGTTTCATCCAAATCGGACATGAGGAAAAAACTATAAAGGTTTTAAGCTGAAGAGTGGTTCTTAGATCCAAAAGGTAGCTGCAATTTCGGAGCATTTTGGGTCAAAAATGACCCTGCCATTATGTCTAGAAGGCCCAAAAACCCTAAGATCAACTATTAATTTGTCAAATTTGGAGTAGTTGTCTGTCGAGGAAAAAACAAATTTCCAGGGAGACGTATGGTCCCCCAGGTCATCATAATTATGTGGTACGATTTTTTAGAAAAAGAAAATTATATATATATATTTAATAGGTTAAAAAAAATTGAAATTTTCTTAGAAAAAATTCACTTTCTACCAATTAATGTTTTTTTAGAAAATTAGTATTTAAAATTGAAAAGGAAAAATAAAAAATTATTGTAGTGGTCATACATGTTGCATAGTCTGTAGACCAACACGGTATGCCCTGTGGCAGAAGCTACCAGGCCACTGGAAAAATCATCATGTGGTAGGTAGTTATTATCTCCCTCCTATCTGGGGGACCCCATGCGGGCCCTTTTCTCTCATTCGACGACATCAATTCATAAGAAAATTGGTACATTAAATCTAAAGTTTCTGACAACAAATTTGGAAATCCAGTGAAGTATTTTACACCGGCCCCAAAAATATTCAAAATTTGTGGGCAAAGGAGAATATTCCTGAAACTTTTTCAAAGATTTTGTTGACTGCAATTCCCAATGAAGTCATCATTTTTAATCTCAAGCAATTGGTAGAATATTCTTTGTAGGGGTATATTCCTTTCTTGATGTCCAAATAGACATCAATTTTAATTGCATGGAATGTTGGCATCATCATTTCATCAGCAATGATATCAACATCTTAAAAGAAAATTCCCCCCTCTCTAATGAGCCTTTTGGTTTTGCAGTTCAACTTCAAGCAACCATAGCTTACTCATTTTGACTCCTTTTTTCGATATTTTTTTTTTATTTGGACTAATTTGTCATGCTCTACATGATGGTCTAATCATTTTTTGGTTTTGGTGTATGTATTTTCCATAAATTGTAGATTCTCATAGGTTTTATTGCTTCATCCTTATTTTGGAAACTTTGGGAGTTCATATCTTGCTCCTACGGTAACATTTTTGGGTGAAATTTTTCTTCAAAAAACATATTTTTTCATGTACTTTCTAGTGGCGTAATTAGTTTGATATCATCTTCTGTAAAAAATTGACTTTGAGCCTATGGCCTATTTTTGGCATTTGCATGTACTAAGATCAAGACCACTTTGTTGTTTTTGGCAAGTGGCAACTATAAATGGACTAAGTATAAAGTGCCAAAAACTAGATATTGCTTGGGTGGTTTTCTTGATTGAGTAATTTGGGGGGGTTAATATTGTAGTGATTAGTTTCTTTCTTTTGCTTGGTTTGCGTTCTTGCAATGGGAAAATCTAAAATTGAACTCCTAACTCCACATAATTACGCTACATGGAGAAAATCAATATGGAACTATCTCATGGGAAAAGGTCTAATAGGCTATTTAAAGGAAACCATTTCTCAACCCACTAATGCTAATGCATTGGAAAGATGGGGGATTAATCATGAGAAAACACTTGGATGCATATGTTTATTAGTCTCATTTGATTTACAATTTCATATTGAATCATGTAAAACACCTAAAGAGGCTTGGGATGCTTTTGAAAACTTGTATTGTAAAACATATAAGATTAAGGGATATCAGATTGATATAATGATTTGATGAATCTTGATCCTAAATGTTTTGACCACATCCAAGACTACATCTCCAAAGTTAAGAAACTAAGAATGCAATTGAAAGAATGTATCATTGATAAAGAGGATTTATAGTTGATTCTAAATGTGTTATCCAAGCGTGGTCCTGAGTATTCAGTATTTGTTTCTAGCTTTCTAATAGGGACAGGGTTGGATGGAAACTCACACCATTCCATGCTCTGAGTCCTTGCCTTGAGAAATCCTAAGGGATCTTTTGCACCCTAACCTATAAGCCCTATTCCTGATAACAGAACTCCTAGTCTTACTGGCCAACCCTGCTATCAATTACAATGCTTTAACCAAGCATTTCTTGGTGCTCTTCCTCTCATGCAATTCCTATCCCTTAATACTCTTAAAGACTAGCTCAACTCCAAATACTCCCAAATCTTGTTGCAGGGGTGTGAAAAGATTCCATGGCTTCAAAATCATCTGACTAAGGCTTCTGATCAACCTCCATTCACAAGTTCTCCATTGCTTTCAAGAAAATGTTTTTCTTGGGTTTGAAAGGCTAGTAGCCTTGAGCCCCAATTAGGTCTCTGAAACAGGGGTTTGATGCTTCTTCCTCCTAAACCCACCAAGTATCTAGGTTCTTGGCTCAGGAATGGTGTTTCCCTTGCCCTCACCTCCAATAATCTTGTGGTCTCAAGCCTGTTTAGGCTGTATGTTGTCCAGACACAAAAATTCACAAGAACCTAGGGTTTCTAATTTCACAGAGCTGAATCAAAACTGTCAAAGAATGCTCCCTCAAGATGAGCTGCTAGAACTCTCTCCTAACCTCCAAGCATACTTAAGACCTTTCTTTAAATTCTCCAAGAAGAATTTCGCTCAGATCTTTGTTCCCCTGCAAAATATGGAACTTTTCCTTCAAGACTGCCCCAATCGGGCCTGCTCTGGCTCGCCTAGGGCAACCATTTGCTAGCCACCAAAGAACTCACACAAAACCTATTTACAACCATATTTACAAGCAAGGTGACTAGGCACTATTTCCAAAAGGCCGTACAAATTGTACAGAGGAAAAGTGTCCTAGCACCACATTTTCAAAATACAGTCTATTTCAGACCAGAATTTGAGCAGAAATAAAACTATTTACAATAAAAACTTATAAATGCAACTAAGAAACTTTTTAACCTTCCAAAATTCTTGGATACAAATTAAACTACATTATATAGATCAAGGCTAACACTGTTTAATCCATTTAAGCACTACTAAAAAACAAAAACCAGAAAATAATGCTAAGAACATTATTTTTCTCCTACTTCTGAAAACACACTCTATACAGTGAAACTTCCAACCCACCAAAAGGTCATAGCATCCATTAAATATGCCTCCACAACAACTTAGGTGCTTTGGTTGAACACAAAGATGACCTAAAGATTCAAAATATAAAGCCTCATGTGTTTTCAAACACTTTGGCTAGGTTGGTAAAGATCACAAGTTGGGCTTCAAAACCCACTCATGATTGCCACCTCCCAATCCATTGATCATGGAAAGATCAAGTTTTATTCAAAACAACAACAACCAAGCGAGATGGTCAACATGACCTCACTTAACACAACAAAAATTTGGACTTCCAACAAAACCTTCAATAAAGCTAAACTTTGCCAGGTGCTCCTGCACCACTTTCATACCCATTGACATTCTATGGGAGCATCATATGTTGATCCTAAATTTGATGAATTTGAAAATCTCCTAATCCAAGAGGAAGCTAAGTTAATGAACATGGGTCCAATCAAATCTTCCAAGTCACAAGCATCGTTGGATAGTGAGTTAAAGGTACAAAAAGAATCAGGGAATCTTGATAAGAAACAAAAGAAGAAAAGGAACAAGCCACATAAGGAATAAAAATTCACTCCCTCAAAAGGAGAATCATCTAAGAGGGAGAGGCCTACTTGTGCATATTGCAAGAAGGATGGACATGAAGAACACTATTGTTATAAAAAGGATAATGATGAGTTGAAACATCTTCTCAAAAGGAATCACATTGATTTTCCTTCTAGAATGTCAGAATCACCTTCTCCTTCAAAATAGTCTAAAAAGGAAAAAATTCAAACATCTACATCACAATATAAAGGACATGCTCTTTGTGCTCTTTTAGGTCATGGATTAGGGAGATGAATTCTAGATTCAGAAACATTCATCATATCACATCTTTGTGGTCTATATTCTCTTCTTTTCATCCTTGTACTATGTTTCCTATCTTGATGCAAAACAATACATACATTAGTGTAATTGGGAAGGGGTCTATTAGTTTTGGAGACAACACTTTTCAAGATGTTAAATTTTTTGTTCCTCATCTGACGAAGAATATTCTTTCCATGTATCAAATTACACATGGTGGATATGGGAAAACTATGGAGTTTACACCTGATTCATTCATCATTTGAGACTTGGAAAGTAGAGAGATCATTGCTACTAGGATAGTTGATCATTCATCTCAATTGTATACCTTTGTAGATTTTGATTCTAATAATGACATTATTCCTCCGACTGTTGATCACACTTCAAAAATGAATCATGATTTGAAGGAGACATTTAGCTTCTTGAGCTTAGGAGTTCTCACATCAGATCTAGTTCTTCAGTCATGAATTTCATCTCCTTATCTACTATTGGAGTTGATGATGCTTGTGTTGCTATAGATATGGATTCTAGTGATTTAGTGTAGTAGGCCATTTATTGCCTTTCAGATTTGGCTACTTGTGATGGCTTCTTGACAGGTATTTCAAACTTGTTTTTGGAGTCTCATATTTCTGATTTTGGAGACATCATTGATAGCATCCATCTTCTCTTTGATGGAGAATATCCTTCTTCAATTGTTGTGAGGGACCACCTCAACCCTCTTGTTCAATCTCTACATTATCATTCTTTGTAGTTTTATGTGAGTGGATACTTTTGGACAATATTTGGAGGAGGCTTATTTGTCTCCAGAGGGGGTATCTTTCTCTTTGGATCATGTTAAACGTTCATCTCTACTAGATTTTGAATTTTCCTCTTCAACAATGTGGCCTAGAATTCCTATTTGAAGTGTGTTAGCTTTCAACATCAACATGGAGACACTTAAGCATGCTTTAGAGATATCATACATCATCCATCTTCCTCGCATATGCAATACACCATTAATCCTTTTCATTCTACCATTAGGAAACTTGATTTTAGCTTTACCACAACCAACAATGTCTAAATGAGAATCATCACCCAAGTTCACCTTACCTCCATCAAATTCCTCATATTCAGAAAACCAATCTCTATTAAAGGTCATATGAAAAGATGCACCTGAGTCAATTAACTAGACATCATTACTTGCATGAGTCGCCAAAGTTGCAATGAATGTGTCACCATTTTCTTTCTCAGACATAGAATAAAAATCAAATTTCTTCTTTTTCTTCTTCTTTTCTTCTTTCCATTCCTTACAAACATGTCCATGCTGACCACAATTCCATCAAATAACTTTGGACTTTCCAATAGATTTGGAACTCCCTTTGGACTTGGATTTGTCACACTTCTCATTCTTCTTTCCTTTTTCCTTAGTTCTTCCATGAATATTTAGGGCCTACTTGGAAGTGATGGATACCTTCCTCCTCATCTCTTCAAAAAGAAAAGAACCCACCACATCTTTAGTCTTCAATATAATAGAATTACTCCCAATAGATATAACAAGAGAATCCCACGAATCAGGCAAAGAACAAAGCAAGATATGAAATTTCTCCTCCTCATCCATTTTGACACCAACTTATGCCAATTGAACCACCAACATATTGAATGCTTATAGGTGGTCTATGATTTTTCCACCCTCTTCCATTCTCAAGGAATACAACTTCTTCCTCAAGAAAATATTGTTCACTAAAGATTTGGCCTGATACATCTCACCAAGATTCTACCATACTTTCTCTGCAGAGGTCTCTTCATGGAGATTAATTAAAATAGATTCTACCAAGCACAATTGATTAGACCCTTTTCTTTGAGGTCCATAACATTATATTGAGTAGGTTGAGTAGGATATGCAAGCCTTGAAACATTCTCATAAACAACATCCCATAGATCTCAATCTATTAATAGATCCTCCATCTTTATCTTCCACATCTCAAAATTATTTCTGGAAAATTTCTTCACCTCTATTCTCCTTGATGAACTTTCCATCTAAAAAATTCTACAACAAGATCACAAAGTGTCTTCTACACAACCTCCCACTCAAATCTATATTTTAAAAAAAAACCCAACAACCCACAATTGAAACCAAAGTTGACAATTGAAACCAAAGTTGATCAAGCTCTGATACCACTTGTAAGGAAGCTAAGGTAGCAGAACAACTTCCTACACTAACCTTGATCTAGGAGAATAATGAATTTTTTTTACAAATCTTTAACAATTAGAAAACTTAAATACAAGTAAACATAAATATCAGGCCTATCACAACACAATTATTTACCTAGGGAAAATCCTTTCAGGACAAAAAATCCCACACTCCAGAAGCTGCCCAATATTATTTAGAAATCAAAAGATTACAATATACTTGCAAAGAAAGCTTCTCATAGGAGTATCACCACTAGAGATCAAGAGATAACATGACCGCTATCAGAATCTTAGAATACACCCTCGTCTACATACATGCCATTCTCTTATAACAAGCTTTTTGGAACCTTCTAGAATTAGGAATTTACAAGGTCATTTTTATTTTTGATGTGTTAACAAAAAAACTTTGATGTGTCAATAGGAAATCCTTGATGTGTCAACTAAAAAAATAAATTTCAGGGTGATGCCCTAAACCCCATATCTTGCTACAAGTGTATAGTATTTGTGTGATCAATTTCCACATACCAACATATCCTATCAACAATTAACCATCTATAATTGCAAGGTTGAGACATATTTTCGTAACAAATCTCCCACTTGTCGAACACCTTGCGAGAGCAACATGAGGGTATAACCATCGTCTCTTTATTTGCTAGGGGCCAAAAGGCCCATAGTCTCTTAATACCATCTAAACTTCTTTGTGCTCATAGGCTTAGTTAAAGAATAAACTACATTAATCAAAGTCTCTAGCTTAACCAATTTCACCATGCCATCTTCAACCATATCTCTAACAAAATGATATTGTACATAAATATGCTTAGTCTTGGCATGAAATGTTGGGTTCTAGGTTAGACCTATCGCACTTTGACCATCACAATAAAATATCACTACACTTTGTTTTATTCCAATATCTGAACACACTCTCCTAAAGAAAATGGATTCTTTACAAGCATGAGTAGCTTCCATATACTCTACTTCCGTAGTGGACAAAGCAACCACAACTTGTTACTTACTCATCTAACTAATTGCACCACCAAATAAAGTAAAAACATAAGAACAAGTGGTTTTTTTGAGCTATCAATATCAAATACCTAGTATAAATCCACATAACCATGAATATCAAGGGAAATTTCATCTTCAGTAATATTACTATAATAACATAAGTAATAATCTAAGGTACCCCACAAATATCTGAAGACTCTTCTAACTACATCCCAATGAACTCTACTATGATTACACATATATCTAGAAATAACTCCCACTGCTTGAGCAATATTTTGTCTAGTACAAACCATAGCATACATCAAACTTCCAATTGCAATCAGGTAAGGCACTCTACTCATGTCTTCCATATTTGATGGAGATGTTGGAAAATCTAAAATAGACAACTATGTTCCAACTGAAACAAGAACACATAATGGTCTACAATCCTACATATCAAACCTTTATAAAACTGAGTTGGCATACTTTCTTTTGCCAAGCCATACCTTTTTGTTCACTCTATCTCTTTAATTTCCATGCCAAGAATGTGTTTAGATGCACCAAGATCTTTCACTTAAATTTAGCAACAAGTTTAGATTTTAGTTTTGAAATCATACATTTTCCTCTACTATTAAATAACATATCATCAACATATAATGTAATAAATAGCAAACAATCACCATCATTTTTATAATAAACACAATGATATGATTTAGAAAGCTCAAATCCCAAACTCAACACATATGTATCAAATTTCTAGTACCAAAACCTAGGACTTTGTTTTAAGCCATACAAATATTCTTCAATTTGCAAACCAACTTACTTTTACCTTTCATAACATAGTGCTCTGGATGCATCATATAAATATCCTCCTCCAAATCACCATGAAGGAAAGAGTTTTCAGATACATTTTCTCAATGTCTAAATCATAAGCAACAACAATAGAAAGCAGAAAAATAATGGATGTCATTTTTTCAACAGGAGAAAATATCGCACCATAATCAACACCCTCAACTTGAGAGCTACCCTTTGCAACCAACCTTGCTTTGTACTTCTCAATACCTGTATTTGAACCAATCTTTTTTTGAAAACCCATTTGCAACCAACATGTTTTCATCCTTCAGGAAATGGTACAAGTTCCCATGTATGATTCTTTTTCAAAGATGCCATTTCTTCACCATAGAAATCTTCCAAGATTCTACATCATTCATACCTAGTGCCTCTTCTACAAATTTGAGTTCATCCATCTTATTTTTCAAATAAAAAATACATCTCCAATAATCAGGTGGATACCTTTCAGGTGGTTGTGTATGCCTTGTAGACCTACAAACAAGCTGAGTTGGAGGTTCTTCATCCTCTTCTAAAGATCTAGATCTAGATGAAATCTCCTCAACTTCTTGTCTTTGGGTGATCCCACAATAGTGGTTTACAATTTTTGGCCAAATTTGACACTAAAATTATTATTTTTAATTAAATCTTCACATTCGGGCACCTATAGCGGCTAAACCGTGAGGAATTTGAAGATGATGCAAACTAGAGTCTCATCACGTTTTGTCTATAGATTCTAAAAAATATTTTTCAAATGTTTTGGAATAAAATTACACTTTGTTTTCCATCTCCCACGAAAACTGGGCTTTTTTAGAAAACAACATTTTTAAAAAGTGACGCACATTGTATACTGCATAACTTTTTTTCCATGAATGATTAAATTCTAATTCTTTCGAATTTGGATTTGTAACTTTGATATCTAGTGCTTCCACTTGGTTAGATAGTTTTTATTGAATATTTTTTCTTTAATCAAGTTTTGAAGTCAAACAAATTACAATTCAGACATAGCATGACTGTATAATGCATAACACTTTTTGTATATGTCAATTTTTTTTTTGTTGGATCAAGGATTTCAATATCTAGTGCACTCATATTTTTCAATTTTTTTTTTTGATAATCTGCTATTTTTCCACACGTGCAGAACAAAAACCTTCATTTTTTATGAAGAACCTATGTTTAATAAAACTAAAAAAACAAATACATAATAAAACCAAAACATATTAAAATTATATTCATTCAATAGCTTGTTCTGAGGACTACTTGATTCTAGTTGGGCTTGTGAAGACTCCTTCATTTTCATCCTCAACTTGAGCTTTGAAGCATAAAAATTTAGTTTTTTTTTTTGTGTTTTAGGGGGAGAATCAGGTATTAGGGGGGTTTGTATGAACCCTTAGGGGTTTGCTCGAACTAGGGTTCGCTCAAACCCTACTTCAAGAAAACCACCCTTCATATGAATTTCCTTTTTCTTTTTTGGGAGGGAAATGTGGGCCAACCAATTAATGGGTTCGCTTGAACCCTACTTCGGTCGAACCACTTTTGGGTTCGGTCGAACTTGTAGGTTCATTCGAACCCCCAAAACTAATTTTTTGCCATGGGTTTTTTTTTTCTCAGTTTTCCTTCATCCATCAAATTGTAAACCACTATTGTGGCTTCACCCCTTTCATTGGGCCTCGATTCAACTTTCTCAAGTGTAGAAGGAAATTTAATCAAATTTTCATGTTTACTTAGTTTTGGTTGCAATGTAATAGAAGAAGGCTTATTTTCCCTAGAAAATAACACTTCTATTATGTATTACCTTTTGTGCAACAGGATTATAAAGCTTGTATCCTTTCATACCATAATTATATCTAGTGAAGATACATTTCACAACCTTGTTATCCAACTTTGTTAGCTTCTCTTTTGGCACATGTGCATATGCCTCACAACTAGAAACTCTAAGATGTCTTAATAAAGGCTTGCAACTCAACCATGCCTCTATAGGTGCCTTATCCACAAGAGCTAATGTAGGAGACATGTTAACTAGGTAATAGGCAGTGGCAATAGCTTCATCCCAAACCCTTTGTTCTAGGCAAGCACCACTCAATATAATCCTAGCCTTCTCCATCAGTGTCTTATTCATTCTTTCTGCAAAGTTTCCATTTTTGTGTGGAGAAAATGAAGTTATCTTCTATCTATGAATACCACAATATTTACATAATCTATCAAAATCATTATAGAAAAATTCATTGCCATTATTATTCCTCAAAAAAATTATTTTCTTTCTAGTCTGCAACTCAACCATTGCTTTAAATTCTCTAAATCGACTAAAAACTTTAGATTACTCTTTACCAAATATACCCATGTGCTACTATAATCATCAATAATTGAAATATAATATGTGGATTTACCAATTGGAGGAACATATACAAGACCAAATACATCAAAATGAATAAGATCTAATATACCAAAAGATTTAGCAGTGCATGCATTGAAAGCTTATACAATTTCCCATTTATGACACCTCTAGAAATCACCATATTAGAAGCTCTAACCATCTTTCATCCTGCATTGGAAAATAATACCTACACACTAGTGCATCTATTAGTTTGCTCATAGATAACAATTTTTTTGCTAATCCAGGGATATGCAATACATCATTAATCCTTTTTATTCTACCATTAGGAAACCTAATTTTAACTTTACCATGACCAACAATGTCTAAATCAAAATCATCACCCAAGTACACCTTACCTCCATGAAATTCTTCATATTCACAAAACCAATTTCTATTAAATGTCATATAAAAAGATGCACCCGAATCAATTAGCCATGCATCATTACCTGCACGAGTTGTCAAAGATGAAATGAATGAGTCAACATCTTCCTTCTTGGACTCAAAATAAAAATCAAATTTCTTCTTTTTCTTCTTCTTTTCTTCTTTGCATTCCTTACAAACATGTCGAGGCTTACCATAGTTCTAGCAAATAACTTTGGACTTTCTAGGAGATTTAGATCTCCTTGTGGACTTAGATTTGTCACACTTCTCTTTCTTCTTTCTTTTTTCCTTAGATATTCTATGAACATTTAGGGCCTCCTTGGCAGTGATGGATACCTTCCTCCTCATCTCTTTAGAAAGTAAAAAGCCTACCACATCTTTAGTCTTCAATATAACATAAGTACTCCCAATAGCCATAACAAGAGAATCTTATGAATCAGGCACAAAACAAAGCAAGATCTGACATTTCTCGTCCTCATCCATTTTGACACCAACTGATGCCAATTGAGCCACCAACATATTGAATGCTTCTAGGTGGTCTATGATTCATCTACCCTCTTCCATTCTCAAGGAATACAACTTATTCCTCAAGAAAATATTGTTCACTAAATATTTGGACTGATACATCTCTAGTTTCTTTGTTGAGGTCTCTTCATGGACATTAATTAAAATAGTGTCTTCCAATAATAATTTGATTAGACCCTTGGCTTTATAGTCCATAGCATCATATTGAGTAGCTTGAGTAGGATCCATAGGCCTTAAAACATTCTCATCAATAGCATCCCATAGATTTCGATCTATCAACAGATCCTCCATCTTTAGCTTCCACATCTCAAAATTATTTCTAGAAAATTTCTCTACATCTATCCCCCTTGATGAAATTTCCATCTAAAAATTCTTGGAACAAGATCACAAAGTTTCATTTGCACAAGCTTCCACTCAAATATGGATTAGTTCAAAAAACCCAACAACCCACAATTGAAACAAAATGTGGTCAAGCTTTGATACCACTTGTAAGGAAGCTAAGGTAGTGGAACAACTTCCCACACTAACCTTGAGAGGAGAATAATGTAAAAATTTTGTAGATCTTTAACAATTAAAAAACTTAAACACAAATAAACACAAATAACACATGCATACCACAACACAATGATTCATGTGGGGAAAACTGTAATGCCCCATCTTGTAACCTAAGGAATGTTGTAATTGTCTACGAAAGTGATAATTTTTTTTTTAAAGTGTTAATATTAACTTTATTACTAGCATACATTCTCTAAGTTATGCGATGTCACACTACTTGAGATTCCATAGATGACTTTAGTATTAAGCATTGCATGTATTTAATTAACATAAACTTAAAAGTAAACATTGCATAACATTTGAATTCCATTCATGATAGTATAAAGTACAAATAAGATTCTTACATTGCATTTGAAATGTCATTACAATACTCATTCTTCAGATGAGGTAGATCAAATAATAGTTTACAATTACATATTTCAAATGTTCACCTCATAACAATTGAGGGATGTTTCAAATACAAGATTTCCAATAATGCAATAAAGGAAGTACATATATATCCAAATACGAGCTCTCCATCCATGAAGCTCTCATTGCCACAATCAAAACTGGGGACCCAACGAAGTAAGGTGCTTGTTCCACCCAACCATGTGGTACCCGTAGGTCCACCCATCGTGCTAGGAGATAGTAATAAGGTTCCCTAGACATAATCTACTAACCCTAGACACAAGTACATACTTAACCGATGGTTACATTGCTTCCAGATTTAGGATAATCAAATATACTAAGCTCACAAGGTAAATTGTTATTTTAGGTGGAGTGTCATCACAATGTTGCATAGGTTACCCTAGTGTTTCTTCCTAGGTTCCGGCCCCCAACTTGGGTTACCTTGGTAACCTCTTACGAAACCTGGCCCCACATGCAAACTGTTGCGGTATCGAATATCTTTTAAAGTTACAAGATATCAATTTTCCCTTCCAGCCCTTCTCAACTTAATCTCAAGACTGAACTAGCTCTTGAGTCTATAAGCGAGGCATATTAATCTAATTAAAGATTTTAAGCTAACTAATGTTTTGTTTTAGTTTCCACTAACTTACTAACTCTTCATGAGTTACCCAGGCACCACTTTGTGTGTCGGCCCTCACACAGAGCAACTCCCCTAAAAATAACATAAGGAATCTAAGTTCCCTAACTAAGGTAAAGAAGGTGCACACGAATTTCAACATATAATTCTACACATTTCATAACGAACATCAAGTCCATGTTCTTAAAACTAGGTGTCTAAACACCATGCCAAACCATGTACACTACCTTAGTCAACACAAGGATTGTATTTAAACAATTACAATTCCCACATTAAGGACAAACTAATCTGGAAGACTTGTACTTCTAATACATTGCCAATTTGCCCAATAAAAGGGAACATAATTTAAAACAAATCGAAACAATAAGAATCTACATTAGGATTTACTAAATCCAGTCAAACAATAACTTTAGGCATAGAATTATACAACTCAAATATAATTCATCTTCTAGTCCATACGATAATCAAAACTATAATTTAATCAATTCCATAATCATGTACTATGATAACATTTTCAATTTCTCTACTTGATATATATTTCACTATAAAATGTCCTTTTATACTTTCCATACACTATTTAGCAATATAACATTCATCTAAAAATATGCACATTAAATCATAATAATTAAACATTTATTTAAATATATAATAATATATATATAAATAAATATTTCTGATTATCCAATTTTAAAATTATATTCACTTATTTCATTTAAAACAAATCTTAAACTTATATATATACATATATATTACACATATAACATATATTTAATAATATATATATTATATATGATACATATATATACAAATATATAATAATTATATTTAAAACCCAAATTTAAAACAAATTTAAACTTTATAATAAACAAAGACAGGGGGCCCGACTACCTACACAGTCGAACCCTCCATGGGAGGGCACAGCTGTGCAGGCAGCGCCAGCGCTGCCCTCACAGCCAGCTCCCTTGTGGGGGGGTTGGCCATGGGGGTAGCTCCCCTGCGACTTCCTTCCATTCTTTTATATATATTTTTAAATCCTACAAAAACTGTGATTTAAATATCGCGTACGGAAATTTTAAATGAAATTTAAACGAATTTCCCATAATATCACCTACAGACTATAAGATTTGATAACTATATGTGTATATATATCTGTATATAAATTTATATACAAATATATACAATATATATACACAGTTTAAACAATAAATAAAATACTGGATTCATGGATTTATTTTCAATAGGGTTTTCTATAGGAATTGTGAAAATTATCAATTTACACAGAGAACTTCATTTTCTAAAACAAAACAAAGAGTATCATTTTCAACTCAGTTTCTCAAAGTCTTTTCTGATAGAGATTTTCTTTTCCTCAAATTAATCAGTAAAGTTCATTTACAATTCTACAAAGTTTTTTCCATTTTGTTTTGAATCTTTTCCAATGTTTCCTCTGTTTTCACTTTAAAATCTTGTTTTCTTGAAATTCTCACAGAAATCAACAAATTTCTACAGAAATATTTTCAATAAACAATCTACCAAGAAGAAGGGTTTAAACAAAAAAATTTCTTTTCATAGGCAATCTTTTCAAAAGTAAATAAATTAAATTCACAGGGAAATACCTGTTATCCTGTAGTTTGAAGAACTTAGTTGTTGAAGAGAAACTTTGCCTGTAGAGTGCAATTTCCAAAACCCATCCAAATCACCAAATCCAGAAGGATGCTAATACCAACCCAAAGAGATCTTCCAGAAATATACAGCAAATCCCAAAACAATATTCACAAATTTACTCAAATCAATATAATTTTTTTTTTACAGAACCCGGTCTTTCATTTCCCGTGAAGTGATTTTTCTGTTTCCCCAAAATCCCAAATAACCTCCAAGAAAATCCTCAACAAGAAGCAATTAATTTAACTGCCACACATGTCGAGAAGAAAATATCTTCTAACAACTTACCGGTAAATCTTTCTTTCTTCTTTTTCAAGATTTGCATGCTTATTAAAGAATTAAAGAATTCAAATTTCAAAATACAAATTTCCCTTTTTCCTCATTTAATTTATTTATCTAACAATTAAAATACCATTGCCCACATAACAATTAATTTTAAATTTAAATCTATTCACACAATTAATGCAATTTTAATTCAATTAATTAATTTATTTAATTAAATGAATTTAATCTCAATGATTAAATTACTTAACCAAACAAACTAATTAATTAATTAAATAAAATTTAAAACTTTATTTCCAACATTTAAAATTAATTTAAATCAACAGTAAATTAAAGAATAATAAACTATCATAAAATTAAAAAAAAAAAATTGTTTCAAAACAATTAATCCAATCAGGCACTTACAAGACAACCAAAGACTCCAAACTAAAACTGATGATATACTGTGACTGGGTTTAAGACTAGACTAGGATAAACCATGTTACTACCTTCCAATCAACATTTCCGTTGAGTCTTGACACACTCAGACCTGAGTAGCCAGATGGAGTCGGTGTCATGTACCTGCAATCTTGCAACCAAATAAATGACATACATATATATATAATCCATTGTACAAACACACCGTGTGGAGAAAATCATAGATATCACAGGGCACTCGCAAGCGAGTGATGCAACTCTGTTCCCCACACCAATACACGTCACATCAAACTCACAAATTAAATAACAGTTAATTTACCATAAACATATATATAGCAATAACATCCGAAGGAAACATCTACGCTAATACAAAGCATGTCAGAAATTAATTATCACCATACAATGTTTATCATATCACAAAACGAATCCACTATCGCTCTAAAGTCAGTGATCAAAATATCCAAACCAAAGTACCAAAGTCTAACAGTGTGAAAACATGCAAACAGTAATCATAAGCAAAATGGAGGGGTACTACAAAAACCCTTTCGAGAGAAAAACAACACACTCTAAAAGTCACCCAATATTATTCAAAAATAATAAGATTACAATATACTTGCAAAGCAAGCTTCTCATAGGAGTATCACCACCAGAGATCAAGATACAACACGACAACTATTAGACTCACAGAATACACCCTCATATACATACATCCCAACCGCTTATAACAAGATTTTTCGAACCTTCTAGAATTAGAGTTTTACATGGTTGTTTTTCATTTGACATGTTAACAAAAAAACCTTGACATGTTAACAGGAAAAAAACCTTGATGTGTCAGTAGGAAAAAACCTTGTCGTGTCAGCGAGAAAACCTTGATGTGTCAACTAAAAATAATAATTTGGGGTGATGTCGTGAATCGCATATCTTGCTACGAGTGTATAATATTTTCATGATTAGTTTCCAAATACCAACATACATCCTATTAGCAATAAAACGTATATAATTGCAAGGATGAGACACATTTTCACAACAAATTTCATGAATAAAAGGGTTGGTGGTAGCAAGCTCTTCATAGGAATAATGGGAGGAATTATTTTTTATGTTGGAATAATTTTACTTTAAATTTATAGATGTTTCACTAAGATCCTTAATTTATTCATTAGGAGGATTGTACTTGACTCATTAAGATCCTTTGTTTGTATTAACATGTATGGGTTTGAAAATTCCTTACATGTGAAGGCCTAATCCTTTATCTTTCTAGTCCTTGGTTTCATTTATTTTTGTAATAGAATAATTTTTGTTGTTGAAACATGATGTGATCCCATCTTTATGTAGATAAGAATTGTTAGAACTTTCAAATTTTCTTATCCACAACAAAACCTAATTCGACAAGGATTATTGGACAAAGGTGATAGGACTTTAATGTTTTCCCATCATCCATTATTTTTGTATCCTTATCAATTATTTCTTGAATGTGACCAATAATGACTTTGTTATCCTTGTGTTGCATATAATCAACAACATTTAAATATTGATTGTTAATATTCTTAGCATGCTTATTTTGGTTTTATATATGTTCAATGGGATCAATTATCTCTTTGTAGGAAGGGGAGGTGGTTGGATGATGGCTAAGAAAAAAATAGGTTACTCTTTTCTTGGTGTTTTATTACATGATGTATAGAATTAGCTTGGATTTTTTAATCTTGATTTGGTTGGGAGTATGTTTGATCATGATTTCTAATGAGCTATTGAAATAACCTTAAATTATTTATTGAAAATATGAATACTACTTTCCTTTCTTCAATATAACCAATATCGATTTGGTCTTTGATATACTCTCCTAATAGTATGGTTTGGCTAGTGGGATGTCTTTGGTCATTATGAAAATTATGGATTTTAGATTTTATGTATTTTATGGATCTCATGAAATATATTTTTCTCCTTCTCATTTGAAATAGGGGTCTATCATGTTTCATGTTTATAGGCTTTGGATTTTTCATGTTTGGTTTTTGAGTTTTGCATGGGCTTTACACAAGGGGATAGAATAAAAAATAGACACAAAAATAACCTACCTATTCTAGTGGGAGTTTATGTAATTCTGACTCCAAATATATACCAAAATTTATGTAAGGCATAAATTAATAAAATACAACCTACCTATTCTAGTGAGATTGTATGTACTTGATCTACACATAGAGAGTGGAGCCCATGGAGAGTTGCTAACCACTTTTGATCTTCAAGATCTCTTTAAAGTGTGAGAGGAGAGAATACATCACTTACTATATCATTTTTAGATGTCCCTCTTGAGCAACTTATTTAGTCTAGCTACTTACTAATATGTGACAAATATAAATGGATGAAGGTTCACTATTCTATCTACAACAAGGCTCTTTAAGTCCTTGATTTACCCAAATTTATGTAATGCCTAAATTCATAAAATCTTGGTTATTTAAAACATAATGTGAAAGCATAACCCACTCTCTTCCTCCACTAAGAAAGACATAATATTTATTGGTAACTTATCCTAAATGATAAATACACCCTGAAGGGAAGATTCTTTTGATCCTCCACCAAATTTATATACCACACTAGACCAAATGGGTTCAAATAAACATTTGATGATGAATGTTAAGTCAAGACCACTTTAAAATAAATAAAATAAATAAAGTGGTGATTTTTTTATCTTCAAGGTTGCCCTAGGCATGAGGAGATAACATACATAAGGCCTCTTTTGGGATACACAAGTGGAAAATGATTATATTGATCCCTAATTCCAACTTATAGTACATGAGGAGAGCCTATGCAACCTTTAATCATAAAGACACAAGATGAACAAATATATAATTAAACAAAAATTAATTTCCTTCATAAATTAATATGGAGAAAGGTAAATAGTTTATTATTATTTGGTTAACAGAGAAAAAAATTATACATGAAAATACATTTTTGTTATCACACCATAACTAGAAACATAACCAATTGTGGTTTATGTATTTTATTTAAAAAATTACCATAAATACTATGATAACACTCCCCCTTATTATATTGTTCTTGAAAATTCACCCCCAAAACCTCAAATTTTACCTTTCCTAGAGACCGCTCCCCTTAAGGTTTACATAACACAAATATAACATATAAAAAACATGTAGATTACAAAAATAAAAACATATTATTGAGAACAATTTTTTTGAAGAAACGAATTTAAAATCAAGTGGAATGGCATCAAGTTTCCTCATAACCCTCGAAAGGGTGTAGCTACTAAGCTAAATTCTTAAGTTCCCAAATTACAACCTTCTCGAACTCTTGAATCATAGATCCCCTGAATTATCAAACAATAATAAATTTCTCCATCAAGTTGTCTCATGATCCTCAAAAGGGTAAAATTCTCCATATCACAATTCTTGAACTATCTAGAAAACAATCCATATTGAGCTCACCAATTCCCTTAGCTTTCTTTGAAAAAACAAACTATACAATATATGCATTCTTTAAATCTATTAGCATCAAAAAGGGAAAGAAAAATGTACTTTTCATGCAAAGAACTATCTTGAAGTGATAAGCTAGTTGGAGATGATGTAAAACCTCAATCCTCTAATACCACCAACCTCCAATTGTGAAGGATCAAAGTATGAATCCATTCCTAATATCTTCAAAATAATAAACTAAAAAATTATCATCTGGTGGATCCTCATCTTCAACATAGGCTAGGTTAAATTCATTCAATTTATCCTTTTTTTCCTTTAAGAACATCACTCGCTTGAGTTATACAAGACCAAGTTGTCTGACACGTTTAAATCTTACATCAATAACATTCAATTTCTCACCTTTTTTTATCTAATCTTTTATTACTGCTTCGTGAGTATAATGTATTCGCATGTTGAGAATCAAATTTTGTATATTTCACATTTGTTCTCTTTTCTTCTACTAAAAGGGTTGAAATCATATCATCTAAGGTTTGAGAAGTTATTTGATAGAGAATAAAAATAACATTATCATATTAGAAAGGTAATTTTTTTAACAAAATAGCTTTAGCATCATCATCATCTACTAGAGCTTTGACTTCTGCTAGTTGCCTAATGAGAGACATCAAATTAATTATGTGATTTGACATAGTGATTATGTCCTCTATTTTCAACCTAGATAGTTGAAGTTTTAGAGAAACTTTTTTTAACTGCTTTTGCTCCAAGCATTTTATTTAGATTATCCTAAATTTCAATTGATAATTTATCAAAATATATATAATGTAATTCAGAGTTAAAATGAGCAAGATTAATAATAGTCTTGGCCTTATCATCTCTATTATTCCAATCCAATGACTTATTTATATCTATAGGTTATTTTTTCCTTGTCATAGATTATTACTCGTAAATTTATATATTCATTTGTTGTATTTGAATTTGAATTTTTCAATTGTGAAAATTAAATGTAAAGTAATTTTCTAAAGGACTCTCCATCTCAAAAAATACTTGAAAAAAGAAGAAGATGTGGTTGTTTAATAAGAACTATATATAAAGGTTTAGATTGTGTATGAATGGAGACATAGATTAATAGTTATTTTTCAAGACTTTTGATATGGTTTTTTAATGATGGGCATGATATTTGTAAAACATATGCTTGTCAAGCTCTAAAAAACATGGATCCCTTTGATTAAAGGTTCAAATTGAATTTAAAGATATTTGAATAGAATGTGAATTGAGAGGATTTGATCATTGATGAATAGTGGATATTGATTGAAATGGAGTAAGGAATCTTTATTGACTAAAAAAATAAGAAGAGTTATAACAATTCCTTATTGGGCTCTAAAATGGATGAGGATAAATAGTATTTTATTTTTATTTTGAGTAATTAGTTGTGTATGAACTAAAAATAGGATGGAATCACATAATTATAATGAAATATGAGTACATAATTACATTTTTATTCTTTGTAGATAAATAAGTTGAATTAATTTTATTTATTATTTTGGAATAAAGGAATGGACATTGACCTAATTAACAAAATATTATAAATTATTCAATTAATTAGTGATAGTAAATGATAGGAAAAATAATACAATGATAAAAAATTTAATTTATAAAAATAAATAGAACCTTTATTGCTACAACGATTTCTAGATTTAATTGCACAAGAATTTTTGCATCAACATTTCAGATCACACTCATTGAAGATGAAAGTATAGAGTTCAAGGAGAAAAAGTGGATAGTTGAAGACCAAGACCAAGCTAAAGAGACAGGGGGAAGGGAGGAGGAAGAAAAGACTTCACAAAGACCAATGAAGACAATCTATAAGTAGGAATAAAAAGAAAATGTCTTACCTTCCTTAGTCTACGTGCAGCCTTCTCTCCCTCCTCCCTTCCCCCTGTCTCTTTACGTTGCTCTTGGTTTGCAACTATCCATTTTTTCTCTTTGAGCTCTATTCATCCTCATGATGGATCAAGAGTGTGATCCCAAATATTGATGCAAAAATTTTACGCAATTGAATGCAGAAATGATTGCAACAATAAACAATATGAATTGTGGAAACTTGATATCATTAAATAAAACCATTATTCATCCATAAAAAAGGAATTGAATAGAACTTAAAAACACCAGTAAAATTTGAATGGGGTCTACCTTCAACATATTATACCTCTGAATCATTATTTGATCAGAAACACACTTATCCAGAATCTATCCAATGGAACTTGAAAATACCATTAAAATTTCAATGGGGTCTACCTTCAACATATTATACCTCTGAATCATTATTTGATCAGAAACGCACTTATCCAGAATCTATCCACAGTATTTAAGGTTCTTACAAAAGTAGGTAAAGGGCAAGAATTCCACTTTTGGGAAAAGCAAAAAGCAAAAAGCAAAAGTTACAGAGGATGGCGAGTCATCGTGTTCTTATTGCTGATTGAAGACAACCTCAATAATTCAATACTATCACAGACTGTTATGAGCTTACCACTCAACCATTCTTTGGAAAAGAAAGAATTGCAGACAAAGGACAATTCTGCAAACTCCATTAAACGTACAATATATAATTTCTTATTATAACGGTGTGCTTTATAGTTATTTTATAAAGGACAATTCTGCAAACTCCATTAAACGTACAAGAGAGCTTTGGAAAAGATGTAAAAACTTGATCTTCTCCTTTAATGTGAGAGAAGCAGCAGGGTTGAACATTACACTGAAAGGACTGTAGAATGATGCAAGAGAAAACAACTTTCCATCTTTAGACCCTTATTAACAAGTGGGTGACTGCAAGATAACCATGAGTCAAACAACCAAGTTCTAAAAAGTAGATTTAAGTTATTTTATAAATCAAATTCAAGTAAACTGTTTAGCTATGAAATATTAAAAAAATAGTTAAAAAATTGTAGAAATTGAATATAGCTAATAATCAAAGATTTGGAGAAAATGGATATAGGTAATGGATTATTAAAAAAAAACTATATATTTCCAAATTATTTTGACATGAATAACATATTTTAAAGAGACACTTTTAAATTTATTTTTAAAAAATAAGTTGGTATATGCAATATTTTTTCGTTAGACCTTGTATATAAAGGAAAGGGCACATGGGTAGACATGATTCACATTTCTTCATTTTTTATAATAAATAATTACTTTTTAATTTTTAAATGTGACTTATCAAATATATAATATAAAATTTATTTTGACAAATATAATGTGATAAAAGGAATATTAAAATGGAAAATTCTTTTTTTAAAACTAAAACCAACAAATCTTATATTGGGACATAATTTATAGAATTTTTTTAAAAAATACACATGATTTGAAAGTTTTGAGTGTTTTTAATATATAATTAGAAAAAAATTAGACATGCTATACTTACAAAATAAATATTAATTAAGTATTAAAGTTGTAATGCATAATAAATTAGATTTATAGAATCTATAGAGCTTCTTGTATAATCCTTTTTTATTTTATTAAGTTTGGTTTTAAGTGTGATAGGTCGAATGTGAGCATTAGAAAATGAGCAGCAAACTAAAGAGTGCAAATAAACACCAAAACAACCTACACCTCAAGATTAGCCTAAGTTGGAATCAATACAAGATAAAAGCAACAAATGGAACATTATACCTTGTGTCGAATGGATCCTTTGGTTTTCCTTTCGATCTTTGATGTGTATGTTCCTTGGATGGCACAAGATGCAAGCTAAATGATGATGTGAGGATGAGTGCAAATGGATGAAAACATGAAAATGGCTAAGTGTAGATTGAGAAATAAAACTGCAAGAGTTTGGCTAGCAAAATGATCTCCCCCCAAAATGAGAGAAAAGAGGGGGTATTTATAGGAATTTTTAGAATTCCTAGAAGAAATGGACGTTGAGATTGATCCCAACATGGCCAAGATGTAGGGCTATGGTGAGTTGAGAACTCACAAGCCCTCACATCTTGACATGTGGCAAGGGGAGAGGCTTAAGAAAGATGAGGTGGACATGAGGTGTAAGAGAAGTAGATGACATGGATGTACTTCAAAGGACCATAGGGATTGGACAAGATCTCCTCATAAAGGAGGTCCTTGTCCCCATGTGGGTGAGAGGACATGTGAGGAATTAAAAATTCCTCAAATATTCTCATGGGGAGATGGGAAAGAATAAAGAATAAAGAGAGGACATGTGGGAAGGAGTGAAGGAATTAAAAATTCCTTTTGAATGCATTGGGGGATTAAATGTGAATTAAAAATTCACATGGGGAAGTAGAGTGCCTTGTCCAAAAGGAGAAAGCCTTTAATAGAGTTGACTCAATTACGTGATTAGGATTGTGCAAGTACTTAATTAGATTAATTAATGAAGATTAGAAGAGGGTTAGATCTCACATGTGACTTGTTGTGACAAGTTGAAGATCACATGGGGAAGAGAAAAAGGAATTTAATATTCCTTGGAAGGATAAAAGGAATTAAAAATTCCTTGAGAGGTTAATTAGGCTATGAATAGTTGTTTCTGGATTTGATTGTATAAGCTTTTTTTGAATCAACGTTTCTAATCACACTCTGTGATCCATCATCCTTGAGCTCTCTATCCTGATGATGGATCACGGAGTGTGATTCGAAACGTTGATTCAAAAAAAGCTTACACAATCAAATCCAGAAACAACTATTCATAACTCTTATGGATTGTGGAAATCTAATAACTATGATTAATTAGGCTAGTTAGTGAAGGATTAGAGGAAGGTTAGGTGGCTAAGAGAGATTAGAGGCCAACTTGCAAAAGTTGGAGGATGTGACATGTGAGGAATTAAATAAATAGAATATTTATTTAATTCAATTGATGGAAGGAGGATTAAAGAGATAAGGTATTATTGATTAGATACCTTAGGGATTTGACAAAATTAAAGATATTAATTAAATAATAGCAGTATTAATTAATTAATGTGGATAAAGGGATGCTTAGACGAAAAGGGATAAATTTGGATAAATTAAGTGTCCAAATTTAGGTGCTTACATTTTGCCCCTCTTTGAGATGGTGTTACGAAGTAGCATCATTTCAAAGAATATTAAAACATAGAACCTAGAAGAAGATGGTTAGATTGGAAAAGATGCCCCAGTCATTCAAAGAAGTGACTAGGAAGGAAGATGATTAGGGTAAAGATGAAAGTTAGGGATGAAGGATGCCCCCTCAAGAGGACATGCGGGTTCAAGAGAACACGGGTGGGCTCTCGAAATGGATGAGATGATGCAAAGGGAGATGAAGAAGATGCAAAGTGATGATTGGGAGGGGAGCGTGATGAAGGATGAATGGATGGGGGGATTTTGATAGATGAGAAGATGAAGGTGAAATGCAATCCAAATGCAATTTGCCATCGTTGGAGCACTGATTTTTGCTATAGCATAAGACCTAAGATGCCAGGGTATGAAGAACCAAGGTAGATTAGTGTCTAATGCATAAAACAAACATAACAAACAAGAATGCTATCCCAACACCCCAAAGTCACGATGACCTTGGTCCGGCCAGGTATTGGGATAACCACAAGCACACAAGGATGCCCCAGTGTAACACAAGACCTCAAGGATCTTGGTGGGTACTACGTGGGACAACCGAGAAGACAAAGAAAAGATCAAGATTCACCCCTATGTTGACTAGTCAAAGCACACCATGATATGATGGATCAAGGCGACCATGACAAGTGATGATAGGGAGCTCAAATGATAATCAAAAGCCAAAAGCATCAAAAGATCGCAATCAATTTCAAACGTCCTTTGCCATAGGATCAATCAAGGGGATGGATGGGATTGATGAGATCTGTTAGGAAGGATGCATCCTGTTGAGACCGATGATGGATACTAAATTAAAAGATTGATATGACACAGGATATTTAGAACTGATTGGATTTGATGATACAAGTGAATCTCATTTGTTAAGATCCAGCTAGATAAGGGAGTAGCTTGACGACGTGACATGAGAGACATGACACAAGAGACATGACACAAGACAGGAGACTAACACATCCTAGCGACCTAGGGGCTCAGGGGCCGATCAAAGATTAGCCTTGCCTACATGGAAGCGCAGAGCCCTCGTAGTTTGATAAAAGGCTGACGACGGACCATGATGGAGATTTCGATGGATGACCAAGATAGGATGGAGAACAGGAGAAAAGTGGACAAATATAGACCGATGATGGATGGAACCCCGGGGGTGGATCAAATGATTGACCTTGCCAACGTGAAAGCGTGGGGGCAACGTAGTTCGACAAAGGTCAAAGACAAGTGATGGATGAAAGATGACGAGATAACCTTAGATAAGGGGATAAAATGATTGGACCGACATGATGGGACAAGATAGACCTATTGGATTGGATTGGAGGATGATGGTGATTACGAAGCTCAGGGATGGGATAGTTATCCAAGTCATCAAAAGAGGAATTGGAAGGATGAAAGGATGGATAAATGAATGATGAGATAGTAGGCTATAGCGAGATACCAATGACAAGGGATTATAAGATGGGATGAGGAGAAGGAGATGAGGATGGGAAGATGAAAAGGATGGGGGAGATAGGTAGGGATGGAATAGTGAGATAGGGATGTGATGGTGGGTGGGCATGAAGATAGAGATGGGGGAGGGGGAAGAGATTGGATGAATAGAGGGGATTGGCTAGGTAGATGGATAGATGCTAGGATGGATGGAGAATGATAAGGAGGTTTAAAAGAAATTTTTGGATGTATAAGAAGATGAGGACAGGAAGACATAAGGGATTGGTAGGAAGACAGAGATGGGGATATGAAAGGGAGTGTTTTGATGGATGCATAGGAGGATGAGGATGGGGATAGGGATATAATGATAAGGAAATGAGGATAGGGGAATGGAAGGAAGTGCTTTGACAGGATGAATGATGTCTCCAAGGACTATAGCACAAAGGAAGACATATGCTCCCACTCTAGATATGTCATGTGCAGGGAGGAATGAAGGATGTAAGACAAGTGGATGGAAAGATAAAAGAGTGAGATGGATGAAGATATGATGCATGGATAAGGAAGGGACATGGAAGGTAGCATGATGGGTGGATAAGGAAGATAGATGAGTGCGAATGAGGATTAGGATAGTGTGTGGATGAGGGGAATGTATGCTAAGAGGTGTCCAAAGCATCTTATATGTTTGCCCCATTGTTATCAAGATCACAAGGAGGATGGAAGGATTGGGATAAATGAGATATGCCAAGAAGGATGTGTAAGATAGGTAGGATGGAGGGGATGAATGAAAAGGATGTATAAGAGGAAGACGAGTGCATAGCTGGAAGCATAGCAGGAAGCATAGTGGATGGAGGGAGCACATATCAGGACGTCACCCCCGTGTGCAGATAAGGATTTATGCATGACGCCTGTTTGCTAGGTTTTCATCATGGTACTTATCCAAGGCACTTGGTTGCCAAGTTTTCACCATTGGATAGATTATTTCTCTTTACTATTTTTTTTTTTATTTTTATTTTTTTAGATTTGATTTTGATTTTTTATTTTGGATTTTTTATTTTTTGGACTTTTTGGACGTTTTATTTTTTTGGATTTTTGGACTTTTTGGACTTTCTGATTTTTTTGGATTTTTTGAATTTTTGGATAGTATGCGGAAGGAGATGGATAAGGATAGGGAGGCAAATAAGTGGATTTAGAAGACATGCGATAAGGATATGGATGAAGGACTCAAGCATCAGGTTCTATATCAGGTATTAAGAGCTCATGTTCGAACCAACCGTTGGATGTTGGTACAACCTTATGAGGATAAATGGATTATGAAAGAGGATGAATTAGAGGGATTTGATGGGGGAGATACATGGGATAATGGGTGGGATGTTGGAAAGCATATGGATGGAATGATGGGGTGGATATGTGATGGGGAGATGAGTTCAGGACCAACGTTGGCACATGTGGTGGTGGATGTGAAAAGATAAGAGGACTAATGGATGGAGAATGTGGGGATAATGAAGGAGATGGAATAGTGAAGTTCAGAACATAGGGACCCAAAACAGACTTAGGAGATGAAAGGGGAGTATGATTAGCTTTTGGATTAGCAACTTTGGATGTTCTTACAGATTTTTCATTTGATGGCATTGCATCTTTTTTCTTTGGGATCCACATGGTTTTGATTTTTTCTTTAGTGGGCCTTTGTGGTTGATGGGTTTGATTTGGATTGTGGATTGGATTTTTATTTTCTTCAACATGTCATATAGAGGGGACATGGGGAGCTTTAGATTCATGTGGATGTTTGGATTTATGCATTTTTATGTTAGCATCCAAAGTGTATTTATTAGCAATGTGATGGGTGTGAGGAGATGGATGATGTGGAGCAATGGAGGTAGGATGATGAGGATTATGTGTAGATTGAGGATGTGCAGATATGTGCCTTTGTTGATCCTGATTATGGGATATGCGAGAGGGATGTTTATGATGGATGACATGTATAGGTGTTGGATGGGTGAAAGGATGAGATGGAGGAGGTGATCTTGGGATATATGAACCCAAGATGGATAGAGTAGATGAAGGACAGGAGATGGTGGATGGAGGGATGTAAGGACCCAAAATGGATGGAGCAGATGAAGGAGGAATATGGAAGGTTGTTTTGAGGTGATACAATAGAGGAGGAGGGATGGCAGCATATGATTTGGTGGAGCGATGGGAAGAGCCTACACTTTTTTTGGAAAAGGCTCATTGAGGATGTCTAGAGGTTGTACCAACGTGTTTAGATTGTGAGTCTTGGGGAATAGACCCAAGACCTTGCATGCAGATTTGTTCTTTGAATTGGATGGGCTCTAAAATACCTTGCTCATGAAGGCCTAGACCTTTTCCTTGATAGTTCATGTTCTTGAGCATTCGATCCATGATAGGATTTTTGTTATTCTTAAAACATGATGCGTGTCCATTATTAGGTGGGGGATGATGGGTGGTATATACACTGTGTTTTCTTCTGCAAGGAGGCCACCATGGAAGAATGTGAGAGTACCAAGGGGATATGCAAGCGGTGTGGGGATAGCATTTTTAGGCGATGATGGGGGATTCTGAGAAGGAGATGATGGGATAGCAGCACTTGGATGGGTGTTATTAGGAGAGGGAGTAGGTGATATGATAGGATCTGATTTTGTGGTAGCAAGCTCATGCAATGGATACAGAGATGGAGCGGTAGAATCTTGAATGTCAAGAGGATCATGGGATGGACTGGATGGGGGACTGTGATCTTGCGATAGACTAGATGGGATGGTAGGATCTTGATCTGGAGGAGGGGATATGTTGGCATGCTTTGGATCAGGCTCTTCATTGTGTGTGGGAGGCATGATAATGGAGTCATGGGGGGAATCTTCAAGTGGGGAAGATGGAACGATGGAGGATTCAAAATATTCCTGGGAATGGATACTAGGAGTGGAAGAAGTGGATTGGATTTGGATGTCGTCGATAGGTTCGATGGCTCTCAGAGTAGGGGGTGGGTGTTCAATGGATTTGGTAGATGTGATGGTAGGAGATGGGGACTCAATAGATTCAGAGGATGTGATGGTAGGAGATGGGGACTCAGTGGATTCAGAGGATGTGATGGTATCATCAATGATAGGTGTTGGATGGAGAATGGTCTCGTCACTAACGACCATGGATGATGGGTTTGGATGGCATGGTTCCACGACTATAATGTGTGGAGTGGGGGATGTTTCCTTTGTTATAAGTCCTTGGAGAAACTTGAATACACTAGGCTGAGATGGCGAGGTGGGAGTGGATGAAGGTTTGTGGATTAGTGGGGGATTAGGACTAGGGATTGGTGGGCTAGGATTAGATAGGGGAATGGGATTGGATGTAGGACTGGGAATAGATGGGGGATTAGGTGAAGGGTAAAGATAGAGGTATTGGCATGGTGAATTAGGACACAAGGATGCAGGTGGTGGATTGTAGTAAGGGTATGGGGATGGTGGATTAGGATGAGAAGATTGAGGTGGTGGATGGAGATAGGGAACTGTGGATGTCGGATTAGGATAAGGATAGGTTGGTGTGGATGTTGGATTAGAATAGGAAGGTGCGAATGTAGGATTAGGGTGAGCAGATTGGTATGGGAGATTGGGGTAGTGGGTATATGCGGATGAAGGATTGAGATAGGAGGATGTGGATAGGGGATCAAAATAAGGGTATTGTAACGGCAAACTAGGATAAGGGGATGATGTAGATGAAGGATATAATGGATATGATGGACATCCCTTGTCAAAGGTAGCATAAGGAGTGTGATAAGGAATAGATGAAGACATGATGGGATAACTTAATGGGGTGATTGGATTTTGGAATGTGGGTGGAGAAAGCTTACTAGCAATGATAGTGTCAAGGGGATCTATGTTGTATACCTCTTGATCAACAAGACTTTCATTATCATCATTGACGTAATTAGGGTTTCCCTTGACCACTATTGATGGAGGATAAGAATTCATGATGATGAAAGGATAAAGATTTCAGATGGAAATGGACAAAAGCCCAAATCGGGATTTAGGACAAGCTCAGATCAGGATTGGATTGGATTATCAAGGGATGATTACGACACCGAATCTGCTCTGAGATGGAAGTAGATTGATTGGGTCAAAGGTGATTGGATAGGGATGTGATTGGATTAGATTGCATTAGATTGGATTAGATAAGATCGATCGATGATTGATTAATAAGATTGATGATGGATGTCAACAGAGACTACAAATCCTGCTCAGAGATTATCTTAGATGACTTAGGATGCTGATTGATCGGATTAAAGGATGAATGGATGATTGCGGCACCGAATCCACTTTGAGATTGAAAATGGATTGATTGGGCCGACGATGATGATCAACATAGGATGGATGACAATCCTAAGAGGATGTTAATGATGATGATCAGATCAGACACTTTGGTCAATTTGGATAATAACCCAAGACGAAGTTCAGGGGATTTGGGTGGGGAAAACGATGATTTGATTGGAGAAATGGATGATAAAAATGGATGAACAAATACTAAAAATGAGCAAACGGTTGATCGGGATGGATGAACGATTACTCGGAACGAGTAAACGAATGATCAGAATGATAGAACGAGGGTTCAGAATGATGGAAGGAGGTGTGAAATGGATGAATGTTTACTCAAAACGAGTAAACGAATGATCAGAACGACTGAATGAGAGTTCAGAATGATGAAAGGATATGTGAAATGGATGAATGTTTACTCAGAATGAATAAACGGATGATCGAAATGACAAAACAAGGGTTCAGAATGATGAAAGGATATGTTGAATGGATGAACGTTTACTCGGAACGAGTAAATGAATGATTGGAATGACTGAACGAGAGTTTAGAATGAGGAAAGGAGGGGTGAAATGGATGAATGTTTACTCAGAACGAGTAAATGAATGATCAGAACAACTAAACAAGAGTTCAGAATGATGAAAGGATATGTTAAATGGATGAACGTTTACTCGAAACGAGTAAACGGATGATCGAAAAGATAGAACGAGAGTTCAGAATGATGAAAGGATGTGTTGAATGGATGAACGTTTACTCGGAATGAGTAAACGGATGATCGAAATGACATAACGAAAGCTCAGAATGATGAAAGGATATGTTAAATGGATGAAAGTTTACTCAGAATGAGTAAACGGATGATCGAAATGACAGAACAAGAGTTCAGAATGATGAAAGGATATGTTAAATGGATGAATGTTTACTCGAAACGAGTAAATGGATGATCGAAATGATAGAACAAGAGTTCAGAATGATGAAAGGATGTGTTGAATGGATGAAGGTTTACTCAGAACGAGTAAACGGAGAGAATGGTAGGGTATACCCCCCTCGAGGAGGCAGATGGTGAAGAAAAAGGTTGCCCAGCCAACTTCTCAAAAGTATGAAGTGGTATATATCATCGGAAAGAGCACAAAAAAATGAGAATAACTGCCTTTGAACAGAGTCAATCGGATAAATAGTGTGGAAATGTCGGCCTTGGGAAGAAAGAGTAGAAGGTCAGGTCCGCCACAGCATAAGGACAGGTCCGCCACAGCATAAGGACAGGTCTGCCAAAGCATAAGGTCAAGTCTACCAAAACATAAGGATAGGTCTGCCACCGGAGGGACAAGTTCGCCGCCGGAAGGTCAGGTCCACCACCGGAAGGTCAGGTCCACCACCGGAAGGACAAGTCCGCCACCGGAGGGACAGGTCCGCCACCAAAGAAAAAGTTGCTCAAAAGTATGAAGTGTTATATGTTGTTGGAAAGAGCACGAAAAATTGAGAAGAATTGTTTGTGAATAGAGTCAATCAGATAAATGATGTAGAAATGGCAGCCTCGGGAAGAAAGAGCAGAAGGTCAGGTCCACCACAGTATAAGGACAGGTCCACCAAAGCATAAGGACAGGTCCGCCACATCATAAGGACAGGTCTGCCAAAGGATAAGTTTAAGCTCAATTTTTTGATGGATGGGTAAGGCAAAGGACCCAAAATATAGCAAACACTGATAAATAGATTTGGTTAACCTGAAAATGACTGGTTTTGCACGAGAAAGGCAATTCAGACAGCACAACCCTAAGATTAGTAGAAATGGGTATGGCCAACAAAGTTTTCTACTCTATGATGAACATGGTTGCTAAGGAGTCCTCGATATACACCCTGTACGTGAGGCCCAAACCGTGAACACCAACCCGTTACAAGCGTGAGTCAGGAACCTTAGCAAGATACTAAAGGCTCGGACCAACTTTTCACGTCATCCCGATGCTTTGCCAATTACAACGTGGTTGGATTGAGGTAGAGCTTTCGCTCTCCCCCCTTTATATACCCCGTCGGTACGCGTGATTGGAATCGTCCCTTGTGGTGATGAAATCCCCAAGCAGGTCCCACTAAGAAAATGAAAAATGGGGTGACTCAAAGGACTTGGAAAGCTACGATTTCTTGTTACCCAGGATCGCCAAATGGCGCAAGGGGATTGGATACGTCAAATAGCATTCCACAAACATGCCAAACAAGGTTTGTTGACCCCTCTAGTTAAACTATGTGCCTAATTTACCAAAGGACAATTGGAAAAAACTTGAAATTTCACCTTCGAGAGGTCAGATCCGCCAAAGCAGGACATGTCCGCCACTCTGTAAGGATGGGTCTGCCACTCTGTAAGGACAGGTCCGCACTCTGTGAGGACAGGTCTGCCACTCTGTGAGGACAGGTCCACCACTCTATAAGGACAGGTCTGCCACTCTGTAAGGACAGGTCCACCAAAGCAGGACAGGTCCGCCACAGGAGGGACAGGTCCGCCACCGGAAGGACAAGTCCGCCACTTTGTAAGGACAGATTTGCCACTCTGTTACCCGGATCTGCAAAAATGCAAAAAATAGCAAACGTGAAAGAAAGAGACCTGTTTGTGGGTCCCACTAGGCATGCGAGAAATGTGATAGGTCGAATGTGAGCGTTAGAAAATGTGCAACAAACTAAATAGTGCAAATAAACACCAAAACAACCTACACCTCAAGATTAGCCTAAGTTGGAATCAACACAAGATAAAAGCAACAAATGGAACATTATACCTTGTGTCGAATCGATCCTTTGGTTGGCCCTTCGATCTTTGATGTGTATGTTCTTTGGATGGCACAAGATGCAAGCTAAATGATGATGTGAGGATGAGTGCAAATGGATGAAAACATGAAAATGGCTAAGTGTAGGTTGAGAAATAAAACTGCAAGAGTTTGGCTAGCAAAATGATCTCCCCCAAAAATGAGAGAAAAGAGGGGGTATTTATAGGAATTTTGAGAATTCCTAGAAGAAATGGACGTTGAGATTGATCCCAACATGGCCAAGATGTAGGGCTATGGTGAGTTGGGAACTCATAAGCCCTCACATCTTGACATGTGGTAAGGGGAGAGGCTTAAGAAAGATGAGGTGGACATGAGGTGTAAGAGAAGTACATGACATGGATGTACTTCAAAGGACCATAGGGATTGGACAAGATCTCCTCATAAAGGAGGTCCTTGTCCCCATGTGGGTGAGAGGACATGTGAGGAATTAAAAATTCCTCAAATATTCTCATGGGGAGATGGGAAAGAATAAAGAATAAAGAGAGGACATGTGGGAAGGAGTGAAGGAATTAAAAATTTCTTTTGAATGCATTGGGGGATTAAATGTGAATTAAAAATTCACATGGGGAAGTGGAGTGCCTTGTCCAAAAAGAGAAAGTCTTTAATAGGGTTGACTCAATTAAGTGATTAGGATTGTGCAAGTACTTAATTAGATTAATTAATGAAGATTAGAAGAGGGTTAGATCTCACATGTGACTTGATGTGACAAGTCAAAGATCACATGGGGAAGAGAAAAAGGAATTTAATATTCCTTGGAAGGATAAAAGGAATTAAAAATTCCTTGAGAGGTTAATTAGTCTAGTTAGTGAAGGATTAGAGGAAGGTTAGGTGGCTAAGAGAGATTAGAGGCCAACTTGCAAAAGTTGGAGGATGTGACATGTGAGGAATTAAATAAATGGAATATTTATTTAATTCAATTGATGGAAGGAGGATTAAAGAGATAAGGTATTATTGATTAGATACTTTAGGGATTTGGCATAATTAAATATATTAATTAAATAATAGCAGTATTAATTAATTAATGTGGATAAAGGGATGCTTAGATGAAAAGGGATAAATTTGGATAAATTAAGTGTCCAAATTTAGGTCCCTACATTAAGAAAACTAGCTTTAAGAAAAAAATCATTGAAAAACTTAGGATGACACTAAGTACATGATTTAGTAAATTTTGGCCAATTTTAGGACTTCCACTCATGTAAATCCAAGACAATCCAAAGTTATTTTCAGATAGGATACAAATTTGAACTCATAATGTTAGCACTTTTTTCATTAAAATCTAAATTGAAATCTAAATGTTAGTACCTTTCTATCTAGCATTTTTTTGATTACAACTATTTGACTAATAATCATCTTGGACTCACCTTGATGAGTTCTTATTTCAAATAATATTTTCTTTATTATGATTTAACTAAAAAAAATTACAAATCACTTTTAAAGGTATAAAGAGTTGTTGTAAATGTCTCATTTCAAGTCATTACTAATAAGTATATTTGTAAGTTGTAGATAATAACTTGATAATAATTAAAATTGACATTTTTGCAAACTAATAGTGTGTCCTCATTCAAAAACATTTGAAAATGACTTTTTTGTATTGTATTATAAACCCCATAAAGCTCGTAGAATGTTAAAATTAATTATAAGAGTGAAATAGTTGTTAGTAGAAAAAATGGTATAGTTTAGCATCAAAATGATTCTTTATCATTTCTATTTTATCTTGATTGTCATCCTTAGCATTCATTTTTTTAACAAAATTGCACCACTAGTTGGAAACCAAGAACAAAATACATATCAATTAACAAAATTTTAGAACCTATAGAATGAAAAGCAATCTTGTGATCTCTTATCTTATTGGATGTCACCAATGGCTTATTTAAATGTCAACTCATAAAAAAACCACTATTGTAGATGGATGTTAATTCAAAGTTACACCACTTAAGTATGAAAGGTTACCCACTAGAAGAGGTCCTTGTGTGATCAATTACATGAGTTACTTACCTTGTTCTACATAAGAATTTTTTGGCATACTAGGCTCTATGTACCTTATTCCATACAACCTATTTTTATATATACTTAACATGCCATATATAGAAACTTTTCAACATAAAAGAGTTAAAGTGATGATAATTCAATTGTTTCAAAATTATTTTTTATTTAGTTTTTGTAGCACTATATTATCTAATTTAAGATATTTATAAGAAAACCATGTTATTTTTAAATAGTAGACCAAGTCCAAAGGGTTGAGATTAATTTATTATTAAAGGATTGGTTTATCATTATATTGAACCAACTCCAAATACATTTAGGGACATATTATGTAGAATTCTAAATGGTGAGTGTCGGTATTCAACATGGATGTAATTTCTAATTTTTTTATTTTTTTATGTAGTGACTATCGGTCTTCCATAAGTGATTTCTAGTGTGTGCTTGTGTGTGTGTGTTTTTTTAAAGATATTTTATTAATATCTAATAAGTGTTCACAATATTATATATTGATCTTAGATAAATGATCATACAAGAAAAATATTTTAAAATTTTATTCAAGAGAAAATATGGGAAAACAATGTGCAAATTGTGATACTTAAAAAATTCACAACTTGAATTTCCATAAGATTAGTAATTTGAACATATTAAAAAATAATTACTTATATTTTTATTTCAATTTGTACACCTCTAAGTCAATCACAAACCTCTAGAAGTAGATATTTTTACTTGTTTGCAATAATATGTGTTGAAAATAATGTTATACAATAATTACAAGAAAATATTCAATGTGTGCAAATTTACTAGATCATCATAAATATCCATGCATCTAATGTCATACATTGCTCTATTAGAGACCAAAATGTTACGATCTTCTCCAAATACTAATAGCTTCTTGTCTGAAATATTTTTATGAAATATATCACACAATAGTATGATTCCTTCCTCATTTTTCTACAACTTTTGATTACACCAATTTTCTTATAATTTTAGTAGGAAATGGGTATACAAAATAAAAATGGATATGGTAATAATTATTGCATAAAATTAGTTAGCTACACATAGGGCTAGAGAAAAGAAAAAATAACATATTAATAGTTTTAGTAGTATAATATTAAACAAAAATGGGTTTAATACATTAACATGAAAATTTAGATTACCTATAATCCTATGTACTGGGATATTTTACGGTCACATTTCCTTATGTTAATGTGGAGAAGTGGGTAGGGTAGATGCTCCTCAATATTAAATTTCCATGGTCATTATATGAACACATCAACATAATCTTGAGCTTTCAAATACTTTATTTGTGTATTACCAAGAGAGTTAGCACATCTCACCTCAATTGTCAAGAAACGATGAAAATTACATACTTTAGATAACATCAACTTATTTTCAGTATTCGCAATATCCATACATTTATATTCACTACTCCAATAAATAGGTAGAATATTCACATTAATTTTGGAATTTCTCACACTCTTTAGGGAGAAAATTTAAAATTTTTGGCTATTGTGGAAGCAAGCTAGACAAAAAAAAACTATATTTATTTCACACAAAAATACACATATTCACAAGCCTAAAAAAAATGACATTGAGGAGTGCACAAAGCATACTTATACTAAATTCATTTTTTATTTTATAAATTTTATTATGTTAATTCTATTTGAAGATATTGTATTAATATGGAATCCATACCTTACACATTTGTTGAATAGCATAATTTTCATGACCACCTAACTACAATAGTAATGAATGCAACTTTTTTTTTGCACAAAGGGAGAATAATAACTTAGTGATATATAATTATATTTAGAATGTGGACTTGTAAATTTTAACTAAACAATATTCACGGAGAATAAAAGAAGAAGTAATTTTAGAATATTTTCCAACTAAATTTAAAATGGAGAAAAAATCACTTCAATAATAAAATTTCTAAAGTGGGGAAATATATTGATTTAAATTAAATAAATATAGAATAGTCATGCAATTAAAAATTAAAATATTCTATATGAGTGAATAAAATCACAAGAAATATATATATTATTCATATTTCTCACAATTTTAATATTAAAATAATGTTTTAAAAATATTCAGGAAGAAAAATAAAATCATATAACTAATCTACTGAAATATATATTTTATTTAAAATTGCTATAATATTCTATTTTTCATAGTAAGAAAGATTAACTATCATATTAATCAAAAATTCATAAAAAATAAAAGATCCAAACAATAACGACTATTATTAGAGTCTAAAGGATAAAAATTTAGGAAATTTTACCACAAACCAACCACCTCCAATAAATGAAAGAATCCATAAAACCATAAAAACACAAAATCTTCATGAAGAATGGATTAGAATAATGAAGCCAAATCATTGTGTAGTTGTTTAATAAGATACAAATAGTAAGCAAAAGAAATGGAATCCAAATATATAGCATTCCAAATTTGATCAACATTTGAAGCACATCTAACCAAATAGTCTAAAACAACATTCCATTGTCTAGGAAAATAAGAAAAATAGATGTTATCAATTTTCATCAAAGGTGATTAATTTTCTCAATAAAATATGTCAATATCTAAGAATAATCATAGGATCTTCCATTATTTACAAGAGAGAGAAAAATCATGAATCCATCTCACATGTTATCTTCTTTCAACCTAGTTCATATGTTTTCTTTATGTTTTAGAGATTTGGTGAGACCATGGGTACATCAATCTACCAAATGTTACTGTATTCAATAATGGCTTGCATACACATAGGCTGACCTAATCCTACTTAGGCATTCATTGTTGTATGACTCATTGTCCCATAGACTGAATATTTTCCTTCTGAGCTACCCAACTAGTTTATAGACTGGAGAGGTGTTGATACACATCAACACCTCATTCTAGGATATTTCTCCTTTATCAGTTGACCGCTGGTTGTATAATACCATAGGTTGAGTTTACGTATTCTATCTCCACTGTGCTTGTTTAGAATCTCTGTCATTAATGGTTCTTTCATGGTATCAAGGCCACTTAGAATTTTAGCAGGTCGTAAAGGTGAAATTGATAGTTTGTTTTTTGACCAATTCATTTCCCCAGTTTGTTTTTTATTTTTGACAAGCTAGGAATTATCCACTAGAGGCGAATCACTAATTGGAAGCATGTTTTTTGCATTTTTGGAGGGGAGAACAACATCTGCAAGGTTGTCGTATTGCCTTCTTAAGATGAGGTTTTTTTTTTTTTTTGGGGCATTTCTATGTGTACTCTAGCGATTTGTGCCAAGGTGAAGAGACTATGGTACTGGCTTTGGCCAGTGATGACATCCCTTACAGATGCAAAAGAGGAAAGCATGAAGTGGATCCATGGTACTGGACTAGATTTTTCTGGAACTTCATTACAGCCCCATTCAAAGCTTGTCCTACAAAGAGATCTGGTATCTCTAAGTCACACCTTCAGGGAATGAATATGCCACCAAGCTCTCGATTTGCTCAACTTATAGAGAGATCTGGTATCCATGTTTGAGAGGCCACAAATTCCATCACCTGTAGCTCCTCCTCCCTACTGTGCTCTATTACTATTCATATTTTCCTCTGTCCCTGCAATTTTGTTGTTACAAAGCCTCAGGCTATAGGGGAAGGCACGAGTTTGACACCAACTACTCTAGATAAATTGAAGCAAAGACCTGAAGATGCCAATCTCTGATTGTGCTTGAAAGTAAAAGACTTGATTTGTTGATCTCATTGTTTTTTCAAGGGGGATTCTATATCTTTTTGTTTTTTTCCTCATTCTGACTTTTTGGTGTGCTATGTAATTTTATCTAAAAATCTAGAAAATTTATTTGCAAGGAGGATATTTTTTGTAAAGGGTGAAATTTTCGAAGTGTAATAACTTTTGCACTATAACTCAAATTTGAGTTCCATTCCTTTTTTTTGCAAAAGTGCATCTCTTTTTTATCCATGAATTCATGGAGCACAAAATCACACTCATCCTATAAAGTACTTGTTTGTGTCCTTATGGGTTAGTTACAAGCACTCCTTCTATAAAGTTCCAAATTTGGGTGGGGGGGACAAATAACCAAGAGGGTTGTTGTGTGGTTAATTTTCACAGTTCCTTGAGAAGTTCTTGTGTTTGTTGTGTTTTTCACTTTTGCATGCATTTCTAGCTTCTTCTTTTTTCGCATTTCTACAAACAACTATATTAGTCAAAGCATTATGGAATCTAATGTTATTATAATGCCCTTAACACCTTTCAATTATCATGATTGGAAGGTGAAAGTAATTCTTGTGCTTAAGAACAAAGGCTTATATAGGGTAACTATGGGAACAGAGAAAGAACCTAATGCAACTAAAGACAAAGAAAAGTTTTTCAATAAGTGTGATCAAGCATTTGGCTTTCTCTGCCTAAATTTATCTCTTGATTTGTTGTTCCATGTTGAGAACTTGAAAACACCCAACCAAGTTTGGGAAGGTCTTGAATTTTTTTTTGGGAAAATAGATGAACTTAGAAGCCATGAGTTGGAAAATCAACTCTTAGGTCTTAGTCTTGGGAATTTTTCAACTTTACAAAACTTTTTTTACTAATTTTAAATCCTTGAAGTTGCACTTAAAATATTGTGGAATTGACAAGAAAGAGGATCAATTAATCCTTTCTATACTTTCCAAGCTAGGTCTAGAATTTTTTGTGTTTGTATATCAACTTTCTACTCTAATAAAAGGGCTCTTGGAGCCTCATGTTCAATGCCCACACTTGATATCTTCATTGTTGACCTCACAAGGGAGCAAGAAAAGTTAATTCAAATGGGTACTTTGAAGTCTACTAAACCTCAAGCCCTACTTGCAAGGAATGAAACACATCAAACTTCAAAAGGGGAGAAGAAGAACACTAAAAAGGACAAGGAAGTTAAGAAAGAAAGAAAATTTGACAAAAAGGGCTCTCAAGGTAAAAAGAGAGTTGCATGCACCTTTTTTAAAAATCTTGTACATCATGAACATCACTACATGAAGAAAAAACTGAAGTTCAACAATAAATTCTCAAAAATAATAATATAGGGCTACCTGATTCTATCAAGGAATCTTCATAAAATCAAGATAATACTAAGGACAAAGAGAAATCAAAGGACAAAGCCTTAGTTGCTAAAGAATCTTTATCTCCATCATGGATTCTAGACTCTGATGCTTCACACCATATGGGCTTTTCATAGGTTGTCTTTTAATCCTTAGAACCATCAAGTATGTCCACAATCACCTTAGGTGATGATACTCCAACATTGGTAAAAGGGAGAGGGTTTGTTGAAGTGGAAGGAGGAATATTTTCCAATGTTGTAAGTGTACCTTCACTCTCAACTAATCTCCTTTCAGTGTATCAAATAACTCATTTAGGGAAGGGAATGAGAGTACACTTCTCTCCAAATTTAGTTGAGATAAGAGAATTAAAAAGCAATAATTTGGTAGCAATAGGAGAGGAAAATCACCAATCCAGACTATATACCTTCTCTAATTTTTCCACAAAAAAATCTCCAAAAGAACTACTAACTCATTCAGATGAAGTTAGCAAACTATGGCATGAGCGATTTGGCCATCTTAACTACTGCTATCTTGAACAACTATGTCAATAGAATATGGTTAAGGGATTTCCTAAGGTTAAATTTTCTAAAGGGATTTGTGAGGATTGTTCACTTGGAAAGCACCCGGAAGGAAAATTTGACAAAGGTAAATCATGGAGAGCAACACAAATTTTAGAACTTGTTCATAGTGATGTTTCAGGGGCTTTTCCCCATCCATCTTTTACAAAGGCTAGATATGTTCTCACCTTCATTGATGATTTCTCACATTTTACATGGGTCTACTTTCTTAGGAAAAAATCAAAAGTGTTTTAGTCTTTTCAAAATTTCAAAGCTCTTGTCCAAAAACAATCAGGGAATGTCATCAAGGTTCTTCAAATAGATAATGGGAGAGAATATGTCAAAAATAGTTTTGAGCAGTCTTGTATATCAAAGGGGATAGATCTAAAATGCATAGTTCCTTACACCCCACAATGAAATGGTTTTGCAAAATGAAAAAATAGATCTTTAAAAGAGATGGATAATTATATGATTCACTCTAAGGGATTCACACCATCATATTGGGAAAAAGTAGTCAACTGTGCATGTTACATAAAGAATAGAGTTCCACATAAAGCCTTAAAGGGTATTGTGAATGGTGATCCTAGACCTGCACAAACACAAAGAACAAACACATTATTAGTCCAATATGCAAGTTAGAAATAACATTCCCCATGAAATTCATTTAAAATATCAAGAATAAGAAACAAATGAAGAACACATGAATAAAAACTATCTAATCTTGATTAGAATAAACAAACTCTCAATTCCATGGGGGAATTGGTGTCATTTTGATGTGGAAAATGGCCCTTTCCCAATTCCTTGCAAGCTTGGTGATCAATGATGAAGATTTTATGCCCCTTGATGAAATGTCTCCATAACCTAGCTATGAAAGATGAAATGTCAATAAAAATGGATGAAAATGCCTAAGATTGTGGACTCAAATGATCATGGTGATCTTACATGGATTGTGGATGATCAAACAAATAGCTCGAAGGCCTCTATTTATAATGAAGAAGGATGGAGGAATGAAAAATGGGATGAATGTGGGACTAAACTTCACCTAATGGTAGTGTGCCACTTGTCAACATGCTATTGAAGAGAGGTGGAGCACATTTTGATCAATGTGCATCATAAATGAAATTAGGTGGAATTTTAAATTCAAAATATGGCTTATGGAGGAAGAGTTGAAAGATGAGTTATTGCCACTTGGCTCAAGAAAAATGACTTGTAAGAGGCCTTTAATGCCTTATTGGATGGACAAGTACTTTTGGGGGGAGAATTCAAACTTGGAGAATATTCCCACTTTGATGCCCTTTTTAATGAAAACAAAGATTTAATAAATCAATTAAAATGATTTTCATAAGCAAGTTGCAAAATATAGAGGATTTGATGGATTAAGATTAGGATTAATTAGGTTTTGATTAATTAAAGAGGAGATTAGCCAATTTGACAGTTTGATTTAGATTTTAGGATTTAAATAAATCAAAGTTAGAGGAATAATGAATTTTAGACTTAATTAAATAAAGTTGGATTTATTTAATCAAAGGTGATGGTGTTAGATTTAATCAAATAAATTTTAATTTATTTAATTGAAGGGGATGACTTTAGGATTGATTGGTGACTTAATTAAATAAAATTGATTTATTTAATTAAAGAGGAGAATATGATGATTTAATTAAATAAAGATTGATTTATTTAGTTAAAAGAGGACATTAGGATTAGTTAAACAAAAAATGATTTATTTAATTAACAAGAGATGGTGATTTAATCAAATAAAATTTATTTATTTAATTAAAAGATGAAATATGATGAATTTAATCAAATAAAGATTATTCAATTAAATGGTTAGTATAGGAGATGATTTAGGATGAATTGGTGTTAGTAAATTAGGATCAGGTGCATGAGATCAATCAATATATTTTACGTGTCTACATTTTACCCCTCTTTGAAGCAATGTACCTGCTACATTGGTTCAAAGAATAACCTTTCCAAGATCAAAATTCATTTTATTTTTATTTTTAAGATGCCCCACTGCTGCCCATCGAAAGAATTGTGCTAGTATACTACCCCCTCAAGAGATCAGATAAAAATTTGGATTTGAGGGTTGATCTCATGACAAAGAGGTTCAAGATGGAAGTATGGATAGTTATGATGATGATGAAAATGGGATGGTTTTAAGATGCTGAGAATAACAAATCTATATTATCCTAGACATATTAAATGATGATGTAATGTATGCAAGATGGATGATGTGATATGCTATGATTGTGAGATGTATGTATGCTAATGGTTTGTGGATGCATGATAGACATTATATTATGTTGGCATGAAAAGAGGATAGAAGAAATGAGATGATGAAAAGAGGATTCAACAAGTCTATGATCTACAAGACTTTATTATAGATGATGATGATGATGATGATGCTTTGCTTATCAGGAATTGGGATTTTGAAAGGGCTTACTTACCTTATGTTTGATAACACACATAGGCACAATGCATCAAGGTGTAAAGAACTAGGATGGCGTTGTACCTAGTGTGATGGAATTTGACTCAAAAATCAGATACAAGTACTCTTGTTCACACCTGACATAGGGAACCTCATTTAAAATGCAATTCAAATATTCCAAACATTTTGGACCAAAACATAGAAAGGAAAGCCTTCCTATGTGGTCAACAAGACACTAAAACACCCTCCCTAAAAACCAAATAAAGTAGGCATGACCAAGGTTATATTACAAGAATATCCAACAAGCACAATAGACAAAAAATAATTATCATTGCCCCATTCCTTTCTCTCTAAATCCCTTTGTTTGGACATCATCGAGAGGTCATTGGAATGACTACAATAAGATAAGTCAAAAGGAAAATATCAATCAAATGAACAATCTAATGTTCTTCATGCCTCTAGCCAATACTAAACTACAGTGATGCCTGATGTTGATGTCCATTGTAGGAAGGATGCATCCTAGGAAATGATGTTATCAGATGATTTGGGATTGACTGGATGATAGGCTATTAATACCAAGAGTTTACCAACTTGTTTATTTACTGACCTAGACTTGAGACATTGACATTTGAGTTTTCACTTTTAACCTATTAGACTTATTTTCGACTGTTTCACCAAAGGTTGATGGTGATGATTGATGAATTATGAGCGAATGTTTATTTTAGGTGATCATGAGATGGGAAAGATGGATTTTTCCAAATATTTGGATGTTTTTGATGTTTTTTTGAAATTTTTTGAGGTTGATTTTGGTATTTTCAAGATGCTTTACAAATGATTTGATTTTCAAATTTTCCATTTTTTTTGTGTTTTATGAGATTTTTGAATGTTTTTGTGTTTTTTGAATATTTTTTAATGTTTTTTTGTGGTTTTTGTGTTTTTTTGAATGTTTATTATGTTTTTGTGTGTCGGGGGCTAATAAAATATTAGCCTTTCCTACATTTAAGCTTAGAGATGATGTAGTTTAGATAGCATGTTTTTGATGTTTTTCTGACTTTTTGACTTGTTTTGGGATTTTGATATGTTCTAGATGATTTTGGATTTTTGCATGATTTTGACAATTTGGATATGGATATGTGTGATGATATCAAAGATTTTTTTGAATTTTGTTGTAAACCAAGCTAAGGTTGATTGATTTGATCAATGGATTGATGGTGATAACATTATTGAGGATACACACCAATGCAAAAATAGTGTTAAGCAACATGACAATTAGGATGGGGGTATGTGCAGGATCATGATGGGCCAAAAAATGGCAATATGATGGGTATGTGGCTGACAACTTTTTTTTTTACCCAAAATTGATGAAGCAAAAGGGTTTTTAAAGGAGATTCTCATATTTCCACCAATATAAATTATTCTTTACTTTGAATTTAATAAGTAATTATTATTCATTTTCTATTCAAATTACAACTAAGTCCTGATTGATAGACTAATTGAAAAATGTCTATAGCTTTCAAATGTATCACATTTTTTGAATCCAAAACATGTTTCACATTCTATGATTCACATACTATAAGATTAAAAAAAGAAAAAATAAATTTCATGAAGTTTTGACCAAGTTAAGGTGGTCAGACATACGAGTTTTTTATATTTTTCAAAAGTTGTAATAAAAAAATCATAATTAATTATTTACTTGGAAAAAAATTACAAAAAAATATGCATCACATTGGAACATGAGTCCTCTACTTATATCTAAAATCTTATAAAAATATATTATCATTTTATTTTGGTTAGGGTGGTCAGACAGACGCCTACTTATTTTTTCCCTGAAATTTAAGTACTACTGCATTGAAATTTCAAATTTTCACCAAATAGATTTTTTTTTTAAAAACAAACCTAGTAGTTTAGAAACTACATTCAATTTTCTATAGATTCAATTTTTACATATTTTTTAAATAATATAGATAACTTATTCAAATTTTTACGTCAAGTTGCATAACTCTGATTTTTCTATTTTGTTTGCCACTTAAGGGCCTATTTTTTCCATGATGATCCTACACATACCCATGGATATCCCAAGATGATGAGGGATTGATTATGATAACATTGTCGAGGATACACAACAATGAAAGGATAGTGTTTAAGCAAAACAAAGACTGGGAAGGATATCCCGAGATGATAATGGATTGATTGGATTTGATTGATTAGGATTTTGAAGCTTGATTTGGAATAAAGTTTGTTTGCATGATTTGATACGACTTTGAAGTACAGATTAGATGCAACTGATATTGATTGTTTAGATTGATGTTTCATGACAAATAAAACTTTATAAGGATTGTCTTCTCATCAAAATGTGCCATGGGCTAGTGATTTGAATTTTTTGGCTCACAAATGTTTGGATCAATTTTATTTCATGTTTGCCAATGTTCGGATTACCACATAAGTTGGAAGATATATATCAAGATTTATTCCTAAAGCAAGATGTAAATATCTACCCCTAGTGTCTAGCAATGTATGGAATGCCATTGATGGATGCTTGGATAGGTGTGTGGATGGATGTATGTGGTAAGAACACAAAGGATGCCAATTATTTTCTTATGATAAGACAAGGTGTTTGAATGACGGAATGCTTCATTGGAAAATGCTTCATGGATTAGATAACATTGGGATAGGTTAGGATTAATGAAAATGACTCATGTCAAGATGTTTACCATAAGCAAGTGTAAAGTGTGCACCAAACTTTTTCAAGATCAAGATAAGTTTGAAGATGGATGTAGATGGATGAAAATGGATTGGATAAATGGTTAATGGATGAATGGATTTATTATGGATGAGATGGATGGAATGTTGTGGATTCATTATGGATGGGGTGAGATGCTTCCACCTATACTAGCACAAATAGATGCTCAATTCTACACATGATTCCTATTTTCCAAGTTTTCATCATGGTACTTGTCCAAAGCGCCACCATAGTGGTTTTCACTAGAGGATGATTTTTTCTTTATTGTTTCCAATCCCTTTTTTTAATTTTTTTGGATTTTTGTTTTTTTTGTATTTCTCTATGAAAGATTTTGAAGCTCATGTTGAATCACCTAGAGGTGTTGATGTATATGCTTCTTTCATAATGTGTCATCAAAATTTTACCTGAAGAAATTTTTTTGCCAAGATACGTGCACTTAAATACAACTTTTGATATTCCCAATCTACTTTGTTGATACCGGAGTTAACTTTGTCTTTGTGTGCACATCGTGATAGAGTGCCTTATGAATCCTTATGATGAAGGGTGGCTTCCAATACATGGTCAATGTGAGAATTGGATATCATGCGTGGAGGTGTGGATGCAGTCTGTCTAGGAATAAAAGATGGATTGGTTGATATTTTGGAACCTTTGACTCTCCAAACTTGGGAAGATGAGCAATGATGGGTGGATATGAAAGTGTACGTGGAATTAGAACCAACTGCTTGATATTCTTTGTATGTTGCTTTAGAAGTCTTATTTTTCCTTTGTGGACATCTTTGATGGATACTTTTCCCATTTTTATTTTTCCCCATAGTTTCTTTGACTAATGGAGTTTGATAGGGATAATATTTCTTTGTATTCTTTGGTATCCACTTGTATTTGATTTTTCCTTCATGCTTCACTATTTCTTTTCCTTTGATGATGTTCTTCTTTCTTTGATTGAAATATTTATTTTGATGTTGGTCCCAATTCATGGATGGGATGATGGGTCACGGATGAAAATTCATGACATGGCTAGTTGTAGTATTGGCATTAGTTTCATCATAAGGACTCTTCATGCTCCCTATGTTGATGCTTGCACTAGATAAAGTTGCCCCCAATATTATAGAGGTATCCCTGATATCTTTAGATCCATTCATTTTTGAATAACCAAGACCTTGATGCTTAGGATTGCCAATAATCTAAATTTGTTCTAGGATACCTTGTTCATGTAAGCCTAATCCTATGTCTTGATAATTCATTTTTTGAAACATTTTATTTGAAATAGGATATAATTTACCTTGGAAGCAAGGTGCTACTCCTTCTCTGCCCTGTTGTGGATCTTCAAAGGTGATAGCTTCTTCACTGATAAGATAGCTTGCCCTAAAAAAGGTAAGTGATCCAAGATTATAAGTGATATGATCCTCCATGTGTAGGATAACTTCCTAATTGATATATTTGGCTTGATCTTGTGAAGTATCATATTTTAATGCTTCTTCAAGAGGTGTTGATGATTCACTATCCACATAAAAGTCTCCCTCATGATTCATTTTTCATATTCCTTCACAAGATGTTCCCGATTCACAAATTCTATAGAAGCCCTCTTCATGACCCATTTCTAATATGTCTCTATATTTTTCTATATCTTGATCATGTGTACAAATATTAAGAGTAGAAAAATCTTGTCCCTTGGTAATGATATCAAGAGTATGAGACTCTTGTTTTGAATGAAGATCATCTGCATGTCCATTAGGAGTAAGCATCTCATGGGTAAATGGATGAATTTTTTCTATATGGATATGATCATCATTTGCGTCATCTTGTATAGATAGGAGAGTGTCCATTAGATCATTGTAGTATCTTGGAGATACAAATTCTTGATCTTGAATGATTTTGGAATTGCATTTGACATGCTTTGGATCAAGTTCTTGACATGGGTCAGTTTCAAAGGATGGAGTACTTATAAATTTTTCTTGGATATCTTTATTAGGAATGGGAAGTGTCTCAATATCCTCTTGATCTTTGAGTGGACTTGGATCAAATATTGAGTTGAATATTCCTTCAATATTTGCAACCATGAGGTTGAATGATGTCAATATGTCTTGGAAAGGACCATTGCTCGACTTTGGTGAAAGATGTTGATCATTCTTTGGAATGAATTTTTGAGATATGTCCTCAAACTCATTGGATGAGGTAGAGGTATTATCAAAATGATCATTAGTTGAAGGATCATTGATTATAGGATCAAATAATGTTAACACTCCTTGAAATAGATCATTTTTGGAAATTCTCGAGTGGTTTTTATCATGATCAAAAAGTGGCTCTTGATGTATGTTGAGTTGATCTTTGGATGAGGTAGAAGCATCTTAAGGTGCTCATTGATGGATAGATCTTGATCATTGTTTTCAACAATTGTAGTGGGGATATTGTCAATGCTAAAACTAGTGGTTGAATCTTCATCATTGTCCTCAATAGTTATTACTTTTTTATCAATAAGGTTTTGGATGATATTTTTTATTCGAATAAAATTTGATGGCGTATGTCCCTTTATTTTGTGAAAATCACAAAGGTGTTTCTCATTATACCATGGTGGTTTAACTTGAGGCTCTTGATAAATTTCATAAATGGGGATTTTGATGAAATTTGCTTGGACTATCCATTGCATGACAGACTCAATCAGTTCCTCAAGTGGTGTGTATTTTTGTTTGTTACCTTGTGAGATTTTTACTATAAATTGACCTTGTGGTGATTGATTTTGGAGATGTGGTGATTGATCTTTGAGATGTGGCAATTGATCTTCAAGATTTGGAGGCTGGGTTTGTTGTTGATGTTGTTGGTCTTAATATCCAACTTCTTGACATTGGAGATATTGTTCTTCATGTGGTTTTGGACACGACTCAATGCTTTGATGACATGGTTTAACCAATGGAAAAGTGTATTGATTTTGGGGTGGAGATGTCTCTTGGCACAATGAGTCAATTATTTTTGCAAGTAGATTTGGAATGCATACTTGTGGTGTTTGTATGGGATCATGTAAAAATTGATATTAGATAATGTGATGATTTGGGATGATTTTTGGATTTGGAATTATAGGTTGACATTGATCATTGTTGTGGTTGGGAATCACATTGCCTTGATTTAGGTAACTTTTATTTTGCATGGTGTTACCTTGACTTGGATCAATACATGGAGTTGTTAACATATTGTTTGGACTTTGAACAACATTGATATGATTTGCATACATATCTATCCCAAAATTTACCATGTGAGGATTTGAAATGTTCATGCTTGGTAAACTTGTACTTGGTATATTCACATTTGGAATGTATGGATTTGGTGGGATATTGTTGTTTGTTTGAAGACTCGTGCATTAATTGTTTGGTTGAAAATTTTGTAGGTTTGGACTTTGATTTAAACCTACTATAGGGAAAGTTGTTCCAAAATTTAGATTGGGCATACACACATTTTTTGTACCATTGAGGTTTGTAGGAGATAATGATGCCATGTATGGATTGCGTAAATGTGAGTTTTGATAATCAATTGGCATTGTAAGGCTTTGACAATTTGGTTGATTTAGACCACTCATGATGTATGAATCAAGTTTATATTTCGTGTTTTTCTTATGCTTTGACCTTGTTGACCTTTGAGGGATTTAGGACCAATGATGAACTGAAAAATTAAAGGGGTGAATGATATGGGTGTTGAAATTTTAGGAACCTTGGAGGAAATACTAGACTTTAGGACTTTTGGATTTTTGATTTGGATTGGATTTGATTTGATTTAATTTTGGATTTCATTTGGATTTGATAATGAACTCATAAAATCCAAGAGGTTGGATGTTGTCTTGGAATAAATTTGTCCACAAGGTGATAATTTAACTAAGTGTGTGAAGAAGGATTTATCTACACACACCTAGTCAAACAAGATGATTTTGATTTGATTTAGAGGACTTTGCCAAAAGTCTAGTATGAAGAATTTTTCCAAGATTCTAAGAGTTGTTTGTGAGATGGGATTTGATTGATGTTTGAGATGGATGAAGTGTTTGATTGTGACCCTAGATGAACCTAAGAGGCACTTTGTTTACAAGACCAAGATAGTGGAGAACATGCTTTACCCTAAGAGTACTTCAAACCAAAAGATCAATGTTTGCATGGAAAATCATATGACCAGAAGATAGACAAGCACATGTGTGGGGTTCAATTGATTTCATCTTGATTAATGAATTGATTTTACCACATCCAATGTCTTGCTTAAGTTTCAAACTAAATATCTATGTCTCAATTTTTTTTCATCCCACAAGGTCCATTATGTGGAAATCAAGAGAATCAAGGCATTAGTTCCCTAATGTTGACTTGAGTAAGAGAAAATTGAGATGTAAATCCAAATACTTAGAGGCCTATAAGGATAGAATCCCTAGGGAAAGAAATAGCACTTAGAATTTTGAAAGATATTTGCTTCCTCTAAAGGGTTTGAAATTTGATGATCATGGTTGAATTTTTGTTATCCAATGTTTAAGATCCATGCAAAGTGTTTTGATTCTAGAATGATGCACAACCCTAGGATAGAAAGAGACAATATTTGTTGAATCTCCATTTGGATAAATCTAGCTGCGCTTATTCTTGGTGTATGATTAAAAGCTTGACCACACTGGGCCCCCTCCATGGCACTCACTTCTATAGGTCAGCCAAGCTCTAGTACCCATGAAAATCCCATGGAATACTTCTCATCTCTACCAAGAACCGCAAAATGTGGGGCAGCTTCAGAATGATTGTTTTTGTACCAACAAATAGATAAGGATTTGGGCTTCAAAACATAAGGTTCTTGAACCATAGATTTTTGGACCCAATGGACTCTCTAACTCTTATAGGGTTTTTCACCCAAAACGAGAGAAATTAGATCCAAAAATGCTAACTAGTTCATTCAAATAAAGGATGTGTGTGATGTTGTATGAGCTAAATGGGATGATCTAAGTGAAATTGGATGATCTATTTGACTAATTATGAATGCAAGACTAATGCAATGCATGCTATTTGAAAACACATTGTGTATTGCTAGAATGAACTAAATAGATGAAATATACAGAACAAAAATAGATGGACATAATCATAGTGCACCTGGAGGAAGAATGATGTCACTGGAAGGTTATGTAATGTCTTAGAAATTTTTTTTAATGACCACTGGGACTCATTCACCAAGCATGGCGAGTCAGTCTTACTACTGGTAAAATCTTCTAAAAACCTATTTATGACTGTCGGGAGTTGAGATATGAGAAAATAAATTTTCAGGCCTATAGGTGGGGCTCATTTGCCATGCTTGGTGAATCAGTCCTCCTTTAGGGATCTAAAAAGTCAAGGGATGATTTTGTAGCTTCAAATCTACAATTCCATCTTCTAAATGTGTCTGCTTTAGATGCTTTAGAATACCAACTTGAAGACTTCTAATGGAGAAACCCTAAGTTTGACTTGGAATGGAAGATAGATGATGAATTCAAGATGAGACATGTAATAATTAGCTGTTAGATATGTGGGATCGATGTAAAAATGAGGGTTAAAATACTTATTTATAGACAAGTGTTCCTTAGTACTCGATAATACTACATCACATGCCAACATATAGTGAAAATAAACTATAAATTTCTCTTTTTCCTGCTCAAAGGTCAAAATGGGGGCCATAGAAGAATCATTCACCACACATGGTGAATGGGTCCCACCTGGATGGGATTGATTCACTATGCATGGTGAATGGATCCCACAGGGGCCATTCTAACACCTAAGAAGCCAAGGAATTAGAAATAAGGTTTAAAATGTCATCTTACCAGGTATTTGATCAATTAAAGCCTTGCGATGCACAATATGGGTCAATTAAGACCTATTAGTGATGATGTAAATGTTGAGTAGGGCTTGGTTCACATAAATCAATGTGAAAGTGTGATTAAATACACTTTACAACACTAAAATGAGGTCCACATAGCCTAGAAGTGCTCAAGAATCATTTTGAATGTGCAAGACACATTACAACACTTGACGATCATTAAATTTAAATTAAATTAATGATGTTATTAAGCACATTATATAATGTTGAATGAAAGAGAAATAGGTTCATTAGGTCTAGAAAAGTGTGAAAGACTCTACAACACCTTTACAAGACATCATTAAAAGCATGTTGCTTGATTTGCAAGGGTCCAAGACCTAGTGTGGACACATAAAATACCTCACAACACTAGATTTAGGGCCTCATTAAGTCCAATTATCATGAATTAATTCCATGTCAAGCAAAGGGTCCATCTTTCTATGGCACATTTAGCCCCCACTTTAGTGAGAGGATGAACTTGCTTCCTCACACTAAAGTAAACATTCAAGAGAGATCCACATATATGCCAAGCCCCAAAGATACAAGAAAACACAATGGAAAGGAAGAAAGGGAAATGAGATGGAAAATATGTACTCACTCTAGGCCCACATAACTTTATATTGTCCACGGGGTGAGAAGGGCCAAAACATAAAGAAAAGGAAAAGAGTAACATACGCTAGTTGGCATGTACTCACAAACATAAAAGTGGCTATGGGGAAAATTCATGCCGCTAGTTGGGCTTCCCGCTTAACAATGCCAAAGTTATACCACTTGATAACTTTAACAAGGCACCACAAAGCCAAGTGAAATGTAAATTTTGGTTTAAGTTTCATGAGACAATCAAAGAGGATGGCACCATAAGCATGTAAGTTGTGTTATGAAGGGTGGCCAAAAAATTAAGATAGCTCCATGAGCATGCAAGTTGTGTTATGCAAGGTGGTCGAATGAGAATGAAATAAATGTAAAATGTAAAAATGTAATGTGAAATATGTTCAAGGGAGTCTTCTTCAGTTTATGTAAGGTCAATCATTTAAGGAACATTTTGTCTGATGTTTCCAAAAAGAGGACCAATCAAAGAATAGTATATTCACAATTTAGGGGATGCAGTGCATCATATCAAACCAAAAAGATTAATGTAATATGCTTAGATAGATCATACTTATGAAGGACATCACACCCTATCATCCACAAAGTGACAAACGCATCACATAAATGACAAGGCTACACTAAGAAGCATGAATGTAAAATGAAATAATGGTAATGCATGCCCCCCACTTAAAAGGAATTTCTACACATCATTCTGTGAGAAATTGCTTGAAAGTAGAGAAGAAAAGAAAAGGCAAAAAAAGAGAAAAAAGATAGGAGAGACAACCTAGAAAGCTCTATGCCAAGTCATATGTTTCAAAGGTAGGTTACATCATGTAAAGGGAAAGAAAGGGAATATGTCACATGTGATTCAATCTTAAGACATGTCATCCACATCTCAAGATTGCTCTTAAATGTTCATGAAAGGTTGACAACTAGTGAAAAGAGACAACAACAAGTGACATACAAGGTATAAGGCTATCAAACCCCTTTTCGCCCCACTTAGTGCAAGACAAAGGTGAGCCTAGCATGGATGACGGCATACTGCCCCTTGCAATGGATGCAAGACATGCAATAGTGAGAATGTGTTTATCCTACAACTATGACATGGCAAGTAACAACAACTAAGGTTATTGATGTGAATAAGAAAGAGTTGAGGAAGATGTTTGTTTGATAGTATTGATGTTGAGTGAAGGCTTGTTGATCTTGGTGAAACAACAATAACCAAGACCATGAGTTGTTTATTGTGTGTTAAGCTCTATAGGGTTTCAGATACCTTGCTCTTGAGCATCACAACCTTTTCCATTATACCCAAGTCATTTCATGAATTCATATCCTTTTCCATAATGCTTTTTTAGTGTTGCAGAATTGGGTGGTTGTTCATTATTGTGTTCGTCAAGGGGTATTGAGGAGTGTGTGGCATTGTCTAAAGTGGTTGAGGTGGATGCTTGTGAAATGTTATCAGAACTTTGTGTTGTCCTAATGGTTGGTTGTTCTTATTGGTTGTTCTTTTATGTGAGTATGGACTCGCCCATAACAAGGATGTGAGTTCTAAGGAGCCCCAATTGACACCAAAGATTTTAGATGGCAATTCCTCATTGCTATGTTCAATTTCAAGAGGATCTATGTTGGATGTTGGAATTAAGGTTGTGAGAGGACTTATAACCCCTTTTGCAAGGTTCAAGTGACTTTCAGGCTTGAGATCTATTTTAACTTGATAAATTTTATTGTTATAGACATATTTCATTATATGGTGAAGGGTTGAAGGCACTACATTCATCTCATGAATCCATGGTCTACCTAAAATAAGATTGTATGAGAGATCATAAGGCATGAAATTAATAGGAGTTTGTAAAGTAACCACACCAACCGTAATAGGTAAAGTGATTAAACCGAGTGATTGCTTTCTTGTATTATCAGATCCTTGAATAGAGATGGAATCAGGTATGATTTGTGATATATCAACTTCTAAGTGATCAAGGAGACTTACACCACACACATTAAAAGAAAAACCATTGTTGATAAGAGTCTATTTTATGCATGTTCGTTTGTATTGAGAAATAACCATGAAAGCCTCACTTTGTTTTCACAACTCCAAAGAAGGGATCTCATGTTGGTGAAAAGTAATGTCAAGATTAGTATGATTTGGTTTATGAATTAAAGCTGCCACATAATTTGGAGTTGTACTAGTAGGAACCACAATTTGTTGTAAGTTGGGGAGGTCTGAAGTAAATCCCAAAGGAAAATTTTGTAGGACTATTCCTTAATTGTTTAATAAGATCATACTCCTTTGTTTAATGGTGGAATTGGTTGTGATGATTGTGGGTTATTTTGTGTGTTATATGTATGAGCAACAGTATTATCACTAGATTGTTGTGATACATTAGAGGGATGAAGGGGATGCAAACATGGGTAAAGGATAAATTTAGGTTTATTGGAAGGATGAAGTGAATACGAAGGTGGGTAAAGTGTAAGTTTAGGTTGAATATTGTTAACATCCCTTATCAAGTGAGATTTTTCATTGTATTGGAAGGGTATTCTTTTTTTGTTGTGGGTCATAATATCCTCCCTAGAAGGATATTTGGTAAGAGAACAAAAAACCTCATGTTCACAACAATTAAGGTTTGGTTCATCTAAAAGAACTTCATCGCCACTAAAGGAGGTAGTAATGGTTGAATGAGTTTGATTATTGATAAGGGGGAGATTAGGGGAAGGTTGTATTTGATCATTAGCTCTTGTTCTCTCGTTCCATAGTGTTTACCCTACAAGGAGAGCTTGTAATATGTTCATCAAAGTTTGAGTCTTAGAAAGAAGCTCCATCACAAGTGTAGGAGGCATCAAGAGAAGAACCACTATTGTTTTAAAATAGATCCTCCCATAGGATAGGGACATTAGGGAAGGGAGGATCAAGGGTGGCATGATGTTTAATAGGGGTATCCTCTAATATCAAACTATCCTCTTTACATTGAAAAGGGATATTAGGAGATGAACAAGATTGAGTATCATGATTAGGGAGATTTGGTAAGGTGATATTTATGAATGTGTTTATGATTTCATGCTCTTGTTGTGTAAGGTCATGCAACTTAGGGGAATAAGGAAATGGAAAATCACTACCTTCAAAGCTTGTGAATTTTGCATCTCAATACGTTCGTCACTAGTAGGGGAGGTATTTAAAGAAGAAGAATAAGAATGTGTGTTAGGATTGTCAACATTACCATTCTCACCAATAGGCAATGTAAGATTAAGAATTGAACTAATGGATTGTTTCTTAAGTTCCTATTATGGGTATCAAAAGGAAACTCATAAAAGGGATTATTATGTATGTTAAATCCATGTTTAATCAAAGCAAGAGCACATGTCTTGTAAAAGAAAACATGTTGAAATGAAAGAAAGGAAAATGCAATGATCTTGAAATACATGGTGAGTGCAAAAAGTGAAATGAAACCATGCATGAAATGAGCTAAGTAAAGCTAGATTTAACAAAATGCATACTATAGAAAGGTAACTAACTAATATATACATGTTAAGGCACTAATCAGAAGCCTAAAAACCAATTTCTGAGATTTGTAAAGTGTTATTTCATGGGTTAGAAGGGACTGATTCGCCCAAGGTGGTGAATGAGTCCCATTCTAGACTTTTTTCAAAGTTTTCATAAATTTTAGATTGATTTTTAGGAGCTTTGAGAGCCAATACAGAGACCTAAATGAAAAATGTAGAATTCTAAAGGAATTTCGATGCAACAAATGCAAACTAAATGCACTTTTTATGAATACAATTTTGAAAACCTAGCATACAAACTAATGAAAATCCAAATGCAAAATGAATGTAAGACTAGATCAATGATAAAGGAGTCCAAATCAGACAAAAAAGTATTCTAAAAGGTGGGTTCACCAAAGTGAACCATAGATTTTTGGACCCAATGGACGCTCTAACTCTTATAGGGTGTTGTATGAGCTAAATGGGATGATCTAAGTGCATCTAGATGATCTATTTGACTAATTATGAATGCAAGACTAATGAAATGCATGTGTTGTTTGAAAATACATTGTGTATTGCTAAAATGAACTAAATGGATGAAATATGCAAAACATAAAGAGATGGACATAATCAGAGTTCACTTGGAGGCAAAATGATGTCACTATAAGGCTCTAGAATGTCTCATCATTTTTTTTTAATGACCACTAGGACTCATTTGCTGAGCATGGTGAATTAGTCCTGTTGCTAGTGAAATCTTCTAAAAACTTGTTTCTGACTACCGGGAGCTGAGATATGAGAAAATAAATTTTTAGGCCTACAGGGGGAACTCATTCACCATGCTTGGTGAATCAGTCACCCTTAAGGGATCTAAAAAGTCAAGGGATGATTCTGTAGCTTCAAATCTGCAATTCCATCTTCTACAGATGTTCGCTTCTAATTCTACCGAAGTCGGGTCTGAACATGACTTTTTGTTGATGTCTTGAATTGAATGAAGAGGAGAAGACTTGAATGACTTTGCAACTTGATTTCCAATGATTTCCAAGCTTCCAAAGGACCTAAATCTATAGAAACACAAGAAGGAGAGAATAAATGTTGATTATTAAGGCATGGGGGTTTTCCCAAGGCAAACCCCGTTTAGGTAATTAAACCAAATTGATGAAATAAAAGAATGAAACATGTAACAATGGAAATGATTGCATTTGAATATTGAACTTGTAAGTCTACAAAAATACATGAAGATTCAACCCTTGAATGCTTTAGAATACCAACTTGAAGACTTCTAATGGAGAAACCCTAAGTTGCTTGACATAGAATCAAAGATAGATGATGAATTCAAGATGAGAGATGTAATAATGAGTTGTTAGATATGTGGGAGATTTAAAAATGAGGGTAAAAATACTTATTTATAAACAAGTGTTCCTTAGTACCTGATAATACTACATCACAAGCTGACATATAGTGAAAATAAACTTTAAATTTCACTTTTTCCCACTCAAAGGTCAAAATGGGGGACATATAGGACTCATTTTCGAAAAATGGTGAATGGTTCCCACCTATATGGGACTGATTTTCCATGCATGGTGAATGGGTCATACAGGGGCCATTCAGACACCTAAGAAGCCAAGGAATCAGGAAATAAGGTTCAAAATGCCATCTTGTCAAGTATTTGATCAATTAAAGCCTCAAGATGCGCAATATGGGTCAATTAAGACCTATTAGTGATGATGTAAATGTTGAATAGGGCTTGGGACACATAAATCAATGTGAAAGTGTGATTAAATACACTTTACAACACTAAAATGAGGTCCACGTAGCCTAGAAATGCTCAGGAATCAATGTGAATGTGCAAGACAGATTACAACACTTGATTATCATTAAGTTTACATTAAGAACATTCTAGATTGATGTAATGATATTATTAAACACATTTTATAATGTTGAATTAAAAATAAATAGGCTCATTAGGTTTAGAAAAGCGTGAAAGACTCTACAACACCTTTACAAGATGTCATTGAAAGCATGTTGTTTGATTTGCAAGGGTCCAAGACCTAGTGTGGAAACATAAAATACCTCACAAAACTAGATTTATGGCCTCATTAAGTCCAATTATCATGAATTAATTCCATTTCAAGCAAAGGGTCCATTTTTCTATGGCACATTTCTAGTATAGGCATTCAATTCATGGGGAATCATCCATACGGCAAGAGACCATTGTTTCCCTTCTTGTCGAAACAATGCTCATGATACTTGAACTTTCCTCAAGTACCCACACTTATATACCAGGTGGAAGTTGGTTGGATTTAGCGTGTTCCCAGTTGGGTCATTCCCTGGGGTGATTACTTTTTCCTACTAGGAAAGCCCTCTAAGGATAAACAAAAGTGAGCAAGCACATCTGTAGATTGATCAATCCTTGTTGAGAAACAAAGAGAGAACACATGGGATATACTCTACGAGCACACTCACAATATTTTGTTCAAATTTAAGAATCCAAATTGAAATGTGGAGGCAATCACTTATACAACTTTATATCACAAAAAGCCTTTTGATTTTCAAGATCGCTGTGATGCACGAGAGAAGCGCATACATATTTTAGATGACATTACTTTGGATAAGAGATTACAAAACATAAAGGAACATGTTCCTTTTAATCCTTTAAAGCAAGAATTGGATTCTTTTTAAGCACCAAAAGGAAACATGAGATTTGTTTGTTCAATTGTTAAGGCCAAAACAAAATCTAGTAAGTTTCCTAAAGTTCTTTTTAATCCCTTTGTTTTGTTTCTTTTAAGCCCAAAAAAAAATTAGTGAGTCCTAAAAAAGCATGAAGATGACAAAGTCCTTAGAAAAGGGATTATAATTCCTCCCCCAAACTATTTAAAAACACTTGATACAATGAAATGATGATTCCATAGAGAAGCCTTTGTCTTTGTTTCCTCCCTTCACTTTTTGAGCAAGCCAACCTACAAAACTGGTTAAAACTATAGAAATAGAAGCCAAAAACTAGTAAGTAGTCAAAAGAAACCAAAATGAAAAAGCACATGTTGAAATTAATTTTAAAAGTTCCTTTTACCCAACTCCATTGGTGTAGTTTGAAGGAGTCAGTGGTGTTGTATAGCACCGCTAGGACTAATAGCGGCGGATTGTGGAAAGCTAGTGAGGACAAATGTGGTTTTATTTTTACCAACAGTGGAGTTTGGAGTTTGGATGAATGGCATCATTGTTCAGAATTCAAATTTTCTAGTGGGAAGAACACAACATCGTAGTTTGGAGTTTGATAGTGGTGCTCAATGGGGCCGCTAGATTGGTAGTGATGCATTTTCTCTGTCAGCAACGTACTTTCCTATAGCACAACATTTTTCAAAAAACAACTGAATTTTGAAGAAAAACATGTTAGATTCTTCAAGATCACCCTCCTTCTAGTGCCAAAATGTGAATGGTGATCCTAGACCTATACAAACAAAAAGAACAAACACATTATTAGTCCAATATGCACGTTAGAAACAAAATTCTCAATAAAATTCATTTTAGATATCAAGAACAAGAAATAAATGAAGAACATGAATAAAAACTATCTAATCTTGCTCAAAATAAAAAAACTCTCAATCCCATGGGGGAATTGGTGCCATTTTGTTGTGGAAAATGGCCCACTCCCAATTCCTTGCAAGCTTGATGATCAATGATGAAGATTTGATGGTCTTTGATGAAATTTCTCCATAACCTAGTGATGCAGAGCTAGGAGGATTCACAACACATCTCACAAAATTCAATAATAATCCAAAACAATCTTTATATGACACATATTCTTAGTCATTCTATATCACATTGAAAACATAGCCATGGCAGCCCATAATTTAATGTAATGAAAAGTCATTAATAACTTCTAAAAACTGAATAATGAAGCCAATCCCTCTGGTGAGATTGAAGAAAACATAGTGATACACTTCTCTTCTAATTATTATAAGGATCCAATGGTTGAAATGAAAGTTATTGTATTTTTACCAAAACTGCAAACCCTAAGTAGGGTTCAGACCTGCCCTCACAAAAATGTTCATAACTTATTCAATTCTGAATGAATTTTGATGAGAGTTGAAGAAAATGAAAGTAGATTCACATGGAAAAAAAAAAAAATTGGTTTTAGATCCAAAATATAGACTTTATATTCCGTACCATCACACTTCTTTAGACTGTAAATTCTGCACAATATTGTTAGAATAGGCAGTCTCACCAAAATAATCATATCTTCCACAAAACTTGATAAAATTCAATGAGACAAAAAGAATTGGAAACTAGAAACAGAGATATTTCCATCAATATATGATACTCTATCATTTGAGTCCATACCAGGCCGTACAAATCACAACTTCAATCTGGTAACAATGTAAAAATCAGAAAATGCATACCAAACTTGAGGTTGCCATTCATTTAACTTCAAAAATAATGTCTCCAACCCCCAATTCGAGTTTTGGAGGGTTTATTTATACATTTTCAACCCAAACCAACTATTTGCAACCACCTTTTGATTAGTGTGTTGACAAAACACCTTAATGACATTTCATCTACCTAGTTTTGCACTTTTGACAATTTTTACAATATATGAGAAATGAACAACATCCTATGACCTATAACACCACAAAGGTGGCCTCTTGGGCTTATTAAAATCTCAAAACATAAAAATGGAACAAATTACTCAATATGGCCTCATGGAGGCATGTGATCAAATAGGTGCTCCTGCACCAAACTCCTGAGGGCAAAAGAATTCAAGCCCCTTTGAATTATCTTCTTCCTAGTCTTCCAGTTACTTTGCACCTTGTCCTTTGTATTTTCAATCAGATTTTTTCTTTTCTTCCTTTTGTTCTTCTTATGCCTTCTTCTATCAAGCATCCCTGCAACTTGGAAGTCCCAAAACTCTATCATATCATCAAACACTTCACTTTGTCCTTCATAACCTGCACATACATAGTCCAAGGAAAAATTAGAAACAAAATATAGAGACCTTGAGGTCTCCTCCTTGTCTTCTTGTACTTCAAATTCCTCTTCACCCATAACCAACTTATCCAATCTTGACACCAATTCACTTTCAACCTCAATTTCCTTGCTTTCTTCTACCTTGATGAGTTCTTCTTCCTCTTGTTTGAATTTTCCATCACCAACCTTACTATTCCATTCTTCTTCAATGGCTACATATTGTGCCCATAAATCTTCTTCTTCATCTTTGACTGAATTTGCTGCCTTCTTTTGTTTTCTTTGTTTCTTCATAATCTTCTTTATAGGCCAAACCATCTTCCTTTTCAATGTCAAATGCCAACTTGTATCTTTTTTCATTATTTGTTCCATCTTCATCATGGATTCTTGGAACTCTTCTTCAAGTCTTTTCAATTCTCCCTTCAACTCAGCAATCTCTTTGTCCATCTTCTCTTGCCTTATCCTTTTCTTTCTTTCCTTCTTTCTCAACTCTTTTTCCTCTCTTTCCTTCTTTCTTGAATCCTCAGCCTGCAAATATATTTCCAATCTTCTCAACAAATCCATCTCCACAAGCAAGTCTCTCCTTGCTTCCACTTTACTTTTCCACACCTAGGCAATCAGGTTCCTTCCTCAACCTGTACAACACACAACCACAAACACCAACACAAAACCAAAAAACTTCACTAGCCCATATCTTTTCTAGGCTCTAATACCTATTTGATGCAGAGCTAGGAGGATTCACAAAACATCTCACAAACCTTCAATAATAATCCAAAACAATAATTATATGACACATGTTCTTAGTCATTCTATATCACATTGAAAACATAGCCATGGCAGCCCATAATTTAATGTAATGAACAGTCATTTATAACTTCTAAAAAATGAATAATGAAGCCAATCCATCTTGTGATATTGAAGAAAACACAGTGATACACTTTTCTTCCAATTCTTATAAGGATCCAACGGTTGAAATGAAAGTTATTGTATTTTTACCAAAACTGCAAACCCTAGGTAGGGTTCAGACCTGCCCTCACAAAAATGTTCATAACTTATTCAAATATTAATAAAATTTGATGAGATTTGAACCAAATGAAAGTGTATTCACATGGAAACAAAATCTAATTGATTTTAGATCCAAATTATAGACTTTACATTCCGTACCATCACACTTTTTATACTGTAAATTCTGCACAGTATTGTTAGAATAGAAAGTCTCACCAAAATAATCATATCTTCCACAAAACTTGATAAAATTCAATGAGACAAAAATAATTGGAAACTAGAAACAGAGATCTTTCCATCCATATATAATACTATATTATTTGAATCCATTCTAGGCCGTACAAATTACAACTTCAATCTGGTAACAATGTAAAAATCAGGAAATGCACAAAATTTGAGGTTTCCATTTATCAAACTTCAAAAATGATGTCTCCCAACCCCCAATTCGAGTTTTGGAAGGTTTATTTATACATTTTCAACCCAAACCAACTATTTTCAACCACCTTTTGATTAGTGTGTTGACAAAACACCTTAATGACATTTCATCTACCTAATTTTGCACTTTTGACAATTTTTACAATATATGAGAAATGAACAACATCCCAGGACCTATAACACCACAAAGGTGGCCTCTTGGGCTTATTAAAATCTCAAAACATAAAAATGGAACAAATTACTCAATATGGCCTCATGGAGGCATGTGATCAAATAGGTGCTCCTGCACCAAACTCCCGAGGGCAAAAGAATTCAAGCCCCTTTGAATTATCTTCTTTCTAGTCTTCCAGTTACTTTGCACCTTGTCCTTTGTATTTTCAATCAGATTTTGTCTTTTCTTCCTTTTGTTCTTCTTATGCCTTCTTCTATCAATCATTCCTGCAACTTGGAAGTCCCAAAACTCTATCATATCATCAAACACTTCACTTTGTCCTTCATAACCTGCACATACATAGTCCAAGGAAAAATTAGAAACAAAATATAGAGACCTTGAGGTCTCCTCCTTGTCTTCTTGTACTTCAAATTCCTCTTCACCCATAACCAACTTATCCAATCTGGAAACCAATTCACTTGAAACCTCAATGTCCTTGTTTTCTTCTACCTTGATGAGTTCCTCTTCCTCTTGTGTGACTTTTCCAACACCAACCTTACTATTCCATTCTTCTTCAATGGCTAAATATTGTGCCCATAAATCTTCTTCTTCATCTTTGACTGAATTTGCTGCCTTCTTTTGTTTTCTTTGTTTCTTCATAATCTTCTTTATAGGCCAAACCATCTTCCTTTTCAATGTCAAATGCCAACTTGTATCTTGTTTCATCATTTGTTCCATCTTCATCATGGATTCTTGGAACTCTTCTTCAATTCTTTTTAATTCTCCCTTCAACTCAACAATCTCTTTGTCCATCTTCTCTTGCCTTATCCTTTTCTTTCTTTCCTTCTTTCTCAACTCTTTTTCCTCTCTTTCCTTCTTTCTTGAATCCTCAGCCTGCAAATATCTTTCCAATCTTCTCAACAAATCCATCTCCACAAGCAAGTCTCTCCTTGCTTCCACTTTACTTTGCCACACCTACGCAATCAGGTTTCTTCCTCAACCTGCACAACACACAACCACAAACACCAACACAAAACCAAAAAACTTCACCAGCCCATATCTTTTATAGGCTCTGATACCAATTTGATGCAGAGCTAGGAGGATTCAAAAAAATATCTCACAAACCTTCAATAATAATCTAAAACAATAATTATATGACAAATGTTCTTAGTCATTCTATATCACATTGAAAGCATAGCCATGGCAGCCCATAATTTAATGTAATGAAAAGTCATTAATAACTTCTAAAAAATGAATAATGAAGCCAATCCCTCTGGTGATATTGAATAAAACATGATGATACACTTCTCTTCCAATTCTTATAAGGATCCAACGGTTGAAATGAAAGTTATTGTATTTTTACCAAAACTGCAAACCCTAGGTAGGGTTCAGACCTACCCTCACAAAAATGTTCATAACTTATTCAATTCTTAATGAATTTTGATGAGAGTTCAAGCAAATGAAATTAGATTCACATGGAAACAAAATACAATTGATTTTAGATCTTAAATATAGACTTTATATTCCATACCATCACACTTCTTTAGACTGTAAATTCTGCACAATATTGTTAGAATAGGCAGTCTCACCAAAATAATCATATCTTCCACATAACTCAATAAAATTCAGTGAGACAAAAATAATTGGAAACTATAAATAGAGATATTTCCATCAATATATGATACTTCATTATTTGAGTCCATACCAGGCCATACAAAGCACAACTTCAATCTGGTAACAATGTAAAAATCAGGAAATGCACAAAATTTGAGGTTTCCATTTATCAAACTTCAAAAATGATGTCTCCAACCCCCAATTCGAGTTTTGGAGGGTTTATTTATACATTTTCAACCCAAACCAACTATTTGCAACCACCTTTTGATTAGTGTGTTGACAAAACACCTTAATGACATTTCATCTACCTAATTTTGCACTGTTGACAATTTTTACAATATATGAGAAATGAACAACATCCTAGGACCTATAACACCACAAAGGTGGCCTCTTGGGCTTATTAAAATCTCAAAACATAAAAATGGAAAAAATTACTCAATATGGCCTCATGGAGGCAAGTGATCAAATAGGTGCTCCTGCACCAGCTCACAGATGAAATGTGGATAAAAATGGATGAAAATGCCTAAGATTGTGGACCCAAATGGGCATGGTGATCTTACATGGATTGTGTATGATCAAACAAATAGAGAGGCCTCTAATTATAATGGAGAAGGATGGAGGAACGCAAAATGGGATGAATGTGGGACTAAACTTGACCCAATGGCATTGTGCCACTTTTCAATATGCTATTGAAGAGAGGTGGAGAACATTTGGATCAATGTGCATCATAAATGCAATTAGGTTCCAGAATTTGAAATTCAGAAGATGGCTTGTGGAGGAAGAGTTGAAAGATGAGTTATTGCCACTTAGCTCAAGAAAAAGGACTTGTAAGAGGCCTTTAATGCCTTTTTGGATGGACAAGTACTTTTTAGGGGAGATTCAAACTTGGAAAATATTCCCATTTTGATGCCTTTTTGAATCAAAACAAAGATTTAATAAATAAATTAAATTGATTTTCATGAGCCATTTGCAAAATCTAAAGGATTTGATGGATTGAGATTAGGATTTGATAAATTTAAGAGGAGACTAGTTGATTTGACAATTTGATTTAGATTTTAGGATTTAAATAAATCAAAGTGAGAGGAATAATGAATTTTAGACTTAATTAAATAAAGCTGGATTTATTTAATCAAAGGGGATGTTGTTAGACTTAATCAAATAAATGTTAATTTATTTCATTAAAGGGGATGACTTTAGGATTGATTGATGACTTAATTAAATAAAATTGATTTATTTAATTAAAGAGGAGAATAGGATTATTTAATCAAATAAAGATTATTTGATTAAATGGTTAGTGAAGGAGATGATTTAGGATGAACTAGTGTGAGTAAATTAGGATCAAGTGCACAAGATCAATTGGTATATTTTACATGTCTAGAGGTATCACTCCCTTTGAAGCTTAGAAAGAATGGGAACCAAGAGTTGATCATTTCAAAGTTTTTGGCTTTCATGTCATGGCACACATTCCAAAAGAACAACACAAGGCTATATACGCACAATCCAAACCCTACATCTTTGTGGGATATTCAAATGGCAGAAAAGGCTATCACCTACTCCACCCTACCACACATGAGTTGTTTATTGAGAGAAGTGTTAAGTTTCAAGAAAAATCTCTTGAAACAATACTTGACACTTCTCAACATATTGTGGATTCTTTAGATCTTGATTACAGTACTGGTGATTTAGATCATTCTTAGTTGATTCCTAGCGTAGTATCTTCTTATTCTAGTTCTCATAGTGATGAGGTTTCATCTTCATCTAGTTCATGGATTGCATTAGAAGTTGGATATATCTGCACCAAACTCACCCACATCTTACACTATACATAAGACAGATACAGGGGTATAGGATTCAACAGATGATAGATTGATTCAATTATATTTTTAGGTGGGGCCACATGCCTTCTTTGCTTTAGTTTTTTATCCATAGAAATTTAGAGAGGAATCAGGCATACCAGAGTGGGATATTGCTATGGATTAGGAATATGATTCCTTGATTAGAAATCACACTTGGTATTTGACTTAACTTCCTAAGCAAAGGAAGATAGTTCAATGTAGGTCAATATATCAAACTAAATTTACAAAAAATGGGTTAGTTGATAAGTACAAAGCATGATTGGTAGCCAAAGTTTTTTCACAAGTTGCAGGCATTGACTATACAAAATCCTTTGCACTAGTTGCTAAGATGACTTCCATTAGACTCACACTTGCTATAGCCACATCATATGGATGGAATGTACATCAATTGGATATGAAGAGTGATTTCCTTCATGAAGACCTTAAGGAGGAAATCTACATGGAACAACCACCAGGTTTTGTTCAGGATTCATCCTTAGTTTGTAGACTTAAAAATTTTCTCTATGACGTTAAACAAGATCCTAGAGATTGGTATGCCAAGATGGACTCCTACCTCATATCTTCAGGTTTTACTAGATTTCATTTTGATCCTAATGTGTATCTACTATGGCAAGATGATTCACTTTTGATACTGGTTCTATATGTTGTTGATATTTTGATTACTAGGAGTACTTCATTTGCCATTGTAGCAGTGAAGACATCGATTCAGGATATATTTGACATGAAAGAATTGGGTTTATTGCACCACTTCCTTGGAATCAAGATTTCATAGTCAGCTTTAGGGATTACTCTTGCACAACCCAAGTATACTCTTGATCTACTTGCACGGTTTCATATGACTACTTGCAAAAAATCTCTAACTCCCTTTATTTCTGGAGTCAATCTTGAGACTTACTTTACTACACCATTGGTTGATACTACATTGTATCAACAAATTATTGGTAGTCTTATATACTTGACACATACCAGGCCAGACATTGCCTATGCAATAGGAATGTTTTCAAGATTCAGGCAGAAAACTTATGAGCTACATTAGAAAGTAGCTAAGAGGATCCTTCACTATCTTCATGGTACTCTTGGGTTTGGGATTCACTACAGAGTTGGTTCATCACTTGACTTAGTTGGTTACACAGATTCATATTGGGCTGGTGACATTGAGCCTCATAAGTCCACTTCAAGTTACAAATTTTCACTTGGTTTAGGTCCTATTAGTTGGTCTAGCAAGAAGCAGAATGCTATTGGTATATCATCCATAGAGGAAGAGTTTAGGGGGGTTGTTAACTTAGCTATAAAGGCTATGTGAATTCAAGGCATTCTTTTTGAGTTTGGTACTCCTTTTAGGAATCCTATAGTCATCTATTGTGACAACCAAAGTACTATTCAAATATGCAGGAACCCGGTTCAACATCAACAAACCAAACACATAGAGATTCATATGCACTATATTCAAGAGTTGATTCATGGTCAAATCATCGACTTAGTCTTTTGCTAGTGTTCAGAGTTGGTTGTTGACATCTTCACTAGACCCTTCATTGAGAGCAAGTTCATTCATCTATGAGCTCTTCTTGGTGTGTAGTCTATACCAACATCATCATCATCATCCTTGGGAGGTATTTCTAGTCTTCTCCACATCTTCTCTCCTTTTGGAGGATAGTTGTTTCTCAATAGGTTTTCTTACTCTATTCTTTAGAGAGATTGATTTGTACATGGGTACCTCACCAAGCTAGTAGTCAAGACCCATTTTATCCATGCCCACCTAAGTTATGCTTAAGGGTGTGGGTGTCAGTGTATTCATTAATGGCTTGCATACACATAGGATGACCTAAGCCTACTTAGTCATTCATTGTTGTATGACTCATTGGCATATACTAGATATTTTCCTTATGAGTTGCTCAGCTAGTTTATAGACTAGAGAGGTGTTGATACACATCAACACCTCATGCTTGGATATTTCTCGTTTATAAGTTGACGCCTAGCTGTCTAATACCATAGGTTGAGTTTATTCAAATGTTCTATCTCCACTATGCATTTTTAGAATCTCTTGTGCATAAAATTATTAAAAAGAGTCAGAATAAAAGTTTCATGAAATGTGAATAATTTTATGCACAAAGATTGCAACCTCTACGAAGATTCACAAGACCTTCCATTATTTAGAAGACATAATGAAATCATGAAATTCATATCACGTGGTAACTTCTTCCAACATAGTTCAATAGATTTATTTAGACCCACAAAGGATAGCACAAGCCTACATCTAATTATTAGTGTCAAACTTTATAGTAGAAAAAAAATTAAATGAAATATACCAAAATTATTTTTCCCAATTCCAACAATCCCTATAGCACCTATATTTTTAGGAGAAGAAAAATATGTGTTTATTTTTGGAAAAACCTCCTAGAGGGGGTGACCATTTACCTAATCTATTGACCTTATGAGAAGGTTTTATCTTAGAGCTAAGAAGAAAACAAATAATAAAATTAATTTAAATTAAATTTTATAAATAATTTAATATCCCAAGAATTTAAATCTCTAATGGTAGAACACTTAGCCATTAAGGTTTCTTTAATTAAGTGTAAAATATTCAACAAAACATACCTAATAAGACTCTAATAACCTTGGGTACTTTTTTGATTTCTTTCTAACCAAATTTTCCAAAGAATAAAATAGGACCAATATACAAAGCCACCAAAATTACAATGGTAGAAGTAGAGTACATACGAAACTAACCCAAATTTTAGATAAAGAATTTGCATGAACAAGAGGTTGATTTTAGATATGCAACCATTATCTCTAACAACCCTCAATAAAAAAGACACTAAAAGAAAATATGATCCACATACTCCTCACTAACCAACACATTAAGAAGGGACTTAGAATCCTCTCCTTCATATGTTGTCCCATGTAAGACATTTATTTTGACACAAAAGGTAGAGGAAGAAATTATGGTATGCCAACAATAGTTATTCTAAATCTTTTTCCACCAATGAATATATTTTAACTCAACCCTTTCTTGTTTTAGAATTTGACATTCATGATAAACTAAATAAAATCCATAAGGATGATATCCCTAAGAAATAAAACTAGTTTCCTCAAGAGAAAAACATGGGTGGTCTACTAAAATAGAAGATAAAGCCATGCAAACATTATGATCTCCTCCCAAGGGCCAACAACTTAAGCCATTCCAATAATAAATCCAAGAATACCCAAAATATGCAAGATGCTTTTAATATTGACACTTTAGACCAACTAGCATCCCAAAATATTTTACTCAAATGGAGAATATGGAGAAAGAATATGACAATTAAAGGGTTAGAATCTAATGAACTGTCAAAAAATGAGCATTATGACTCCAATTTACAATCTAGAAGGGGTCTTACAATACATGAGAAGCACCCTTGTTAATGTTAGAATTGTGAAAATCATGAGACACAAGATCAAACAATGAACACAAACACCTTCCACTTAAGAGAGATGTAAACAATAATATGAAATATTCCTCAAAAAGAAAAAGATACATAATGAACCTCAAGAATATTCAAGGAAAACAAGAGTCCTTAAAGGTTGAGAGTTTTATCAAAGGTATAAAAGGATGTTAATGGATCATGGAATCAAGGGGTAAAGGGATAAAATTTGGTGAATTTTCCCAAGGAAACAAAATTTAACGGTACTATAATATGAGTATGGTCTATGCAATTCATAAACTATTAAAGTGTAAGATTGGAAGAAATGAATATCAATATAACATGTTAGGTCTTCAAAAAATTAGAATGCTTAACAAGATACTTCTAGCTAAACAAATTTGGAGAATATTTTCATCTTCAGGGGAATGGACTGATATCCTGACAAGCAAATATTCTGAGAATAACAGATCTCTTATTATTAAGAGGGACTCCCAACTTCTATCTAGAGGCTCAACATGCTAGAATAATTTGATTACTGAAAGAATTTTTTTTGAAACAAGAGTGGGTTGGCAAGTCAGGAGTGGAAACCAAACTAGATTCTGGGAGGATAAATGGTTGTTTAATGAGCCCCTTATCAAAATTGAACCTTTTCGTGGGTGGGATGAGATTTGTAAAGCTCTATTTGTTCTATATGTTAAATATTATTGGTTGAATGGAAAATGGGTGGAACTGAGTCTTGTTAGTCAGGCTCTTGCTTTGGTCACTCATCCCTGTTGGTCGTCAGACTTTGCCATGATCAGTTGGAAGATTGTCTTGTTTGGACCGATGAACCCTCAGGCAATTATTCTATTTCGTCAAATTTTCCAGGCTATATTCTTTTCTAGGCTTCTCCCCCCTTTTGGTTGAAGGACTGGTTCAAACACCTGGTCCCTAAAGTCAACATCTTCTTCTAGATTCTTCTTCAAAATAAAGTGCTCACGATTGATAACCTTTGCAAGCGTGGCTTTCAAATACCCAATAGATGTTATCTTTGCAAGATGGAAGCTGAGTTAGTATGTCACTTGTTTCTTCATTGTCCTTTTGTTGCCTCAATTTGGGAAAAAATCCTCTGTTACTAGAAATTATCTTGGGTTTCCCCCTTGTCAATTGAAGACTTCTTTATACAATGGAAAGCCCTGACACATAATCCTGCTTATGGGAAACTATGGAATTTTTCTTCTCCTCATATTGTTTGGGGTCTATGGAAGGTGTAGACACCTAAAAATGACCTAGGCCTACAAGTTTCATTTTTACCACTTTCGTCCTAGCATAAATGTGACATTTAATTATGTCCTTGGTCCACATTCAACTATTAATTAAGTAATTTATAATTGTTTAATTAATTCATGTTCTTTTTATTCTTCATGATTATTAAATAATTAAATGTTATTTATTTATTCAATACGTCTTTAATTGTCTAAAGTCTTCATTTAATTAAATAAATTTGTTAATTTATTTAATCCTTTCTTCATTTATTTCTTCCTGATTATTAAATAAATAAATTTTATTTATTTATTTAATGTCACCAATCCTCACAATTAAATAAATTCATTAATTTATTTAATTCTTAATCATATCTTCTAAATAGAATAATTAGTCTTTAATTATTTAATTAAGAAAAATAATATTTCTCTCATTTTAAATAAATGAAATTATTTAAAATGTCATCACAATCTTAACTGACATTCCATTTTGGTAAATAATCTAAAAAAGATTATTTATTTGTCTCACAAAATTCATATTTTGAGTTGATTGGTAGCTTTCTTCCAAAAAACAAATAAAGCAAGCAGGTTCTTGATTTTAATCAAATTTGCTTTTCAGTCCATCTTTTATGGATCTCACAAAGCAGGCCATCTTTATCTTCTCCATTTTGAAAATCTTTATTTTGAAAATTAATTATCTCATCTTTTCTCCACCGCTGATTTGATTTTCTCAGATGACATCTTGATCACCCATTTAAGGATTTTGCCCTAACCCTAATTAAGGATGGTCAGATTTAATCTTGTCCTCTAATTTTAGGTTTCTGTCAAGAGTCGATCTCGTCCATTCATTCAAAATTGTGTTTTCTATAAAATGTCAATTTTTCTCATAATTTAGGATCCACCACTTCATTATTATAGGCACTATAGTTATTTAGTATTCATAGTATTATTTTCATTTATCATATTGTCATAGGCATAGAAATTTAAGATTCAAATCCTTCAAATCTTGTTTAGGACAATGGCATAGTAAAATTTCTCACACACTTGATCTGAGGGCAACACAAATCAACAAGTTAAAAGGTGTAATGGAGATCAACCATGGAGATTGATGACACTGGGTGAGATTGTTCTATTTTTTGTGTTTCTATTTATTTTCCTTTGTACTTCATTATTTTCTTTGGGTGTATGATCTAATTCATTTGAATCTAATCCTTAAAAATTTACCCATTGATACATTTGGTGAACCCGATGTGAATCCTTTGATCTAGCTTGCCTTTTGCAAGTTTTATTGACCTTTTGTTGCAGATCTGTCAGTTTTTGGACAAAATCATAGGTTTTACAAATTTCTTTATATCTTCTACACAACTAGCAATTTTTCAACAATATTTTTATAGAATCTTGTACATCATCTCAAGAGGGTACAGTAAAACAATCGAGGGTTTATCATCATTTTTATAGGAGTTATTTTGATTTTAATTATTTTCATAAAATTGAGTTTTTGGATGCAAATCGATGAATTTTTTAGAAAATTTTACATTTTTGGAAAGAAATTTAAATTTTACTAGGGGTCTATGTTTTATATATTTAATTTGGAGGTCAAATATAATGCAAAAAAATCAAATCTTCATTTTTTGTATGGTTTTCACAAATCCGCATTTCTAGGTGCAAAATAGAGATTTTTTTTGACTTCTTTATATTTCTGGAAAGCTCTCAGAAAATTAATAGGGATCTCTTCTTTATGTTTTTATTTTTCAGATCAATAAAATCATCAAATACTAAAGTCTAATTTGGCTATGTCAAAAGTATCTGAAATTGCAACTTTCTGATGAACTTGTTTTTTTTTCTTTGGCTGCATTATAATATTGTTTTTTGATCGTGTAGGTGATCATAAGGAGCTATAGTAGCAGTAATATTAGTCATATATAATAGATTGGAAAGAAAATACTTTCAAGTTTGCATAAACATACGTTTGTCAAAGACTAAAAATCAAAGAAACTCCTAACTTGTGGTTTGCAGGATCGAATGTCAAAGAATGAAAACTAAGCATTGTGCTTATCTTTTTTAAGATTAGTACACACTTCCTTTGATGCATTAAAATTATTTTGTGCTTGATTTTATCTGACTATGCTTGAAGGTGGTAGGTGATTATGCTCTCACCTTGTGAAAACTAGGTGATCAGAAAACCAGACCCACCTTATTTTTTATGTCACCCTCACGATTTGGTAATCGAAGTATCCTCTCCCCTTGTGCTTTTGAGTGATCTTGGGTGTAAGAGAAACAGTTACTAACTCTAGAACTTGGGCCTATTCTAGTGGGAAAAAGTACTCACCCCAGGACAATTCAGACCAGTAGCACCCTGACACCGAGGGACTTCTAGCCAATATATAAAAGTGGATTCTTGAGGAAAACCCAAGGATCATGCCCCATGAACAGAATTCGCAAATTAAACACCTCTTGTCTTAGTGTCCAACCGTTCTATTGGTTGTTGCTTGATATAGTGTAGGGTACAATATCATGCCTGAAGACACTCACTACTAATTCCCTTGAGTAGAGATAACAATTCTTGGGAAGTCATTACCCAAAGAATCCAAATTTGGTGTGCTCGAATGATGTTAATGAGCCATGGAGGGGAGCCAATGCCACCAAAATTATAAGCTATCCGCTCTCAAGAAGGAAAGGTGTTTATCACCAATCTGGGGTATATCGGTGGGCTATATCGAGTATACAAACCCTTGGCCTATTGGACTTTTAGGATTGTACTTGTCTTATGTGTGCTTGCTTACACCCAAAAAATTGTGTTTTTCAAGTGCTTGTTGGATTACTCAAACATTATACACAACAGTCACAAATCTGGCCACAAACAACCGACCTTAGACAACTGATACTTTTCAAACAAAACATCAAAAAACAATCTCAGTCCTCATTTTGAACTTAGACTTTGCATTGTTCATCTTAGTCCTCATTTTGAACCTAGGCTTTGCATTAATCATTTTAGTCCTTTGTCAACATTATCATCTTAGTCCACATTTGACACTTTGGCTTTGACAACATCATCATCTTGCATTAGTCATTTCCCTTAGACAAACGTCATTATCACTTTGCATTTAACAACATCATGACATCCACCACCCTGTCTTCCCTTCACCAACATATTGATAGGCTTGCTAGTAAAGTTGAATACGAATTACTCTATAGAGGTCAATACAAAGAAGCCTCAGACTTTAGGAGACAATTTATCCAAGCCGAAAGTCAATGTCCTTTGTACCAACAACCCATCTATCCTAGTCCTCCTTCCGTCTACCCTCACTACCAAAATTCACTTAAAACCATTCATGACATTAGTCCACAACAAACATCCATTACTCACCCTTATCCTAACCTTGACAAGGGAAACCAACTATCCACTAGTTCATTCCAAGTCTCCACATCATGTGTTAGTCCTTCACCTATCAATCCTGTCAACATCTACATGCCATATCAACCATCTATCAACTCATGTCAAGTCCCTACATCATACCATATCAATCCAGTCCAAGTCTCCACATCGTATTTTATTCAACCTTACACTAATCTAGTCCAAGACTCCATGGCATATTCGGTCGAAGTCCCCATGTCACATCCTATGCCATCACATCCTAATCCAGTCCAAGACTCCATGTCATATCCGGTCCAAGTCTCCACGTCATACCCTTGTCCTTCACATACTAGTCCAATGCAAATACCCATGTCATATCCTAGTCCTTCACATACTAGTCTAGTCCAAGTCCCCACTTCCTATCCTAGTCCATCATTCATTAATCCCTTTCAAGTCATCCCCTCACAAGCCACATCTAGTCATGAAAATTCTATCATTACTCAAAGTCAAATCCCATTTAATAAACTTGAGGATACATGTCAAAATGAAAGCCCAAAGCATGACATTATAATGTCACCCTCATGTCAAGAACAAGGTAGCCCATCCCATGACCCTATTTTTTATTGTATCATCCATGACAACCCCAGCTTTGACCAAGACCCTACCATTGACCAAGAAGTCCAAATCCATGTCAACCCCATCTTCAACCAAGACCCTGCCATTGACCAAGAAGTCCAAAATGATCCACTCCTTGACCTTTATGCCATTTATGATCAAACACTTGACGACCCTATACAAGCCTTGACTATTGACCCTTTCTAAACTGAGACACTTGCCTCCATGGGACACATAGACGATATTCCTCCAAAACAAGAATCTTCCACTAGGGACATGCTTGCATATGATCAAGTTATAGCTAAAATCATTGGGCTCTATGACACTAAACATAATGATGGCTTCAACATTTCCTTGGAAGCACCAACAGAATCATCTGAACCTGACATGTCACATGATCAAACCAAAGATATTAGTTAGGAATATGCCCAACATGACAATGAAGCTAAGACACTTTATCCACTAGGGTCATCTATCTTTGTCAGAGCAGGCTTTCTTGCAGACAAAAATATTACAAGTGACAGTATCCATATACCTAATGATGGGTTAGCATCTTGCTTTAAAAACAACAAATACCCTATCACAAATAGAATCTATCAAAGTATGCAATATCAAGGCAAAGGACTAGGCATACACGAGCAAGGCATTCTAGAACCAATACAACTTCTGGAAAATTACAGGCATCAAGGTCTTGGCTATTCCTTAGTTCGTAAATCAAACGATGTTAGTGGTACCTCCTCAATACTAGGGGCAACTTTGTCAGACACAAACATCAAAATGGAGTCCATGAGAAAATCTTTTCATAAGATTGCTACCAACACCCCCTCCACCCACACCATGAACCATCATTCCATCATAAATAAACCTTCCCTTTGGAACCAACAAAAAAAAAAGTCTTACAAGTCAAAAGATCAAAATCAAATGTCAAAGGCCATTGAATCAAACAAAAGGACAAGTGGACAAATGAAATTAAAATGGATCCCAAAGAAAGATGGATCAAACAAAGACACCAAGTCAAATACAAAAGTCAATCACAATGTGGAGCCACAAGTAAAGAGGACTCCCACATACAAAAAATGTCCACCTCCTTCAAAATTTTCATTGATCAAGGAATATAAAAGTGTTGGTTCCAAACACCATCCCTCCAAAATCCATCATCCACCATACCAAGTTTGGAAAATAAAGTCATTTGTCCAAACATCCAAACAATCTTTCCACGTCTACCATCACTCGTCATAACCCTACATATCGTCTAAAGTCCAATGATCCCATGTCACAAATCTGTCACATCTTGGAAGCAACTCTTTAACACAAGGACTCTCATGACACTCTATTGTGATGTGCATATTTTGTTAAGGCCAACTCTAGTATCAGAAAGGATCACAATGACATCGATCAGTTGCATACAAGTGCTATGATCCTGACAAGACAACTCCTTCAACGAGGTCATTATTGGCATATCATGGCACTAGTCTCTACATCGGCACCATCAGTGGATTTAGAATAGTTAGTGGTCATCTAAAGCATCTAGGCTATTTGCAAAATCAGAAATACAAAAAAAATGAAAAATGTAAAACATCGTCACCCTGATGAAAACCTGGCAAACAGGCATCTTGGTAACACCAAAAAAATCAAAAACTCAAGAAAATAGTAAAGAGAGAGTTCATCCAATGGTGAAAACCTGGCAAACAGGCGCCTTGGATAAGTACCATGATGAAAACCTAGCAAACAGGTGTCATGTGTAAAATAAATCATCTATGTGGACTCTTACACTTGGGGGCAAGTCGTCTCATATCCTAAGCCTTTTTCTTGACATTGGAATCTGACCATTTAATCCATATCATTCCCACCTATCTTGGTCTTGACATAAAACTAGCACACATAAATCATGCTTTGGGAAAACTTTTGACATGTCTATCCTTCGGTCATACACGATTCATGAAACATCATGTCATTGACTGTCATAGTCATAATCTTATTGTCCTTATATGACATAGTCCTTGAAAATCATATGACAATTCCCTTAGTCTCATGTCTCCCATCCTTTACCAAGGCCACCTCTTATCCTTTCATGTATGTCACCTATCTTGGCTTTCCCTTGTCAAATGGTCCAAGGATAATCATCATCCCATCTAGTCCTAACCAAGTCATTCCAAATGCAATGAGTCTAATCCATACAAGCACATTATCCAAAACATTCCTTGACTTTGTTCATGGCCCAGCTACATACCTCCATACTTTCATCACATTATCATCAACATCCTCATGTTGTTTCGGGATGCATCCTTCCCACATCAAACAATGTTGTCATTACCTATCAATTTGTATTCAGCTTGACTAGGGGCACAATCATGTTTTTCCTTGGATTCTCATGTGTAGGAATTAGTCATATGCATTTGTCACAATCCTCTTAAACGTCAAAATCCAAAAAAAATCATAAAATGATAAAAAGAAAAAAAACTCATAAAATGTCCTAAAAAAAGACAAAAACATCATAAAATGTCCTAAAGAAAGACCTAACAATCATAAAACGTCCTAAGGAAAAGCACAAAAACATCCAAATCAATGTCAAAATCTTAAAAATAGAGTCAAATTCGGTCATGTTAGTCAATCCATGTCATTGTCAAAATAAAATCATGATGCAATCTTTGGTCATCAAGACAAATTCATTGGTCGTGTTGAACTATGAGGTCTCTGAGTGTATGACGTAGGCACGACCATCTGTCGATGAGCCCTCGAGACCGCACTAGGTCAGTCCATTAGGGTTCATGGCACTACACTGGCACACACATCAAAATATCTTCACAACAAAGAAAATAATTCCCAAGTGGGTAAACTCCTAAAAAAAAAGCATGGCAATCAATTATTTCAATATCACTATCTCATCAACAAGTCATTCATATCATCATGACAATATCGGCATATAGTCAAACACAAGTCAAACTTGGTCAAAGAAAGTCAAATCATCATAACTTGTCAAACTGTCAACTCTAGGTTAACCTTCAGATGTGTCCTTCTGAAAGGTAACCTATGTCATTCATGCCTTAGGATGTGTCCTTCCTAGGCATTGTCACTGTCATTCGACATTTTTGAGGGATCCTCCTGACATCCAAGGATCACTCCTCTCGACATCGGTACTCTTCATATTTGTCCTTCTGAAGTATGAACCCTGTCATTTATGCCTTAGGATGTGTCCTTCCTAGGCATCGTCATCATCACTGTCACATGGAATTTTGAGGAATCCCTTTTAACATTCAGGGATCAATCCTCTTCACATCAACATTATTCAGGATGCGTCCTTCCTGAATTCGGTAATTTTTTGACATTTGTCATTTGGGCATCATAAAAAATTTGACACTCTAACATCTCATCATCATCAAACCTGACATCTTGACATCAAAATAATGGATATCTAGACCCACTTGGAAAAACATTTGGCACTTGTCTTTTGGGTTTTTATCATGTTATTAGTTTTTCAGCGAGATACCAATACCAGTATTTAGAGAAGCAGCGATGTATCATGGCGATTGACACGCATGATTACTAGTTTCTCAGCGAGATCCTAATTCAGGGATTCAGAAAAACAACGATGTATCATAATAAGGGCTTTATTTTGTATTTTGACAATCATGTTGCTAGTTTCTCAAGGATGTCCTGGAAACATGATTTAGAGAAGCAACGATGTTTTATGATTTGTCGTTTTGTCTTTTTCTACTTGTGGTTGGTTATGACAAAAAGACTGGGGAAATTGCGCTCTTAGTATGAATCATGATCATCCTTTTATGTGATTTCTTGTCTTATGTGATGGTACGACCTTGCACACCTTGATCTATGTCATATCATGGTTTTTGTTGGTTGTCACAATAGTCTGCCTAGTGATGATTAAGAGCAATAAATATTAAAGTCCTATGGCAATGTTTTGTCTAGGAACTAACATGCATCTCTTTTTGTCTTGTCATCTTCTCTCATCCATCTCATATAGGCATTGCATCCATATCATCATCCATATCTTTTGCACTAACATTTCTTTGTCTCTTCATATTCTAGTCTTCTCATCAATTTCGAGAGCACACCCATGTTCTTGGAACCTATCTTTCCTCTCGAGGGGGCATACCGCTACCCTCCTCATTATTCTTCCTCATCTTATTTTGCACTGGGGCATATCTTTGACTTATTTTCTTTGTCACAATGCAACATGCTACATTATGACACAGAGGGGAAAAATGTAGACACCTAAAAAAGACCTAGGCCTACAAGCTTCATTTTTACCACTTTCGTCCTAGCATAAATGTGACATTTAATTATGTCCTTGGTCCAGATTCGACTATTAATTAAATAATTTATAATTGTTTAATTAATTCATGTTCTTTTATTCTTCATGATTATTCAATAAATAAATTTTATTTATTTATTCAATACATCTTTAATTGTCTAAAGTCTTCCTTTAATTAAATAAATTTGTTGATTTATTTAATTCTTAATCATATCTTCTAAATTGAATAATTAGTCTTTAATTATTTAATTAAGAAAAATAATATTCCTCTCATTTTAAATAAATGAAATTATTTAAAATGTCATCGCAATCTTAACTGACATTCCATTTTGGTAAATAATCTAAAAAGATTATTTATTTGTCTCACAAAATTCATATTTTGAGTTGATTGGTAGCTTTATTCCAAAAAAAAAATAAAGCAAGCAGGTTCTTGATTTTAATCAAATTTTCTTTTCAATCCATCTTTTATGGATCTCACAAAGCAGGCTATCTTTATATTCTCAATTTTGAAAATCTTTATTTTGAAAATTAATTATCTCATCTTTTCTCCACCGCCGATTTGATTTTCTCAGATGACATCTTGATCACTCATTTAAAGATTTTTCCCTAACACTAATTAAGGATGGTTATATTTAATCTTGTCCTCTGATTTTAGGTTTCTATCAAGAGTCGATCTCGTCCATTCATTCAAAATTGCATTTTCTATAAAATATCAATTTTGCTCATAATTTAGGATCCACCACTTCATTATTACACGCATTGTAGTCATTTAGTATTCATAGTATTATTTTCATTTATCATATTGTCATAGGAATAGAAATTTAAGATTCAAATCCTTCAAAGCTTGTTTAGGACAATGGCATAGTCAAATTGCTCACACACTCGATCTGAGGGCAACACAAATCAACAAGTTAGGTGTAATGGAGATTAGCCATGGAGATTGAACACACTTGGTGACATTGTTCTATTTTTTGTGTTTCCATTTATTTTCCTTTGCACTTCATTATTTTCTTTGGGTTTATGATCTAATTCATTTGAATCTAATCCTTAGAAATTTACCCATTGATACAGAAGGAACAAAATAATAGAATCTACATAGATACAAAATCTTTGGTGGCCATTGTGTTTGATAAAATAATTAGATTATTGAAGGAAAATTTCAATAATATCCCCCAGAAGGTTGGAAACATCAAGAAAGTGGTGTGTTCGTCCTATGATCTCGTGGTAGCCAAGGAATGGAATATTAATCTTGATATTTCCTATGTCCATAAACATTCTAAGAAGGATAGGGAGGGTGTCTACTGGAATTTTCCGCCTAATGGTTGGATCAAATCCAACTTTGATGGGGTGGCTAAAGGTAATCCTAGGGCGGCAGGTTGTGGCAGAGTCATAAGGGATTCTTTTGGAAATTTCCTCAGTGCAACTGCCACTCCCCTTGGTTCTCAAACCAATCATCTTGGTTCATGTTATAAATCTGGCTCATAGTCTGAATTTTAAAAACCTTTGGCTTGAAGGGAACTCTAAAAATATAATTGAATGTCTTTTAGGTAGGTCCCCCCCTCGTGGACAATAAAGTCTTGGATTGATGAGGCTATTTCGACTTTAGCTAAGTTTGATGATATAAAGATTTCACACGCTTATAGAGAAGCCAATGTTGTGGCAGACTTTTTTGCGAATGAAGGGGTTAAAAGTAAACGATAGTGCACTTGGCTGAATATTAGTGATTTAGGTGCTAATGTTCATGCTTTATTGAACTATGATGCATCACATGGGCAAGATGCATGTCAACTCATTAATGATGATTGAACAGGGCAATTACATCACTATAATTAGATTGTATGGGACAACCAATTTACTTATTCTAAAAGTTTGCTTGGCATGCTTTGTGGGCTCATTGGTTTGGCGGGACCATTTTGAGTCAAGATTTTGTCTCTGTCCGCTTTCCTATGCTTGCTAAAATGGGAGGAGAAAGAAAAAGAGTTGAGCTAGACAACTTTGAGATGCACACAAGAAACACTAAAGCATGGAACAAAGTCAAATGTGGGGGTTTACTCCCTTTTCTAGAAAAACTCCATGGGTCTAATCAGGAAGCTATAGAGCATTTTGAGAGGAATTGGGAAAATGGGGAATTAACCCTTTTTGGTAGGAATGTCTAGCTCGATGAAAATATTATAGCTAAAGTGATTGGCATGTCCACTGAAGGACACAAATGTTTTAGGAACATGGTTTTCTTTGATGAAGTTGTGGTCATATTTCTAAAGAAAGATAAGGAAAGATTGAAATTGGTGAAAATTTCTAACAGTTTCTTTGAGGTCGACACCATTAAATCTCTCTGGAGAAAAGTGCTTTGTGTCATCATGGAGTATATAACTCTGGATGGTCATTTCACTAGGGCCTATGGCTATCACTTTTCCTTGCTCAACCATTTTCATTATAAGGTCAAGGTTTCTCTTCCCCACTATATTCTCTATTCTTTAAGAAAGAGTCTGGATGACCATAAGAAAAATCCAAAAAGATATCCTATTTTGCATACTGGTTTTTATTAGGTTAATCATTGAACATTTTCAAAATATGTCGGCCCCTGCTAAGTTGGTTGCTTCCCTGGAGTTTGAGGAGGATGACACTAAACCTAGCTATTTGGGGAATTTTCCCAATTTGAGCCCAGTGAGGATGGTCTTGAGTCTACCCTCTGTTAAGACTGGAAAGAAAACTCTAACCCATAATCCCTAGTCTGCTCAAACCTACCCTGCATCTAAGCCTGGAAGCTCTACTATCAAAAACTTTGTCTCTTATTCTGAAGACTCTCTAGAGTCTGAGGATTCTGACACTAATAATAATTTGTCCTTTGTTGCCTCCTCGCCAGATAAATATGTTAGAATTGGATCCCCTAGAGCCTTCAAACCTACAAAAAATTGCTCCAATCTTGATAGGAAACCCTCTGCTGACTACTTGAGTATAGCTAGGATTAATGTGATGAACCATTTTAGAATGTCGAAATGGGTTTTTCATGAAATCAATGATCTGAAAATAAAAAATTGGGCCATCCAAAGTAAATTGGAAGAAATGAGAGATAAGGTTTATGCTTTTAGCAAGAAGATTCAAGAGTGTAAAGATTATAGTGCCAAAAAAGAGATCCAGGACAATGTGGGAAAGAACAGAAGGATTGAAATAGATTTGCAAAAAATGAAAAATACTATGAAGATAATAGCTGAACAGAACTGTAAGGAAAGTAGAGGTGTGGAAACACTTTCCTAATGTCAAATCCACAGGGAAGAATGCAATACAGGGCTTTTAATTTTTCAAATTACAATTTAATTAAGACACACATGAAAGAATTACAGAAATAGAGCAAATACTCAAAGACAATGAACAACAAATTTACGTGGGAAACCCTTACGGGAAAAAACCCACCACACCAAAATAAATCTCTTTGTATTATAGTAACAAAATATTACATACAATTTAGAGATATAGCTCTCTGGTTATCAGTTCTCAGAAGCTACATTCATTATTCATTAGTTACAAAAAAAAATGCTCTCGCGACAATTCGATTCACTCCTCATTTTTCTCAAATCAGAATCAATCTGCTTTTATTTAATCACATTCTGATTTTTCCTTCTATGCATTCTTATCTGCCAGATCTCCATCGAGGAAATTTTCCATGCCGTTTCAGATTTTTCCCTGCAAGCTATTTTTCTCTAGTGCTACAACAATTACAAAAAACCAACCGTCATTAGTTTAAAAACCGCTTCCTCTGATTGGTCTAGCAGGATGCCACACAGGATGGTCACACGGTCAACGACATCCAAACTTTGTTGGCATATCGATGAGACACTAACAGTGTCTCCCTGATGCCACAAAGTATTCACTATCGATTATCAGCTTCAAACCTCAATAGTCGGAAAGAGGATTCTCATTCGATAAGACTCATCTTGAAAACCATAAGTCATATATAACTCAGAGAGACCATCGGCAAGACATACTAATCTCCCCAAGACCTCATATCAAATTCTTCGAGATATGTCGTCGAGTGATTTCCATTCAGCGTGACAATCGCATTTCGGTGAGATTCATATCGAAGTCAAAAGTCACAGCGATGAGGTACACTATCAGCAAGACACTTCATTCTCGCCAAGACTTCCCATCAACCACTACATGCTACACCGAAGCCTTACAACTATCGGCAAGACCCCACGGTTTCGGTGAGACATCAGACCGCAAGACAACTTCCACTGAATGATCTACCATTTTTGCCGAGATGTCATAGCAAACATCCCATGTCACCCCGAATGTCACATGCTGTCAGCAAGACTCATGTCTTTCACTGTGACCTTTCTCTGAGCACCCCAAGTCTTACTGAAGACCATTAGCATGACTTACCCAAATCGCCAAGACTTCTCAACAAAGTCTTTTGTTACTGCGAAGGCACCACAAGAACACTCCAGTCGACGTGACCTAGCGTCATCATTGAGACATCTCCCTGCAACCTTTAAGTTATCTCGATAGTTGTACATCCCAGTCGGCAAAACCTTTATCGATTGTTGGGACTCATATCGAAACAAAAGGTTACGTTGATGACCATATGCAAAACGGTGTCGGCGAGACATTTCGTATCAGCTAGACCAATACTGACAACCCAAGTCTCCCCAATGCTCGATAAGATCACACTATCGCCCGAAGGTTTCCACTCACCAAAAGGTCAAGTTGAACACAAAAAGTCACAGCGATAGACTTGTTAGCAAGAATTCAACCCTGTCACAGCAATAAGAACATTTCAAAAGCTTCAGAACAATTAGTCACCCAGACATGAACAATGTCACATCGACTTTTCCCTTCAGGAGTTCCATGTCAGTAAGGATTGAGGCACATATTCCAACAAGCTCCCACTTGACGAAGATCTTACTGACACCTCCAGAGCATAAACTAACTACTGAAAAACATTGGCCAAGAGGCCCATCGAACTGGCACACCACCTAAACTTGTCTGTGCGCATAGGCTTCATCAATGCATCTGCAACATTTTCCAGAGTATCCACTTTCTCCAAAGAGACCTTCCCATCCTCCACCATATCTCATAAAAAATGATAATGTACATCTATATGTTTTGTCCTGGCATGAAAAGTAGGATTCTTTGCCAAACATATATCACTCTGACTGTCATAGTAGATAGTAATCTTTTCTGCATCAAAACTAATGTTAGAATAAAATTTTTTTAACCAAATTGCTTCTTTATAGGCATGTGTGGCTGCCATGTATTCTACCTCTGTAGTGGACAAAGCGACTACAACCTGCTGCTTGCTCATCCAACTCACAGCACCACCATTCATCATGAAAATATATCCACTGGTGGATCTTCTGCTATCAATTTCCCCTGCCCAATTAGAATCCACATAACCTTGAATGCTGATAGTTCACTGTGATTCAACCACGTTCCCATGGTAACACAAAGCATAGTCTAAAGTTCCCTTCAAATATCTAAACACTCTCTTCACAACATCCCAATGGGTTCTTCCAAGATTAGCCATAAATTGACTAAGAACTCCCACTGCTTGGGCAATGTCTGGCCTTGTACAGACCATTGCATACATGAGACAGCCAACTGCACTTGCATAAGGCACATTGATCATGTCCTCCATCTCAGTAGGAGATTTTGGACAATCCTCAACAGATAGCTTTGTTCCCTGTGTAACTGGCACAACTAGCTGCTTGCACTCAGTCATACAAAACCTCTCTAGAACAGTCATGATATACTTACTCTGACTGAGCCAAAGTTTTCTATGTTTCTTGTCCCTGGTTATTTCCATTCCTAGAATATACCCTGCTGCACCAAGATCTTTCATTTCAAACTTTGCAAACAACTGAGACCTAAGATTAGAAATCATAAGCTTACTATTGCCTATGAACAACATATCATCAACATAGAGAGCAATAATAAGAACTTGATCATTTTCAGCTTTGTAATATACACAATGATCATATTTTGATCTTACAAATCCCAATGACAAGACAAAAGTGTCAAACTTTTGGTACCAGATTCTAGGAGACTGTTTTAACCCGTACAAAGATTTCTTTCACTTGCAAACTAGTCTTTCTTTACCTTTTTCCATAAAATGCTCTGGCTGGGACATATAAATTTCTTCTTCAAGATCACCATGAAGAAATGTTGTCTTCACATCCATCTGCTCAATCTCTAAGTCATACGCTGATGCAAGTTACGAAATAAATCTAATAGATGTCAACTTAGCTATAGGACAAAAGATTTCTCCATAGTCAATTCCCTCTACCTGGGAATAACCTTTTGCAACCAACCTTGCTTTATATTTTTCTACACTACCATCTAGACCAATTTTCTTTTTGAATATCCATTTGTAGCCTACAAATTTTTTGCCTTTAGGCAATGGAACCAAACTCCAAACCATGCTTCCAAAGGTGTCTTCTAAACAAGAGAAGAGTTAGGAGAGCGATTTACAAAGTAACATGTTGTACAGACTGCTTCAGCCCAGAACTTCTCTTCCAAGCTAGCACTGCTCAGCATACTTCATGCTATTTCCATTCCTATCCTGTTGAACCTTTCAGCAACTCCATTTTGCTGTGGAGTGTAAGGTGTAGTATTATTCCTTTTAATCTCATGGTCCTTACATTACCTTTCAAAATCATTTGAACAAAACTCACCGCCATTGTCAATCCTTAGACATTTTATTTTTCTACCAGTCTGATTTTCTACAAGGTTTTTAAATTCCTTAAACCGATTGAATATTTCTAATTTGCTTTTCAGAAAATATACAAATTCTCTTCTTGAATAATCATCAATAAACAACACATAGTATCTTGATTTAGACAAAGAAGAAACATTCACTGGACCAAACACATTAGAATGTATATAATCAATCAAACCAAAAGATTTGTGAGGACTGGAATAAAATGAAACATGGTGTTGCTTTCCATATATGCAATGTTCACAAAAATCGAACTCAAGGTTACAATCTTCAAGCCCTTCTACCAAACTTTTATTTTTCAAAGTTTTTAAACCTTTCTCACCAATGTGACCTAGCCTATGATGCCAGAGCATGGTCTTCTCTATTGGAAGTTTAACCTCCATTGAGTTTACTCCATCAGGAATGTTTTCCTTATTTTCTTCATGAGTAGCCTTAAGTGACTTTTAGAAACATTGTTGCATTGGACAGCCAATGCATCCAGCTTGTACAGAGTACCAATTTGAGCACCCCTAGCCAACCCCATAGAGCCTCTAGTCATCTTGCAGCCATTTCTAGAGAACGTGACCTGTACTCCAATATCATTTAGCTTACTTACATAAAGTAGGTTTCAAGCCAGACCTGGTATATGCATCACATCATTGATTCCCTTCACTCTTCCATCAGGGAATTGAATTTTGACTCTTCCATGACCAACAATTTCCAAAGATGAATCACTTGCCAAGTACACCTTTCCGCCATTGTATTCTTCATACTTCATGAACTATTCTCTATGAGATGTCATGTGGAAAGATGCTCCAGAATCAATCAACCAGACATCATCAGATGCCTGTGTAGCCAAAGCTACAATGAAGGTGTCTGCATCACTATGAGAATTCTTCTTCTTCTTTTTCTCCTCCTTGTAATCCTTTCAGACATGACCAGGTTGCCCACAATTCTAGCAGTTTACCTTGGACTTCTTGCCAGGAGACTTTGATCTCCCTTTTGATTTTGATCTGGACTTCTTGTCCTTCTTCTTGCCTTTCATCTTTGGTCTACCTCTGACAGCCAGAGCCCCCTTTGCCATCTCAGAATATTTCCTTCTCATTTCTTCTGATAATAGAGAAGCAACAACATCTTCCATTTTGAATGTGGATGTTGTACTCCCTATAGCCATCACCAAATGATCCCAAGAATCAGGCAGAGAACATAGCAATAGCATGAAATGATCTTCATCTTCAATCTTTACACCAACAGATGTCAACTGAGCAATCAACATGTTGAAAGCATTTAAGTGATCAGTAACAGACCCTCCTTCTTGCATTCTTAATGAGTAGAGTTTCTTCCTCAAGAACAACTTGTTAACCAAGGACTTGCCTTGATAAATGGATGCTAATCTTTTCCACAAGGAAGATGAAGTCTTACCTTCATGCATGTTCAGAAGAACAGAGTCTGCCAAATAGAGCCTTATCAGCCCTTTAGACTTTCTATCTACTAGGTCCCAATCCTCTTGCTTCATGCATTGAGGCATTGTTCCAGACATAGCAGTCCAAACATCAGGATCAACTAACATATCTTCCATTTTGAGTTTCCACAACTCAAAATTGCTACCATTGAATTTCTCTATTTCCATCCTTCTGGATGTGCTTGCCATCTTAATTTCTAATTAAATTATTAGACCTCTACAAAACTCACACTGAAAAGGATTGACACAAAAAACCCAACCCACTCACAAGGACAACACAACTGGCCAGGATCTGATAGAACTTGTAAGGAAAGAAGAGGTACAGAAACACTTTCTTAATGTCAAATCCATAGGGAAGAATGCAATGCAGGGATTTTAATTTTTCAAATTACAATCTAATTAAGACACACATGAAAGAAT
>VDFB02379711.1:45329298-45420810 GCA_007258455.2 Sequoia sempervirens
GGATTCAACAAGTCTATGATCTACAAGACTTTATTATAGATGATGATGATGATGATGATGCTTTGCTTATCAGGAATTGGGATTTTGAAAGGGCTTACTTACCTTATGTTTGATAACACACATAGGCACAATGCATCAAGGTGTAAAGAACTAGGATGGCGTTGTACCTAGTGTGATGGAATTTGACTCAAAAATCAGATACAAGTACTCTTGTTCACACCTGACATAGGGAACCTCATTTAAAATGCAATTCAAATATTCCAAACATTTTGGACCAAAACATAGAAAGGAAAGCCTTCCTATGTGGTCAACAAGACACTAAAACACCCTCCCTAAAAACCAAATAAAGTAGGCATGACCAAGGTTATATTACAAGAATATCCAACAAGCACAATAGACAAAAAATAATTATCATTGCCCCATTCCTTTCTCTCTAAATCCCTTTGTTTGGACATCATCGAGAGGTCATTGGAATGACTACAATAAGATAAGTCAAAAGGAAAATATCAATCAAATGAACAATCTAATGTTCTTCATGCCTCTAGCCAATACTAAACTACAGTGATGCCTGATGTTGATGTCCATTGTAGGAAGGATGCATCCTAGGAAATGATGTTATCAGATGATTTGGGATTGACTGGATGATAGGCTATTAATACCAAGAGTTTACCAACTTGTTTATTTACTGACCTAGACTTGAGACATTGACATTTGAGTTTTCACTTTTAACCTATTAGACTTATTTTCGACTGTTTCACCAAAGGTTGATGGTGATGATTGATGAATTATGAGCGAATGTTTATTTTAGGTGATCATGAGATGGGAAAGATGGATTTTTCCAAATATTTGGATGTTTTTGATGTTTTTTTGAAATTTTTTGAGGTTGATTTTGGTATTTTCAAGATGCTTTACAAATGATTTGATTTTCAAATTTTCCATTTTTTTTGTGTTTTATGAGATTTTTGAATGTTTTTGTGTTTTTTGAATATTTTTTAATGTTTTTTTGTGGTTTTTGTGTTTTTTTGAATGTTTATTATGTTTTTGTGTGTCGGGGGCTAATAAAATATTAGCCTTTCCTACATTTAAGCTTAGAGATGATGTAGTTTAGATAGCATGTTTTTGATGTTTTTCTGACTTTTTGACTTGTTTTGGGATTTTGATATGTTCTAGATGATTTTGGATTTTTGCATGATTTTGACAATTTGGATATGGATATGTGTGATGATATCAAAGATTTTTTTGAATTTTGTTGTAAACCAAGCTAAGGTTGATTGATTTGATCAATGGATTGATGGTGATAACATTATTGAGGATACACACCAATGCAAAAATAGTGTTAAGCAACATGACAATTAGGATGGGGGTATGTGCAGGATCATGATGGGCCAAAAAATGGCAATATGATGGGTATGTGGCTGACAACTTTTTTTTTTACCCAAAATTGATGAAGCAAAAGGGTTTTTAAAGGAGATTCTCATATTTCCACCAATATAAATTATTCTTTACTTTGAATTTAATAAGTAATTATTATTCATTTTCTATTCAAATTACAACTAATGTCCTGATTGATAGACTAATTGAAAACGTCTATAGCTTTCAAATGATATCACATTTTTTGAATCCAAAACATGTTTCACATTCTATGATTCACACACTATAAGATTAAAAAAGAAAAAATAAATTTCATGAAGTTTTGACCAAGTTAAGGTGGTCAGACATACAGCTTTTATATTTTTCAAAAGTTGTAATAAAAAAATCATAATTAATTATTTACTTGGAAAAAAATTACAAAAAAATATGCATCACATTGGAACATGAGTCCTCTACTTATATCTAAAATCTTATAAAAATATATTATCATTTTATTTTGGTTAGGGTGGTCAGACAGACGCCTACTTATTTTTTCCCTGAAATTTAAGTACTACTGCATTGAAATTTCAAATTTTCACCAAATAGATTTTTTTTTTAAAAACAAACCTAGTAGTTTAGAAACTACATTCAATTTTCTATAGATTCAATTTTTACATATTTTTTAAATAATATAGATAACTTATTCAAATTTTTACGTCAAGTTGCATAACTCTGATTTTTCTATTTTGTTTGCCACTTAAGGGCCTATTTTTTCCATGATGATCCTACACATACCCATGGATATCCCAAGATGATGAGGGATTGATTATGATAACATTGTCGAGGATACACAACAATGAAAGGATAGTGTTTAAGCAAAACAAAGACTGGGAAGGATATCCCGAGATGATAATGGATTGATTGGATTTGATTGATTAGGATTTTGAAGCTTGATTTGGAATAAAGTTTGTTTGCATGATTTGATACGACTTTGAAGTACAGATTAGATGCAACTGATATTGATTGTTTAGATTGATGTTTCATGACAAATAAAACTTTATAAGGATTGTCTTCTCATCAAAATGTGCCATGGGCTAGTGATTTGAATTTTTTGGCTCACAAATGTTTGGATCAATTTTATTTCATGTTTGCCAATGTTCGGATTACCACATAAGTTGGAAGATATATATCAAGATTTATTCCTAAAGCAAGATGTAAATATCTACCCCTAGTGTCTAGCAATGTATGGAATGCCATTGATGGATGCTTGGATAGGTGTGTGGATGGATGTATGTGGTAAGAACACAAAGGATGCCAATTATTTTCTTATGATAAGACAAGGTGTTTGAATGACGGAATGCTTCATTGGAAAATGCTTCATGGATTAGATAACATTGGGATAGGTTAGGATTAATGAAAATGACTCATGTCAAGATGTTTACCATAAGCAAGTGTAAAGTGTGCACCAAACTTTTTCAAGATCAAGATAAGTTTGAAGATGGATGTAGATGGATGAAAATGGATTGGATAAATGGTTAATGGATGAATGGATTTATTATGGATGAGATGGATGGAATGTTGTGGATTCATTATGGATGGGGTGAGATGCTTCCACCTATACTAGCACAAATAGATGCTCAATTCTACACATGATTCCTATTTTCCAAGTTTTCATCATGGTACTTGTCCAAAGCGCCACCATAGTGGTTTTCACTAGAGGATGATTTTTTCTTTATTGTTTCCAATCCCTTTTTTTAATTTTTTTGGATTTTTGTTTTTTTTGTATTTCTCTATGAAAGATTTTGAAGCTCATGTTGAATCACCTAGAGGTGTTGATGTATATGCTTCTTTCATAATGTGTCATCAAAATTTTACCTGAAGAAATTTTTTTGCCAAGATACGTGCACTTAAATACAACTTTTGATATTCCCAATCTACTTTGTTGATACCGGAGTTAACTTTGTCTTTGTGTGCACATCGTGATAGAGTGCCTTATGAATCCTTATGATGAAGGGTGGCTTCCAATACATGGTCAATGTGAGAATTGGATATCATGCGTGGAGGTGTGGATGCAGTCTGTCTAGGAATAAAAGATGGATTGGTTGATATTTTGGAACCTTTGACTCTCCAAACTTGGGAAGATGAGCAATGATGGGTGGATATGAAAGTGTACGTGGAATTAGAACCAACTGCTTGATATTCTTTGTATGTTGCTTTAGAAGTCTTATTTTTCCTTTGTGGACATCTTTGATGGATACTTTTCCCATTTTTATTTTTCCCCATAGTTTCTTTGACTAATGGAGTTTGATAGGGATAATATTTCTTTGTATTCTTTGGTATCCACTTGTATTTGATTTTTCCTTCATGCTTCACTATTTCTTTTCCTTTGATGATGTTCTTCTTTCTTTGATTGAAATATTTATTTTGATGTTGGTCCCAATTCATGGATGGGATGATGGGTCACGGATGAAAATTCATGACATGGCTAGTTGTAGTATTGGCATTAGTTTCATCATAAGGACTCTTCATGCTCCCTATGTTGATGCTTGCACTAGATAAAGTTGCCCCCAATATTATAGAGGTATCCCTGATATCTTTAGATCCATTCATTTTTGAATAACCAAGACCTTGATGCTTAGGATTGCCAATAATCTAAATTTGTTCTAGGATACCTTGTTCATGTAAGCCTAATCCTATGTCTTGATAATTCATTTTTTGAAACATTTTATTTGAAATAGGATATAATTTACCTTGGAAGCAAGGTGCTACTCCTTCTCTGCCCTGTTGTGGATCTTCAAAGGTGATAGCTTCTTCACTGATAAGATAGCTTGCCCTAAAAAAGGTAAGTGATCCAAGATTATAAGTGATATGATCCTCCATGTGTAGGATAACTTCCTAATTGATATATTTGGCTTGATCTTGTGAAGTATCATATTTTAATGCTTCTTCAAGAGGTGTTGATGATTCACTATCCACATAAAAGTCTCCCTCATGATTCATTTTTCATATTCCTTCACAAGATGTTCCCGATTCACAAATTCTATAGAAGCCCTCTTCATGACCCATTTCTAATATGTCTCTATATTTTTCTATATCTTGATCATGTGTACAAATATTAAGAGTAGAAAAATCTTGTCCCTTGGTAATGATATCAAGAGTATGAGACTCTTGTTTTGAATGAAGATCATCTGCATGTCCATTAGGAGTAAGCATCTCATGGGTAAATGGATGAATTTTTTCTATATGGATATGATCATCATTTGCGTCATCTTGTATAGATAGGAGAGTGTCCATTAGATCATTGTAGTATCTTGGAGATACAAATTCTTGATCTTGAATGATTTTGGAATTGCATTTGACATGCTTTGGATCAAGTTCTTGACATGGGTCAGTTTCAAAGGATGGAGTACTTATAAATTTTTCTTGGATATCTTTATTAGGAATGGGAAGTGTCTCAATATCCTCTTGATCTTTGAGTGGACTTGGATCAAATATTGAGTTGAATATTCCTTCAATATTTGCAACCATGAGGTTGAATGATGTCAATATGTCTTGGAAAGGACCATTGCTCGACTTTGGTGAAAGATGTTGATCATTCTTTGGAATGAATTTTTGAGATATGTCCTCAAACTCATTGGATGAGGTAGAGGTATTATCAAAATGATCATTAGTTGAAGGATCATTGATTATAGGATCAAATAATGTTAACACTCCTTGAAATAGATCATTTTTGGAAATTCTCGAGTGGTTTTTATCATGATCAAAAAGTGGCTCTTGATGTATGTTGAGTTGATCTTTGGATGAGGTAGAAGCATCTTAAGGTGCTCATTGATGGATAGATCTTGATCATTGTTTTCAACAATTGTAGTGGGGATATTGTCAATGCTAAAACTAGTGGTTGAATCTTCATCATTGTCCTCAATAGTTATTACTTTTTTATCAATAAGGTTTTGGATGATATTTTTTATTCGAATAAAATTTGATGGCGTATGTCCCTTTATTTTGTGAAAATCACAAAGGTGTTTCTCATTATACCATGGTGGTTTAACTTGAGGCTCTTGATAAATTTCATAAATGGGGATTTTGATGAAATTTGCTTGGACTATCCATTGCATGACAGACTCAATCAGTTCCTCAAGTGGTGTGTATTTTTGTTTGTTACCTTGTGAGATTTTTACTATAAATTGACCTTGTGGTGATTGATTTTGGAGATGTGGTGATTGATCTTTGAGATGTGGCAATTGATCTTCAAGATTTGGAGGCTGGGTTTGTTGTTGATGTTGTTGGTCTTAATATCCAACTTCTTGACATTGGAGATATTGTTCTTCATGTGGTTTTGGACACGACTCAATGCTTTGATGACATGGTTTAACCAATGGAAAAGTGTATTGATTTTGGGGTGGAGATGTCTCTTGGCACAATGAGTCAATTATTTTTGCAAGTAGATTTGGAATGCATACTTGTGGTGTTTGTATGGGATCATGTAAAAATTGATATTAGATAATGTGATGATTTGGGATGATTTTTGGATTTGGAATTATAGGTTGACATTGATCATTGTTGTGGTTGGGAATCACATTGCCTTGATTTAGGTAACTTTTATTTTGCATGGTGTTACCTTGACTTGGATCAATACATGGAGTTGTTAACATATTGTTTGGACTTTGAACAACATTGATATGATTTGCATACATATCTATCCCAAAATTTACCATGTGAGGATTTGAAATGTTCATGCTTGGTAAACTTGTACTTGGTATATTCACATTTGGAATGTATGGATTTGGTGGGATATTGTTGTTTGTTTGAAGACTCGTGCATTAATTGTTTGGTTGAAAATTTTGTAGGTTTGGACTTTGATTTAAACCTACTATAGGGAAAGTTGTTCCAAAATTTAGATTGGGCATACACACATTTTTTGTACCATTGAGGTTTGTAGGAGATAATGATGCCATGTATGGATTGCGTAAATGTGAGTTTTGATAATCAATTGGCATTGTAAGGCTTTGACAATTTGGTTGATTTAGACCACTCATGATGTATGAATCAAGTTTATATTTCGTGTTTTTCTTATGCTTTGACCTTGTTGACCTTTGAGGGATTTAGGACCAATGATGAACTGAAAAATTAAAGGGGTGAATGATATGGGTGTTGAAATTTTAGGAACCTTGGAGGAAATACTAGACTTTAGGACTTTTGGATTTTTGATTTGGATTGGATTTGATTTGATTTAATTTTGGATTTCATTTGGATTTGATAATGAACTCATAAAATCCAAGAGGTTGGATGTTGTCTTGGAATAAATTTGTCCACAAGGTGATAATTTAACTAAGTGTGTGAAGAAGGATTTATCTACACACACCTAGTCAAACAAGATGATTTTGATTTGATTTAGAGGACTTTGCCAAAAGTCTAGTATGAAGAATTTTTCCAAGATTCTAAGAGTTGTTTGTGAGATGGGATTTGATTGATGTTTGAGATGGATGAAGTGTTTGATTGTGACCCTAGATGAACCTAAGAGGCACTTTGTTTACAAGACCAAGATAGTGGAGAACATGCTTTACCCTAAGAGTACTTCAAACCAAAAGATCAATGTTTGCATGGAAAATCATATGACCAGAAGATAGACAAGCACATGTGTGGGGTTCAATTGATTTCATCTTGATTAATGAATTGATTTTACCACATCCAATGTCTTGCTTAAGTTTCAAACTAAATATCTATGTCTCAATTTTTTTTCATCCCACAAGGTCCATTATGTGGAAATCAAGAGAATCAAGGCATTAGTTCCCTAATGTTGACTTGAGTAAGAGAAAATTGAGATGTAAATCCAAATACTTAGAGGCCTATAAGGATAGAATCCCTAGGGAAAGAAATAGCACTTAGAATTTTGAAAGATATTTGCTTCCTCTAAAGGGTTTGAAATTTGATGATCATGGTTGAATTTTTGTTATCCAATGTTTAAGATCCATGCAAAGTGTTTTGATTCTAGAATGATGCACAACCCTAGGATAGAAAGAGACAATATTTGTTGAATCTCCATTTGGATAAATCTAGCTGCGCTTATTCTTGGTGTATGATTAAAAGCTTGACCACACTGGGCCCCCTCCATGGCACTCACTTCTATAGGTCAGCCAAGCTCTAGTACCCATGAAAATCCCATGGAATACTTCTCATCTCTACCAAGAACCGCAAAATGTGGGGCAGCTTCAGAATGATTGTTTTTGTACCAACAAATAGATAAGGATTTGGGCTTCAAAACATAAGGTTCTTGAACCATAGATTTTTGGACCCAATGGACTCTCTAACTCTTATAGGGTTTTTCACCCAAAACGAGAGAAATTAGATCCAAAAATGCTAACTAGTTCATTCAAATAAAGGATGTGTGTGATGTTGTATGAGCTAAATGGGATGATCTAAGTGAAATTGGATGATCTATTTGACTAATTATGAATGCAAGACTAATGCAATGCATGCTATTTGAAAACACATTGTGTATTGCTAGAATGAACTAAATAGATGAAATATACAGAACAAAAATAGATGGACATAATCATAGTGCACCTGGAGGAAGAATGATGTCACTGGAAGGTTATGTAATGTCTTAGAAATTTTTTTTAATGACCACTGGGACTCATTCACCAAGCATGGCGAGTCAGTCTTACTACTGGTAAAATCTTCTAAAAACCTATTTATGACTGTCGGGAGTTGAGATATGAGAAAATAAATTTTCAGGCCTATAGGTGGGGCTCATTTGCCATGCTTGGTGAATCAGTCCTCCTTTAGGGATCTAAAAAGTCAAGGGATGATTTTGTAGCTTCAAATCTACAATTCCATCTTCTAAATGTGTCTGCTTTAGATGCTTTAGAATACCAACTTGAAGACTTCTAATGGAGAAACCCTAAGTTTGACTTGGAATGGAAGATAGATGATGAATTCAAGATGAGACATGTAATAATTAGCTGTTAGATATGTGGGATCGATGTAAAAATGAGGGTTAAAATACTTATTTATAGACAAGTGTTCCTTAGTACTCGATAATACTACATCACATGCCAACATATAGTGAAAATAAACTATAAATTTCTCTTTTTCCTGCTCAAAGGTCAAAATGGGGGCCATAGAAGAATCATTCACCACACATGGTGAATGGGTCCCACCTGGATGGGATTGATTCACTATGCATGGTGAATGGATCCCACAGGGGCCATTCTAACACCTAAGAAGCCAAGGAATTAGAAATAAGGTTTAAAATGTCATCTTACCAGGTATTTGATCAATTAAAGCCTTGCGATGCACAATATGGGTCAATTAAGACCTATTAGTGATGATGTAAATGTTGAGTAGGGCTTGGTTCACATAAATCAATGTGAAAGTGTGATTAAATACACTTTACAACACTAAAATGAGGTCCACATAGCCTAGAAGTGCTCAAGAATCATTTTGAATGTGCAAGACACATTACAACACTTGACGATCATTAAATTTAAATTAAATTAATGATGTTATTAAGCACATTATATAATGTTGAATGAAAGAGAAATAGGTTCATTAGGTCTAGAAAAGTGTGAAAGACTCTACAACACCTTTACAAGACATCATTAAAAGCATGTTGCTTGATTTGCAAGGGTCCAAGACCTAGTGTGGACACATAAAATACCTCACAACACTAGATTTAGGGCCTCATTAAGTCCAATTATCATGAATTAATTCCATGTCAAGCAAAGGGTCCATCTTTCTATGGCACATTTAGCCCCCACTTTAGTGAGAGGATGAACTTGCTTCCTCACACTAAAGTAAACATTCAAGAGAGATCCACATATATGCCAAGCCCCAAAGATACAAGAAAACACAATGGAAAGGAAGAAAGGGAAATGAGATGGAAAATATGTACTCACTCTAGGCCCACATAACTTTATATTGTCCACGGGGTGAGAAGGGCCAAAACATAAAGAAAAGGAAAAGAGTAACATACGCTAGTTGGCATGTACTCACAAACATAAAAGTGGCTATGGGGAAAATTCATGCCGCTAGTTGGGCTTCCCGCTTAACAATGCCAAAGTTATACCACTTGATAACTTTAACAAGGCACCACAAAGCCAAGTGAAATGTAAATTTTGGTTTAAGTTTCATGAGACAATCAAAGAGGATGGCACCATAAGCATGTAAGTTGTGTTATGAAGGGTGGCCAAAAAATTAAGATAGCTCCATGAGCATGCAAGTTGTGTTATGCAAGGTGGTCGAATGAGAATGAAATAAATGTAAAATGTAAAAATGTAATGTGAAATATGTTCAAGGGAGTCTTCTTCAGTTTATGTAAGGTCAATCATTTAAGGAACATTTTGTCTGATGTTTCCAAAAAGAGGACCAATCAAAGAATAGTATATTCACAATTTAGGGGATGCAGTGCATCATATCAAACCAAAAAGATTAATGTAATATGCTTAGATAGATCATACTTATGAAGGACATCACACCCTATCATCCACAAAGTGACAAACGCATCACATAAATGACAAGGCTACACTAAGAAGCATGAATGTAAAATGAAATAATGGTAATGCATGCCCCCCACTTAAAAGGAATTTCTACACATCATTCTGTGAGAAATTGCTTGAAAGTAGAGAAGAAAAGAAAAGGCAAAAAAAGAGAAAAAAGATAGGAGAGACAACCTAGAAAGCTCTATGCCAAGTCATATGTTTCAAAGGTAGGTTACATCATGTAAAGGGAAAGAAAGGGAATATGTCACATGTGATTCAATCTTAAGACATGTCATCCACATCTCAAGATTGCTCTTAAATGTTCATGAAAGGTTGACAACTAGTGAAAAGAGACAACAACAAGTGACATACAAGGTATAAGGCTATCAAACCCCTTTTCGCCCCACTTAGTGCAAGACAAAGGTGAGCCTAGCATGGATGACGGCATACTGCCCCTTGCAATGGATGCAAGACATGCAATAGTGAGAATGTGTTTATCCTACAACTATGACATGGCAAGTAACAACAACTAAGGTTATTGATGTGAATAAGAAAGAGTTGAGGAAGATGTTTGTTTGATAGTATTGATGTTGAGTGAAGGCTTGTTGATCTTGGTGAAACAACAATAACCAAGACCATGAGTTGTTTATTGTGTGTTAAGCTCTATAGGGTTTCAGATACCTTGCTCTTGAGCATCACAACCTTTTCCATTATACCCAAGTCATTTCATGAATTCATATCCTTTTCCATAATGCTTTTTTAGTGTTGCAGAATTGGGTGGTTGTTCATTATTGTGTTCGTCAAGGGGTATTGAGGAGTGTGTGGCATTGTCTAAAGTGGTTGAGGTGGATGCTTGTGAAATGTTATCAGAACTTTGTGTTGTCCTAATGGTTGGTTGTTCTTATTGGTTGTTCTTTTATGTGAGTATGGACTCGCCCATAACAAGGATGTGAGTTCTAAGGAGCCCCAATTGACACCAAAGATTTTAGATGGCAATTCCTCATTGCTATGTTCAATTTCAAGAGGATCTATGTTGGATGTTGGAATTAAGGTTGTGAGAGGACTTATAACCCCTTTTGCAAGGTTCAAGTGACTTTCAGGCTTGAGATCTATTTTAACTTGATAAATTTTATTGTTATAGACATATTTCATTATATGGTGAAGGGTTGAAGGCACTACATTCATCTCATGAATCCATGGTCTACCTAAAATAAGATTGTATGAGAGATCATAAGGCATGAAATTAATAGGAGTTTGTAAAGTAACCACACCAACCGTAATAGGTAAAGTGATTAAACCGAGTGATTGCTTTCTTGTATTATCAGATCCTTGAATAGAGATGGAATCAGGTATGATTTGTGATATATCAACTTCTAAGTGATCAAGGAGACTTACACCACACACATTAAAAGAAAAACCATTGTTGATAAGAGTCTATTTTATGCATGTTCGTTTGTATTGAGAAATAACCATGAAAGCCTCACTTTGTTTTCACAACTCCAAAGAAGGGATCTCATGTTGGTGAAAAGTAATGTCAAGATTAGTATGATTTGGTTTATGAATTAAAGCTGCCACATAATTTGGAGTTGTACTAGTAGGAACCACAATTTGTTGTAAGTTGGGGAGGTCTGAAGTAAATCCCAAAGGAAAATTTTGTAGGACTATTCCTTAATTGTTTAATAAGATCATACTCCTTTGTTTAATGGTGGAATTGGTTGTGATGATTGTGGGTTATTTTGTGTGTTATATGTATGAGCAACAGTATTATCACTAGATTGTTGTGATACATTAGAGGGATGAAGGGGATGCAAACATGGGTAAAGGATAAATTTAGGTTTATTGGAAGGATGAAGTGAATACGAAGGTGGGTAAAGTGTAAGTTTAGGTTGAATATTGTTAACATCCCTTATCAAGTGAGATTTTTCATTGTATTGGAAGGGTATTCTTTTTTTGTTGTGGGTCATAATATCCTCCCTAGAAGGATATTTGGTAAGAGAACAAAAAACCTCATGTTCACAACAATTAAGGTTTGGTTCATCTAAAAGAACTTCATCGCCACTAAAGGAGGTAGTAATGGTTGAATGAGTTTGATTATTGATAAGGGGGAGATTAGGGGAAGGTTGTATTTGATCATTAGCTCTTGTTCTCTCGTTCCATAGTGTTTACCCTACAAGGAGAGCTTGTAATATGTTCATCAAAGTTTGAGTCTTAGAAAGAAGCTCCATCACAAGTGTAGGAGGCATCAAGAGAAGAACCACTATTGTTTTAAAATAGATCCTCCCATAGGATAGGGACATTAGGGAAGGGAGGATCAAGGGTGGCATGATGTTTAATAGGGGTATCCTCTAATATCAAACTATCCTCTTTACATTGAAAAGGGATATTAGGAGATGAACAAGATTGAGTATCATGATTAGGGAGATTTGGTAAGGTGATATTTATGAATGTGTTTATGATTTCATGCTCTTGTTGTGTAAGGTCATGCAACTTAGGGGAATAAGGAAATGGAAAATCACTACCTTCAAAGCTTGTGAATTTTGCATCTCAATACGTTCGTCACTAGTAGGGGAGGTATTTAAAGAAGAAGAATAAGAATGTGTGTTAGGATTGTCAACATTACCATTCTCACCAATAGGCAATGTAAGATTAAGAATTGAACTAATGGATTGTTTCTTAAGTTCCTATTATGGGTATCAAAAGGAAACTCATAAAAGGGATTATTATGTATGTTAAATCCATGTTTAATCAAAGCAAGAGCACATGTCTTGTAAAAGAAAACATGTTGAAATGAAAGAAAGGAAAATGCAATGATCTTGAAATACATGGTGAGTGCAAAAAGTGAAATGAAACCATGCATGAAATGAGCTAAGTAAAGCTAGATTTAACAAAATGCATACTATAGAAAGGTAACTAACTAATATATACATGTTAAGGCACTAATCAGAAGCCTAAAAACCAATTTCTGAGATTTGTAAAGTGTTATTTCATGGGTTAGAAGGGACTGATTCGCCCAAGGTGGTGAATGAGTCCCATTCTAGACTTTTTTCAAAGTTTTCATAAATTTTAGATTGATTTTTAGGAGCTTTGAGAGCCAATACAGAGACCTAAATGAAAAATGTAGAATTCTAAAGGAATTTCGATGCAACAAATGCAAACTAAATGCACTTTTTATGAATACAATTTTGAAAACCTAGCATACAAACTAATGAAAATCCAAATGCAAAATGAATGTAAGACTAGATCAATGATAAAGGAGTCCAAATCAGACAAAAAAGTATTCTAAAAGGTGGGTTCACCAAAGTGAACCATAGATTTTTGGACCCAATGGACGCTCTAACTCTTATAGGGTGTTGTATGAGCTAAATGGGATGATCTAAGTGCATCTAGATGATCTATTTGACTAATTATGAATGCAAGACTAATGAAATGCATGTGTTGTTTGAAAATACATTGTGTATTGCTAAAATGAACTAAATGGATGAAATATGCAAAACATAAAGAGATGGACATAATCAGAGTTCACTTGGAGGCAAAATGATGTCACTATAAGGCTCTAGAATGTCTCATCATTTTTTTTTAATGACCACTAGGACTCATTTGCTGAGCATGGTGAATTAGTCCTGTTGCTAGTGAAATCTTCTAAAAACTTGTTTCTGACTACCGGGAGCTGAGATATGAGAAAATAAATTTTTAGGCCTACAGGGGGAACTCATTCACCATGCTTGGTGAATCAGTCACCCTTAAGGGATCTAAAAAGTCAAGGGATGATTCTGTAGCTTCAAATCTGCAATTCCATCTTCTACAGATGTTCGCTTCTAATTCTACCGAAGTCGGGTCTGAACATGACTTTTTGTTGATGTCTTGAATTGAATGAAGAGGAGAAGACTTGAATGACTTTGCAACTTGATTTCCAATGATTTCCAAGCTTCCAAAGGACCTAAATCTATAGAAACACAAGAAGGAGAGAATAAATGTTGATTATTAAGGCATGGGGGTTTTCCCAAGGCAAACCCCGTTTAGGTAATTAAACCAAATTGATGAAATAAAAGAATGAAACATGTAACAATGGAAATGATTGCATTTGAATATTGAACTTGTAAGTCTACAAAAATACATGAAGATTCAACCCTTGAATGCTTTAGAATACCAACTTGAAGACTTCTAATGGAGAAACCCTAAGTTGCTTGACATAGAATCAAAGATAGATGATGAATTCAAGATGAGAGATGTAATAATGAGTTGTTAGATATGTGGGAGATTTAAAAATGAGGGTAAAAATACTTATTTATAAACAAGTGTTCCTTAGTACCTGATAATACTACATCACAAGCTGACATATAGTGAAAATAAACTTTAAATTTCACTTTTTCCCACTCAAAGGTCAAAATGGGGGACATATAGGACTCATTTTCGAAAAATGGTGAATGGTTCCCACCTATATGGGACTGATTTTCCATGCATGGTGAATGGGTCATACAGGGGCCATTCAGACACCTAAGAAGCCAAGGAATCAGGAAATAAGGTTCAAAATGCCATCTTGTCAAGTATTTGATCAATTAAAGCCTCAAGATGCGCAATATGGGTCAATTAAGACCTATTAGTGATGATGTAAATGTTGAATAGGGCTTGGGACACATAAATCAATGTGAAAGTGTGATTAAATACACTTTACAACACTAAAATGAGGTCCACGTAGCCTAGAAATGCTCAGGAATCAATGTGAATGTGCAAGACAGATTACAACACTTGATTATCATTAAGTTTACATTAAGAACATTCTAGATTGATGTAATGATATTATTAAACACATTTTATAATGTTGAATTAAAAATAAATAGGCTCATTAGGTTTAGAAAAGCGTGAAAGACTCTACAACACCTTTACAAGATGTCATTGAAAGCATGTTGTTTGATTTGCAAGGGTCCAAGACCTAGTGTGGAAACATAAAATACCTCACAAAACTAGATTTATGGCCTCATTAAGTCCAATTATCATGAATTAATTCCATTTCAAGCAAAGGGTCCATTTTTCTATGGCACATTTCTAGTATAGGCATTCAATTCATGGGGAATCATCCATACGGCAAGAGACCATTGTTTCCCTTCTTGTCGAAACAATGCTCATGATACTTGAACTTTCCTCAAGTACCCACACTTATATACCAGGTGGAAGTTGGTTGGATTTAGCGTGTTCCCAGTTGGGTCATTCCCTGGGGTGATTACTTTTTCCTACTAGGAAAGCCCTCTAAGGATAAACAAAAGTGAGCAAGCACATCTGTAGATTGATCAATCCTTGTTGAGAAACAAAGAGAGAACACATGGGATATACTCTACGAGCACACTCACAATATTTTGTTCAAATTTAAGAATCCAAATTGAAATGTGGAGGCAATCACTTATACAACTTTATATCACAAAAAGCCTTTTGATTTTCAAGATCGCTGTGATGCACGAGAGAAGCGCATACATATTTTAGATGACATTACTTTGGATAAGAGATTACAAAACATAAAGGAACATGTTCCTTTTAATCCTTTAAAGCAAGAATTGGATTCTTTTTAAGCACCAAAAGGAAACATGAGATTTGTTTGTTCAATTGTTAAGGCCAAAACAAAATCTAGTAAGTTTCCTAAAGTTCTTTTTAATCCCTTTGTTTTGTTTCTTTTAAGCCCAAAAAAAAATTAGTGAGTCCTAAAAAAGCATGAAGATGACAAAGTCCTTAGAAAAGGGATTATAATTCCTCCCCCAAACTATTTAAAAACACTTGATACAATGAAATGATGATTCCATAGAGAAGCCTTTGTCTTTGTTTCCTCCCTTCACTTTTTGAGCAAGCCAACCTACAAAACTGGTTAAAACTATAGAAATAGAAGCCAAAAACTAGTAAGTAGTCAAAAGAAACCAAAATGAAAAAGCACATGTTGAAATTAATTTTAAAAGTTCCTTTTACCCAACTCCATTGGTGTAGTTTGAAGGAGTCAGTGGTGTTGTATAGCACCGCTAGGACTAATAGCGGCGGATTGTGGAAAGCTAGTGAGGACAAATGTGGTTTTATTTTTACCAACAGTGGAGTTTGGAGTTTGGATGAATGGCATCATTGTTCAGAATTCAAATTTTCTAGTGGGAAGAACACAACATCGTAGTTTGGAGTTTGATAGTGGTGCTCAATGGGGCCGCTAGATTGGTAGTGATGCATTTTCTCTGTCAGCAACGTACTTTCCTATAGCACAACATTTTTCAAAAAACAACTGAATTTTGAAGAAAAACATGTTAGATTCTTCAAGATCACCCTCCTTCTAGTGCCAAAATGTGAATGGTGATCCTAGACCTATACAAACAAAAAGAACAAACACATTATTAGTCCAATATGCACGTTAGAAACAAAATTCTCAATAAAATTCATTTTAGATATCAAGAACAAGAAATAAATGAAGAACATGAATAAAAACTATCTAATCTTGCTCAAAATAAAAAAACTCTCAATCCCATGGGGGAATTGGTGCCATTTTGTTGTGGAAAATGGCCCACTCCCAATTCCTTGCAAGCTTGATGATCAATGATGAAGATTTGATGGTCTTTGATGAAATTTCTCCATAACCTAGTGATGCAGAGCTAGGAGGATTCACAACACATCTCACAAAATTCAATAATAATCCAAAACAATCTTTATATGACACATATTCTTAGTCATTCTATATCACATTGAAAACATAGCCATGGCAGCCCATAATTTAATGTAATGAAAAGTCATTAATAACTTCTAAAAACTGAATAATGAAGCCAATCCCTCTGGTGAGATTGAAGAAAACATAGTGATACACTTCTCTTCTAATTATTATAAGGATCCAATGGTTGAAATGAAAGTTATTGTATTTTTACCAAAACTGCAAACCCTAAGTAGGGTTCAGACCTGCCCTCACAAAAATGTTCATAACTTATTCAATTCTGAATGAATTTTGATGAGAGTTGAAGAAAATGAAAGTAGATTCACATGGAAAAAAAAAAAAATTGGTTTTAGATCCAAAATATAGACTTTATATTCCGTACCATCACACTTCTTTAGACTGTAAATTCTGCACAATATTGTTAGAAAATGCAATCTCACCAAAATAATCATATCTTCCACAAAACTTGATAAAATTCAATAAGACAAAAATAATTGGAAACTAGAAACAGAGATCTTTCCATCCATATATGATACTCTATCATTTGAGTCCATTCCATGCCGTACAAAGCACAACTTCAATCTGGTAACAATGTAAAAATCAGGAAATGGACAAAATTTGAGGTTTCCATTTATCAAACTTCAAAAATGATGTCTCCAACCCCCAATACGAGTTTTGGAGGGTTTATTTATACATTTCCAACCCAAACCAACTATTTTCAACCACCTTTTGATTAGTGTGTTGACAAAACACCTTAATGACATTTCATCTACCTAATTTTGCACTTTTGACAATTTTTACAATATATGAGAAATGAACAACATCCTAGGACCTATAACACCACAAAGGTGGCCTCTTGGGCTTATTAAAATCTCAAAACATAAAAATGGAACAAATTACTCAATATGGCCTCATGGAGGCATGTGATCAAATAGGTGCTCCTGCACCAAACTCCCAAGGGCAAAAGAATTCAAGCCCCTTTGAATTATCTTCTTCCTAGTCTTCCAGTTACTTTGCACCTTGTCCTTTGTATTTTCAATCAGATTTTTTCTTTTCTTCCTTTTGTTCTTCTTATTCCTTCTTATATCAAGCATCCCTACAACTTGGAAGTCCCAAAACTCTATCATATCATCAAATACTTCACTTTGGCCTTCATAACCTGCACATATATAGTCCAAGGAAAAATTAGAAACAAAATATAGAGACCTTGAGGTCTCCTCCTTGTCTTCTTGTACTTCAAATTCCTCTTCACCCATAACCAACTTATCCAATCTTGACACCAATTCACTTTCAACCTCAATTTCCTTGCTTTCTTCTACCTTGATGAGTTCTTCTTCCTCTTGTTTGAATTTTCCATCACCAACCTTACTATTCCATTCTTCTTCAATGGCTACATATTGTGCCCATAAATCTTCTTCTTCATCTTTGACTGAATTTGCTGCCTTCTTTTGTTTTCTTTGCTTCTTCATAATCTTCTTTATAGGCCAAACCATCTTCCTTTTCAATGTCAAATGCCAACTTGTATCTTGTTTCATCATTTGTTCCATCTTCATCATGGATTCTTGGAACTCTTCTTCAAGTCTTTTCAATTCTCCCTTCAACTCAGCAATCTCTTTGTCCATCTTCTCTTGCCTTATCCTTTTCTTTCTTTCCTTCTTTCTCAACTCTTTTTCCTCTCTTTCCTTCTTTCTTGAATCCTCAGCCTACAAATATCTTTCCAATCTTCTCAACAAATCCATCTCCACAAGAAAGTCTCTCCTTGCTTCCACTTTACTTTGCCACACCTAGGCAATCAGGTTCCTTCCTCAACCTGTACAACACACAACCACAAACACCAACACAAAACCAAAAAACTTCACCAACCCATATATTTTCTAGGCTCTATTACGAATTTTATGCAGAGCTAGGAGGATTCACAACACATCTCACAAAATTCAATAATAATCCAAAACAATCTTTAGATGACACATGTTCTTAGTCATTCTATATCACATTGAAAACATAGCCATGGAAGCCCATAATTTAATGTAATGAACAGTCATTAGTAACTTCTAAAAAATGAATAATGAAGCCAATCCCTCTGGTGATATTGAAGAAAACATAGTGATACACTTCTCTTCCAATTCTTATAAGGATACAATGGTTGAAATGAAAGTTATTGTATTTTTACCAAAACTGCAAACCCTAGGTAGGGTTCAGACCTACCCTCACAAAAATGTTCCTAACTTATTCAATTCTTAATGAATTTTGATGAGAGTTGAAGCACACGAAATTAGATTCACATGGAAAAAAAAAAAAATTGGTTTTAGATCCAAAATATAGACTTTATATTCCGTACCATCACACTTCTTTAGACTGTAAATTCTGCACAATATTGTTAGAAAAGGCAGTCTCACCAAAATAATCATATCTTCCACAAAACTTGATAAAATTCAATGAGACAAAAAGAATTGGAAACTAGAAACAAATATATTTCCATCCATATATGATACTCTATCATTTGAGTCCATTACAGGCCGTACAAAGCACAACTTCAATCTGGTAACAATGTAAAAATTAGGAAATACACAAAATTTGAGGTTTCCATTTATCAAACTTCAAAAATGATGTCTCCAACCCCCAATTCGAGTTTTAGAGGGTTTATTTATACATTTCCAACCCAAACCAACTATTTACAACCGCCTTTTGATTAGTGTGTTGACAAAACACCATAATGGCATTTCATCTACCTAATTTTGCACTTTGACAATTTTTACAATATATGAGAAATGAACAACATCCTAGGACCTATAACACCACAAAGGTGGCCTCTTGGGCTTATTAAAATCTAAAAACATAAAAATGGAAAAAATTACTCAATATGGCCTCATGGAGGCATGTGATCAAATAGGTGCTCCTGCACCACCTAGCTACGAAAGATGAAATGTGGATAAAAATGGATGAAAATGCCTAAGATTGTGGACCCAAATGGGAATGGTGATCTTACATGGATTGTGTATGATCAAACAAATAGAGAAGGCCTCTAATTATAATGGAGAAGGATGGATGAATGCAAAATGGGTTGAATGTGGGACTAAACTTGACCCAATGGCATTGTGCGACTTTTCAACATGCTATTGAAGAGAGGTGGAGAACATTTGGATCAATGTGCATCATAAATGCAATTAGGTTCCAAAATTTGAAATTCAAAAAATGGCTTGTGGAGGAAGAGTTGAAAGATGAGTTATTGCCACTTGGCTCAAGAAAAAGGACTTGTAAGAGGCCTTTAATGCCTTATTAGATGGACAAGTACTTTTTAGGGGAGAATTCAAACTTGGAAAATATTCCCAGTTTGATGCCTTTTTGAATCAAAACAAAGATTTAATAAATAAATTAAATTGATTTTCATAAGCAATTTGCAAAATCTAGAGGATTTGATGGATTGAGATTAGGATTAATTAGGATTAATTAGGATTTGATAAATTTAAGAGGAGATTAGTTGATTTGATAATTTGATTTAGATTTTAGGATTTAAATAAATCAAAGTGAGAGTAATAATGAATTTTAGACTTAATTAAATAAAGATGGATTTATTTAATCAAAGGGGATGTTGTTAGACTTAATCAAATAAATGTTAATTTATTTAATTAAAGGGGATGACTTTAGGATTGATTGACGACTTAATTAAATAAAATTGATTTATTTAATTAAAGAGGAGAATAGGATTATTTAATTAAATAAAGTGATTTATTTAATTAAAAGAGGACATTAGGATTAATTAAACAAAAAATGATTTATTTAATTTATAAGAGATGGTGATTTATTCAAATAAAATCGATTTATTTAATTAAAAGACAAAATATGATGAATTTAATCAAATAAAGATTATTTGATTAAATGGTTAGTGAAGGAGATGATTTAGGATGAACTAGTGTTAGTAAATTAGGATCAAGTGCACGAGATCAATCAGTATATTTTACGTGTCTAGAGGTATCACTCCCTTTGAAGCTTGGAAAGGATGGGAACCAATAGTTGATCATTTCAAAGTTTTTGGCTTTCATGTCATGGCACACATTCTAAAAGAACAACACAAGGCTATATACCCACAATCCAAACCCTGCATCTTTGTGGGATATTCAGATGGTGGAAAAGGCTATCACCTACTCCACCCTACCACACATGAGTTGATTATTGATAGAAGTGTTAAGTTTCAAGAAACATCTCTTGAAACAATACTCGACACTTCTCAACATATTGTGGACTCTTTAGATCTTGATTATAGTACTGATGATTTAGATCATTCTTAGTTGATTCCTAGTGTAGTATCTTCTTCTTCTAGTTCTCACAGTGATGAGGGTTCATCTTCATCTAGTTCATGGATTGCATTATAAGTTGGATATATCTACACTAGACTCACCCACATCTTACACTATACATAGGACAGATACAGAGGTACATGATTCAATACATGATAGATTGATTCAATTATATTTTTAGGTGGGGCCACATGCCTTCTTTGCTTTAGTTTTTGATCCATAGACATTTAGAGAGGAATCAAGCATACTAAAGTGGGATATTGCTATGGATTAGGAATATGATTCCTTGATTAGAAATCACACTTGGTATTTGACTTCACTTCCTAAGCGAAGGAAGATAGTTCAATGTAGGTCAATATATCAAACTGAATTTATGTCCATGCCCTAAGGCGAATGGGTCGGTGGGGTCAGGACTGACCATACTCACATATAATTTGGAATAAGCTGACCCCATAGAATAGTAGGGCTAGTTACAGATGTTTCCATGAAATCATTTATGCGTTCACAACCAATAGTAGGGGCCCTACTCTCTACTATATATAGCCCTACTCGATAAAGGTGGGGCTTGACTGGGATTTCTTCTATACGTGATATGGATGCATCGATATTACGTCCATAGAGATAGAGGGTTCGAACTAAGATTCCCCTTGCCGGGTGGTGCATAGGGCCCCTACTATTCTATGGTAGTCGGTAGATTATTGTAGGGCCTGGCGTACTCTATATCCTCCCACCCCCCCAGGGGGCCCACCCTGCTTCCCAATCAGCTAGCCTCCCACCCACCCCTATAGTTGGGTGGGGAACTATTGCTGGTCGAGGGTGAGAAATCGACCTAGGAGATAGCATTGATTGCGCTCAACCTGCTGTTCTCGGGGATAAGAAATTCATTCTGGCTGGTTGCACCTCATTTTTCAAGTTCCTTAGGTACATAGGCTTCGGGAGCATAGCATCGTTGGAGAGAGGGCTTGAGAGCAAAGCTTCGGGTGCCGTACAGACGAACCCCTATCAATCATTGGCGGGTGCCTGTTGTCGAACCCCCTACTCTAGATAGGGCAAGGAGTCTTGTAACAGCATTCTCATATTCCAAGCATTCCTCCATCTACAGTAGTCGAGGGAGCACAGCATTCTTGATTCGCATTCCTCTCTCTAGCATTCTGCCCTATGGGCCACGCTCGCAACCCTTTTGTTTCTTTAATCGCTTGCTTCAAGGCCCATTAGAATAGTAGGGCAACCGCATAAGAGTATTCATTTTATTCGTCCGGCCAGTAGCAAGAAGTACTCATCGGTTGCGACGGTGGGCATTAGTAGAGAGGGGGGTGAGGGCGGGTGGGATGGGCTTGCAAATGGGTTAGTTGATAAGTACAAAGCACGATTGGTAGCCAAAGGTTTTTCACAAGTTGCAGGCATTGACTATACAAAAACCTTTGCACTAGTTGCTAAGATGACTTCCATTAGACTCACACTTGCTATAGCCACATCACATGGATGGAATGTACATCAATTGGATATGAAGAGTGATTTCCTTCATGAAGACCTTAATGAGGAAATCTACATGGAACAACCACCAAGTTTTGTTTAAGATTCATCCTTAGTTTGTAGACTTAAAAAATCTCTCTATGACCTTAAACAAGATCCTAGAGATTGGTATGCCAAGATGGACTCCTACCTCATATCTTCAGGTTTTACTAGATTTCATTTTGATCCTAATGTGTATCTACTATGGCAAGATGATTTACTTTTGATACTGGTTCTATAGGTTGTTGATATTTTGATCACTGGGAGTACTTCATTTGCCATTGTAGTAGTGAAGACATCGCTTCAGGATATATTTGACATGAAAGACTTGGGTTTATTGTACCGCTTCCTTGGAATCAAGATTTCATAGTCAGCTTTAGGGATTACTCTTGCACAACCCAAGTATACTCTTGATCTACTTGCACGGTTTCATATGACTACTTGCAAACAATCTCTAACTCCCTTTATTTCTAGAGTCAATCTTGAGACTTCCTTTACTACACCATTGGTTGATACTACATTGTATCAACAACTTATTGGAAGTCTTATATACTTGACACATACCAGGCCAGACATTGCATATGCAATAGGAATGTTTTCAAGATTCAGGCAGAGAACTCATGAGCTACATTAGAAAGTAGCTAAGAGGATCCTTCACTATCTTCATGGTACTCTTGGGTTTGGGATTCACTACAAAGTTGGTTCATCACTTGACTTAGTTGGTTACATAGATTCATATTGGGCTGGTGACATTGAGCCTCATAAGTCCACTTCAAGTTACAACTTTTCACTTGGTTCAGGTCCTATTAGTTGGTCTATCAAGAAGTAGAATGCTATTGGTATATCATCCATAGAGGAAGAGTTTAGGGGGGTTGTTAACTTAGCTATAAAGGCTATGTGAATTCAAGGCATTCTTTTTGAGTTTGGTACTCCTTTTAGGAAGCCTATAGTCATCTATTGTGACAACCAAAGTACTATTCAAATATGCAGGAATCTAGTTCAACATCAACAAACCAAACACATAGAGATTCATATGCATTATATTCAAGAGTTGATTCATGGTCAAATCATCAACTTAGTCTTTTGCTAGTGTTCAGAGTTGGTTGTTGACATCTTCACCAGACCCTTCATTGAGAGAAAGTTCATTCATCTACGAGCTCTTCTTGGTGTGTAGTCTATATCAACATCATCATCATCATCCTTGGGCGGGATTTCTAGTCTTATCCACATCTTCTCTCCTTTTGGAGGATAGTTGTTTCTCAATAGGTTTTCTTACTCTATTCTTTAGAGAGATTGATTTGTACATGGGTACCTCACCAGGCTAGTATTCAAGACCCATTTTATCCATGCCCACCTAAGTTATGCTTAAGGGTGTGGGTGTCAGTGTATTCATTAATGGCTTGCATACACATAGGATGACCTAAGCCTACTTAGTCATTCATTGTTATATGACTCATTGGCATATACTAGATATTTTCCTTCTGAGTTGCTTAGCTAGTTTATAGACTAGAGAGGTGTTGATACACATCAACACCTCATGCTTGGATATTTATCCTTTATAAGTTGACCCCTAGCTGTCTAATACCATAGGTTGAGTTTATTCAAATGTTCTATCTCCACTATGCATTTTTAGAATCTCTTGTGCATAAAATTATTAAAAAGAGTTAGAATCAAAGTTTCATGAAATGTGAATAATTTTATGCACAGAGATTCCAACCTCTATGAAGATTCACAAAACTTTCCATTATTTAGAAGACATAATGAAATCGTGAAATTCATATCATGTGGTAACTTCTTCCAACGTAGTTCAATATATTTATTTAGACCCACAAGGATAGCACAAGCCTACATCTAATTATTAGTGTCAAACTTTATAGTAGAAAAAAAAATTAAATGAAATATACCAAAATTATTTTTCCCAATTCCAACAATCCCTATAGCACCTATATTTTTAGGAGAAGAAACATATGTGTTTATTTTTGGAAAAACCTCCTAGAGGGGGTGACCATTTACCTACTCTATTGACCTTATGAGAAGGTTTTATCTCAGAGCTAAGAAGAAAACAAATAATAAAATTAATTTAAATTAAATTTTATAAATAATTTAATATCCCAAGAATTTAAATCTCTAATGGTAGAACACTTAGCCATTAAGGTTTCTTTAATTAAGTGTAAAATATTCAACAAAACATACCTAATAAGACTCTAATAACCTTGGGTACTTTTGTGATTTCTTTCTAACCAAATTTTCCAAAGAATATATACAAAGCCACGAAAATTACAATGGTAGAAGTAGAGTACATACGAAACCGACCCAAATTTTAGATTAAGAATTTACATGAACAAGAGGTTGATTTTAGATATGCAACCATTATCTCTAACAATCCTCAATAAAAAAGACACTAAAATAAAATATGATCCACATACTCCTCACTAACCACACAAAGAACACATTAAGAAGGGACTTAGAATCCTCTCCTTCTTATGTTGTCCCATGTAAGACATTTATTTTGACACAAAAGGTAGAGGAAGAAATTATGGTATGCCAACAATAGTTATTCTAAATCTTTTTCCACCAACGAAGATATTTTAACTCAACCCTTTCTTGTTTTAGAATTTGACATTCATGATAAACTAAATAAAATCCATAAGGATGATATCCCTAAGAAATAAAACTAGTTTCCTCAAGAGAAAAACATGGGTGGTCTACTAAAATAGAAGATAAAGCCATACAAACATTATGATCTCCTCCCAAGGGCCAACAACTTAAGTCATTCCAATAATAAATCCAAGAATACCCAAAATATGCAAGATGCTTTTAATATTGACACTTTAGACCAACTAGCATCTCAAAATATTTTACTCAAATGGAGAATATGGAGAAAGAATATGATAATTAAAGGGTTAGAATCTAATGAACTTGTCCAAAAATGAGCATTATGACTCAAATTTACAATCTAGAAGGTGTCTTACAATACAAGAGAATCACCCTTGTTAATGTTAGAATTGTGAAAATCATGAGCCACAAGATCAAACAATGAACACAAACACTTTCCACGTAAGAGAGATGTAAACAATAATATGCAATATTCCTCAAAAAGAAAAAGATACATAATGAACCTCAAGAATATTCAAGGAAAACAAGAGTCCTTAAAGGTTGAGAGTTTTATCAAAGGTATAAAAGGATATTAATGGATCATGGAATCAAGGGGTAAAGGGATCAAATTTGGTGAATTTTCCCAAGGCAACAAAATTTAATGGTACTATAATATGAGTATGGTCTATGCAAATCATAAACTATTAAAGTGTAAGATTGGAAGAAATGAATATCAATATAACATGTTAGGTCTTAGAAAAATCAGAATGGTTAACAAGATACTTCTAGCTAAACAAATTTGGAGAATATTTTCATCCTCAGGGGAATGGACTGATATCTTGACAAGCAAATATTCTGAGAATAACAGATCTCTTATTATTAAGAGGGACTCCCATCTTCTACCCAGGGGCTCAACATGCTAGAATAATTTGATTACTGAAAGAAAATTTGTTGAAACAAGAGTGGGTTGGCAAGTCAGGGGTGGAAACCAAACTAGATTATGGGAGGATAAATGGTTTTTTAATGAGCCCCTTATCAAAATTGAACCTTTTCATGGGTGGGATGAGATTTGTAAAGCTCTATTTGTTCTGCATGTTAAATATTATTGGTTGAATGGAAAATGGGTGGAACTGAGTCTTGTTAGTCAGGCTCTTGCTCTGGTCACTCATCCCTATTGGCTGTCAGACTTTGCCATGATCAGTTGGAATATTGTCTTGTTTGGACTGATGAACCCTTAGGTAATTATTCTATTTCATTGAGTTTTTATAGGCTATCCTCTTTCCAGGCTTCTTCCCCCTTCTAGTCGAAGGCTTGGTTCAAGCACCTGGTCCCTAAAGTCAACATCTTCTTCTGGATTCTTCTTCAAAATAAAATGCTCATAGTTGATAACCTTTGCAAGCATGGATTTCAAATACCTAATAGATGTTATCTTTGCAAGATGGAAGCTGAGTCAGTATATCACTTGTTTCTTCATTGTCCTTTTGTTGCCTCGATTTGGGAAAAATCCTCTATTACTGGCAATTATCTTGGGTTTCCCCCTTGTCAATTGAAAAATTCTTGATACAATGGAAAGCCCTGACACATAATCCTACTCTTGGGAAACTGTGGAATTTTTCTTTTCCTCATATTGCCTGGGGTCTATGGAAGGAACAAAATAATAGAATCTACAGAGATACAAAATCTTTGGTGGCCATTGTGTTTGATAAAATAATTAGATTATTGAAGGAAAATTTCAATAAAATCCCCCAAAAGGTTCGAAACACCGAGAAAGTTGCTTGTTCGTCCTATGATCTCATGGTAGCCAAGGAATGGAATATTAATCTTGATATTTCCTGTGTCCATAAACATACTAAGAAGGATAGGGAGGGTGTCTGTTGGAATTTTCCGCCTAATGGTTGGATCAAATCCAACTTTGATGGGGTGGCTAAAGGTAATCCCAGGGCGGCGGGTTGCGGTCGAGTCATAAGGGATTCTTTTGGAAATTTCCTCGGTGTGACTGCCACTCCCCTTGGTTCTCAAACCAATCATCTTGTTGAGGTTGCTGGAGCTTTTCATGTTATAAATTTGGCTCATAGTCTGAATTTTAAAAGCCTTTGGCTTGAAGGGGACTCTAAAAATATAATTGAATGTCTTTTAGGTAGGTCCCCCCCTGGGACAATAAAGTCTTGGATTGATGAGGCTATTTCAACTTTAGCTAAGTTCGATAATATAAAGATTTCACACGCTTATAGAGAAGCCAATGCTGTGGCAGACTTTTTTGCGAATAAAGGGGTTAAAAGTAAACGACAGTGCACTTGGCTGAATATTAGTGATTTAGGTGCTAATGTTCATGCTTTATTGAACTATGATGCATCACATGGGCAAGATGCATGTCATCTCATTAATGATGATTGAACGGGGAAATTGCATCACTATAATTAGATTGTATGGGACCGAGCCAATTTACTTATCCTATAAGTTCGCTTGGCATGCTTTGTGGGCTCATTGGTTTGGTGGGACCATTTCGAGTCAAGATTTCATCTCTATTTGCTTTACTATGCTTGCTAAAATGGGAAGAGAAAGAAAAAGAGTTGAGCCAGATGTCTTTGAGATGCACAGAAAAAACACTAAAGCGTGGAACAAAGTCAAAAGTGGGGGTTTACTCCCTTTTCTGGAAAAAATCCATGGGTCTAATCAGGAAGCTATAGAGCATTTTGAGAGGAATTGGGAAAATGGGGAATTAATCCTTTTTGGCAGGAAAGTCTAGCTCGATGAAAATATTATAGCTGAAGTGATTGGCATGTCCACTGAAGGACACAAATGTTTTAGGGACAGGGTTTTCTCTGATGAAGTTGTGGTCATATTTCCAAAGAAAGATAAGGAAAGATTGAAATTGGTGAAAATTTCTAACAATTTCTTTGAGGTCGACACCATTAAAGCTCTCTGGAGAAAAGTGCTTTGTCATCATGGAGTATATAACTCTGGATGGTCATTTCACTAGGGCCTACGGCTATCACTTTTCCTTGCTCAACCATTTTCACTATAAGGTCAAGGTTTCTCTTCCCTGCTATCTTCTCTATTCTTTAAGAAAGAGTTTGGATGACCATAAGAAAAATCCAAAAAGATATCCTATTTTGCATACTGGTTTTTATTAGGTTAATCGTTGAACATTTTCAAAATATGTTGGCCCCTGCTAAGTTGGTTGCTTCCCTGGAGTCTGAGGATGACACTGAACCTAGCTATTTGGGGAACTTTCCCAATTTGAGCCCGGTGAGGATGGTCTTGAGTCTGCCCTTTGTTAAGACTGGAAAGAAAACTCTAACCCATAATCCCTAGTCTACTCAAACCTGCCCCGTGTCTAAGCCTGGAAGCTCTACTATCAAAAACCTTGTCTCTTATTCTGAAGACTCTCTTGAGTCTGAGGATTCTGGCACTAATAATAATTTGTCCTTTCCTACCCTGTCGCCAGATAAATATGTTAGAATTGGATCCCCTAGAGCCTCCAACCCTGCAAAAAATTGCTCCAATCTTGATAGGGAACCCTCTACTGACTACCATGAGTATAGCTACGATTAATGTGATGGACCATTTCAGAATGTCAAAATGGGTTTTTCATGAAATCAATGATCTGAAAATAAAAAATTGGGCCCTCTAGAGTAAATTGGAAGAAATGAGAGATAAGGTTTCTGCTTTTAGCAAGAAGATTCAAGAGCGTAAAGATTATAGTGCCAGTAAAGAGATCCAGGACAATGTGGGCAAGGACAGAAGGATTGAAATAGATTTGGAAAAAATGAAAAATACAGTGAAGATAATAGTTGAATAGAACTGTAAGGAAAGTAGAGGTGCGGAAACACTTTCCTAATGTCAAATCCATAGGGAAGAATGCAATACAGGGCTTTTAATTTTTCAAATTACAATCTAATTAAGACACACATGAAAGAATTACAGAAATAGAGCAAATACTCAAAGACAATGAACAACAAATTTATGTGTGAAACCCTTACGGGAAAAAACCCACCACACCAAACTGAATCTCTTTGTATTACAGTAACAAAATATTACATACAATTCAGAGATACAACTCTCTAGTTATCAGTTCTCAGAAGCTGCATTCACTGTTCATTAGTTACAAAAAAAATGCTCTCGTGACAATTCGATTCACTCCTCATTTTTCTCAAATTAGAATCAATCTGCTTTTATTTAATCACATTCTGATTTTTCCTTCTGTGCATTCTTATCTGCCAGATCTCCATCGAGGAAATTTTCCATGCCGTTTCAGATTTTTCCCTGCAAGCTATTTTTCTCTAGTGCTGCAACAATTACAAAAAACCAACCATCATTAGTTTAAAAACTACTTCCTCTAATTGGTCCAGCATGATGCCACATAGGATGATAACATGGTCAATGGCATCCAAACTTTGTTGGCATATCGGTGAGACACTAACAGTGTCTCCCCAATGCCACAAAGTATTCGTTATCAATTAGCGGCTTCAGACCTCAACAGTCGGCAAGAGGATTGTCATTTGACAGGACTCATACTGAAAACCATAAGTCATATCAAACTCAGAGAGACCATCGACAAGACATACTGATCTCGCCAAGACCTCATATCAAAGTCTTCGAGTTATGCCGTCAAGTGATTTCCATTCGGCGTGAAAATCGCATTTCGGTGAGACTCATATCGAAGTCAGAAGTCACAACGATGAGGTACACTATCTACAAGACACTTTGTTCTCGCCAAGACTTCCCATTGACCACTGCATGCTACACTGAAGCCTTACAACTATCAGGAAGACCCCACGGTTTTGGTGAGACATCATACCGCAAGACACAGCTTCCACCAAATGATCTACCATTTTCGCCGAGATGTCATAGAAAACATCCCATGTCACCATGAATGTCACATGTTGTCAGCAAGACTCATGTATTTCATTGCAACCTTTCTCCGAGCACCCCAAGTCTTACCGAAGACCATCGGCGTGACTTACCCAGATTGCCAAGACTTCTCAATGAAGTCTTTTGTTACTGTGAAGGCACCATGAGAACACTCCTGTCGGTGTGACCTAGCATCATCGTTGAGACATCTCCCCGCAACCTTTAAGTTATCTCGGTAGTTGTACATCCTAGTTGGCGAGACCTTTATCGATCACTGGGACTCATATCGAAACAAAAGGTTACGCTGATGACCATATGCAAAATGGTGTCGGCGAGACATTTTGTATCGGCCAGACCAATACCAACAACCCAAGTCTCCCTGATGCTTGATAAGATCACACTATCACTCGAAGCTTTCCACTCGCCAAAAGGTCACGCCGAACACAGAAAGTCATAGCGATAGACTTGTTGGCAAGAATTCAACCATGTCACAGTGATAAGAACATTTCAAAAGCTCCAGAATGGTTAGTTGCCCAGACATGAACAATGTCACATTGACTTTTCCCTTCAGGAGTTCCATGTCAGTAAGGATTGAGGCACATATTCCAACAAGCTCCCACTTGTTGAAGATCTTACTGACACCTCCAGAGCATAAACTAACTACTGAAAAACATGGGCCAAGAGGCCCATCGAACTAGCACACCACCTGAACTTGTCTATGCACACAGGCTTTGTCAATGCATCTGCAACATTTTCTAGAGTATCCACTTTCTCCAAAGAGACCTTCCCATCCTCCACCATATCTCACAAAAAATGATACTGTACATCTATATGTTTCATCCCGGCATGGAAAGTAGGATTCTTTGCCAAACATATAGCACTCTGATTGTCACAGTAGATAGTAATCTTTTCTGCATCAAAACCAATGTTAGAACAAAAATGTTTTAACCAGATTGCTTCTTTATAGGCATGTGTGGCTGTCGTGTATTCTACCTTTGTAGTGGACAAAGCGACTACAACTTGCCGCTTGCTCATCCAACTCACTGCACCACCATTCATCATGAAAATATATCCACTGGTGGATCTTCTGCTGTCAATGTCCCCTGCCCAATCAGAATCCACATAACCTTGAATCCTAAGAGTCCTCTATGATTCAACCATGTTCCCATGGTAACAAAAAGCATAGTCTAAAGTTCCCTTTAGATATCTAAACACTCTCTTCACAACATCCCAATGGGTTCTTCCAAGATTAGCCATAAACTGACTAAGAACTCCCACTGCTTGGGCAATGTTTTGCCTTGTACAGACCATTGCATACATGAGACTGCCAACTACACTTGCATAAGGCACACCAGTCATGTCCTCCATCTCAGTAGGATATTTTGGACAATCCTCAATAGATAGCTTTGTTCCTTGTGTAACTGGAACAACTAGCTACTTGCACTCAGTCATACAAAACCTCTCTAGAACATTCATGATATACTTACTCTGACTGAGCCAAAATTTTATACTTTTCCTGTCACTGGTTATTTCCATTCCCAGAATATACCCTACTACACCAAGATCTTTCATTTCAAACATTGCAGACAACTAAGACTTAAGATCAGAAATCATTAGCTTACTATTGCCTATGAACAACATATCATCAACATAGAGAGCAATAATAAGAACTTGATCATTTTCAGCTTTGTAATATACACAATGATCACATTTGATCTTACAAATCCTAATGACAAGACAAAAGTGTCAAACATTTGGTACCACATTCTAGGAGATTGTTTTAACCTATATAGAGATTTCTTTCACTTGCAAACTAGTCTTTCTTTACCTTTTTCCACAAAATGCTCTGGCTGGGACATATAAATTTCATCTTCAAGATCACCATGAAGAAATGTTGTCTTCACATCCATCTGCTCAATCTCTAAGTCATACACTGATGCAAGTGAAAAAAGAAATATAATAGATGTCAGCTTAGCTATAGGAGAAAATATTTCTCCATAGTCAATTCCCTCTACATGGGAATAACCTTTTGCAACCAGCCTTGCTTTATATTTTTCTACACTGCCATCTAGACCAATTTTCTTTTTGAATATCCATTTGCAACCTACAGATTTTCTGCCTTTAGGCAATGGAACCAAACTCCAGGCCATGCTTCCAAAGGTGTCTTCTCAACAATAGAAGAGTTAGGAGAGCGATTTACCAAGTAACATGTTGTAGAGACTGCTTCAGCCTAGAACTTCTCTTCCAAGCTAGCACTGCTCAACATACTTCGTGCTCTTTCCATTACTGTCCTGTTGAACCTTTTAGCAACTCTATTTTGCTGTGGAGTGTAAGGTGTAGTCTTATTCCTTTTAATCCCATGGTCCTTACAGTACCTTTCGAAATCATCTGAACAAAACTCACTGCCATTGTTAATCCTTAGACATTTTATTTTTCTACCAGTCTAATTTTCTACAAGGTTTTTAAATTCCTTAAATCGACTGAATAATTTTGATTTATTTTTCAGAAAATATACAAATGCTCTTCTTGAACAATCATCAATAAATGACACATAGTATCTTGATTTAGACAAAGAAGAAACATTCATTGGACCAAACACATTAGAATGTATATAATCAAGCAAACCAAAAGATTTGTGAGGACTGGAATAAAATGAAACACGATGTTGCTTTGCATATATGCAATGTTCACAAAAATCGAACTCAAAGTTACAATCTTCAAGCCCTTCTACCAGACTTTTATTTTTCAAGGTTTTTAAACCTTTCTCACCAATGTGACCTAGCCTATGATGCCAGAGCATGGTCTTCTCTGCTAGAAATTTAACCTCCATTGAGTTTACTCCATTAGGAATGTTTTCCTCCTTTTCTTCATGAGTAGCCTTACGTGACTTTTCAGAGACACTGTTGCATTGGATAGCCAGTGCATCCAGCTTGTACAGAGTACCAATTTGAGCACCCCTAGCCAACACCATAGAGCCTCTAGTCATCTTGCAGCCATTTCTAGAGAACGTGACCTGCACTTCAATATCATTCAGCTTACTTACAGAAAGTAGGTTTCGACCTAGACCTGGTATATGCATCACATCATTGATTCCCTTCACTCTTCCATCAGAGAATTGAATTCTGACTCTTCCACGACTAACAATTTCCAAAGATGAATCACTTTCCAAGTACACATTTCCACCATTGTATTTTTCATACTTCGTGAACCATTCTCTATGAGATGTCATGTGGAAAGATGCTCTAGAATCAATCAACCAGACATCATCAGATGCCTATGTAGCCAAAGCTGCAATGAAGGTGTTTGCATCACTATAAGAAGAATCATTGCCAAAATAATTATTCTTCTTTTTCTCCTCCTTGCAATCCTTTCAGACATGACCAGGTTTCCCACAATTCCAACACTTCACCTTGGACTTCTTGCCATGAGACTTTGATCTCCCTTCTGATTTTGATCTGGACTTCTTGTCCTTCTTCTTGCCTTTCTTCTTTGGTCTACCTCTGACAGCCAGAGCCCCCTTTGCCATCTCAGAATATTTTCTTCTCATTTCTTCTGATAACAGAGAAGCAACAACATCTTCCATTTTGAATGTGGATGTTGTACTCCCTATAGCCATCACCAAATGATCCCAAGAATCAGGCAGAGAACATAGCAATATCATGCAACGATCTTCATCTTCAATCTTTACACCAACAAATGTCAACTGAGCAATCAACATGTTGAAAGCATTTAAGTGATCAACAACATACCCTCCTTCCTGCATTCTTAATGAATACAGTTTCTTCCTCAAGAACAACTTGTTCACCAAGGACTTGCCCTGATAAATGGATGCTAATCTTTTCCACAAGGAAGATGAAGTATTTTATTAATGGACGTTCAGAAGAATAGAGTTTGCCAAACAGAGCCTTATCAGCCCTTTATACTTTCTATTTGCTAGGTCCCAATCCTCTTGCTTCATTCCTTGAGGCATTGTTCCAGACACAACAGTCCAAAGATCACGATCAACTAACATATCTTCCATTTTGAGTTTCCACAACTCAAAATTGTTACCATTGAATTTCTCTATTTCCATCCTTCCGGATGTGCTTTCCAGCTTAATTTGTAATTAAATTATCAGACCTCTACAAAAATCCCAATGAGAAGGATTGACACAAAAAATCCAACCCACTCACAAGGACAACACAACTGGCCAGGCTTTGATACAACTTGTAAGGAAAGCAGAGGTGCAGAAACACTTTCCTAATGTCAAATCCATAGGGAAGAATGTAATGCAGGGCTTTTAATTTTTCAAATTACAATCTAATTAAGACACACATGAAAGAATTATAGAAATAGAGCAAATACTCAAAGACAATGAACAACAGATTTACATGCGAAACCCTTACAGGAAAAAACCCTCCACACCAAACTGAATCTCTTTGTATTATAGTAACAAAATATTACATACAATTCAAAGATACAGCTCTCTGGTTATCAGTTCTCAGAAGCTACATTCACTGTTCATCAGTTACCAAAAAAATGCTCTCTTGACAATTCGATTCACTCCTCATTTTTCTCAAATCAGAATTAATCTACTTTTATTTAATCACATTCTGATTTTTCCTTCTGTTCATCCTTATCTTCCAGATCTCCATCAAGGAAAGTTTCCATGCCATTTCAGATTTTTCCCTACAAGTTGTTTTTCTCCAGTGCTACAACAGTTATAAAAAACCAACCATCATCAGTTTAAAAACCGCTTCCTCTGATTGGTCCAACAAGATGCCACATAGGATGGTCACATGGTCAACTGCGTCCAAAATTTGTTCCCACATCGGTGAGACACTAACTGTGTCTCCTCGATGCCACAAAGTTTTTGCTATCGATTATCGGCTTTAGACCTCAACAGTCGACAAGAGGATTCTCATTCGACAGGACTCATACTAAAAACCATAAGTCATATCAAACTCAGAGAGACCATCGACAAGACATACCGATCTCACCAAGACCTCATATCGAATTCTTCAAGTTATGTCATCGAGTGATTTCCATTCGGCATGACAATCACATTTCGGTGAGACACATATCGAAGTCAGAAGTCACAGTGATGAGGTACACTATCGGCAAGATACTTCGTTCTCACCAAGACTTCCCATCGACCACTGCATGCTACACCGAAGCCATACAACTATCGGCAAGACCCCACGGTTTCGGTGAGACATCATACCACAAGACACAACTTCCACCGAATGATCTACCATTTTTGCCAAGATGTCATAGCGAACATCCCATGTCACCCCGAATGTCACATGCTGTCAGCAAGACTCATGTCTTTCACTGCGACCTTTCTCTGAGTGCCCCAAGTCTTACTGAAGACCATCGGTGTGACTTACCCAAGTCACCAAGACTTCTCAACGAAGTCTTTTGTTACTGAGAAGGCTCCACGAGAACACTCCTATTGGCATGACCTAGCGTCATCGTTGAGACATCTCCCCAGAACCTTTAAGTTATCTCGATAGCTGTACATCCTAGTCAGCGAGACCTTTATCGATCACTGGGAATCATATCGAAATAAAAGATTACGCCGATGACCATATGCAAAACGGTGTCGGTAAGACATTTCCTATCGGCCAGACCAATACTGACAACCCAAGTCTCCCCGATGCTCAATAAGATCACACTATTGCCCGAAGGTTTCCACTAGCCAAAAGGTCATGCTGAACATAGAAAGTCACAATGATAAGAACATTTCAAAATCTTCAGAACAGTTAGTCACCCAGACATGAACAATGTCACAACAACTTTTCCCTTTAGGAGTTCCATGTCAGTAAGGATTAAGGCACATATTCCAACAAGAACAATAGGATGGCAGGACATAATGCCATCATTATGAATGCTATGACTAAAAAATTGGACAAAGCTCAACATGGGTCCTTGGTGGTTGACTTGGAAGAGGTGAAAGATAAAAACCAAGAAGAGGATATTGGGATTTCTAAGAGAACCAAGGCCAATCTGAAAAGGAAGGCACCTCCTACACCACAGATGATTCAAACATTCAAGAAAGGGGTTCAGGATATGCAGGACTTGGAGGCAGAGACCGAGTTTGTTCTGAAGACTCTGGGTTAGTTACTGCTAGTTTTTGGCTTGCGTCCTGGCTGGTTTTTTGTTCGACTTTCTTGGTCTTCTATGGTTGGCTGCTGCTTTTTCTGGTATTTTCCTTTTTAGCAGCCTATTATTTCTGCTAGACTTTTTTGTCCTCTTTCTTTTGTTGTAAACTTGGTGGTTTCGGGTCCGTATAAAACCCATTTTTTCCTTTATCAAAAACATGTTATCCATCATAGGTCAACCATTATAAAGTGATTATACATTCAAATTTTAAATTTTAATATAGGAACCATGCATACAATGAACAAATATATATTGAATATCAATTTTTATATATAAATTTGCAAAGTAATTATGTATCTACGTAGATATACAAATTTGGCATATATGCTGACTCAAAACAATATTTACAAAATGTAGCATAGGCCATCTCACGGTCTATATATATACAATGTATATGTCAAATGGCTATGTTGTGTCTATAGATGTCTAAATTTGTACACTTAATTTATCCAAATTCATCTCCTTTCCTCTTATTTTCGTTAATTAAGTAATACTACTATTATTTAATTAATATCTTTAATTCTGCCAAATCCCTAAGGTATTTAATCAATAATACCTTATCTCTTTAATCCTCCTTCCATCAATTGAATTAAATAAATATTCCATTTATTTAATTCCCTTCATGTCACATCCTCCATCTTTTATTATCTTATCCTAATCCTTCTTCTAATCCCACCATTAGGATGTGCACATGCCTAATCCTTGATTAGGATGTGTCACATCCTCCAACTTTTGCAAGTTGGCCTCTAATCTCCCTTAGTCACCTAACCACCCTCTAATCCTTCACTAACTAGCCTAATCAACCTCTCAAGGAGTTTTTAATTCCTTTTATTCTTTCAAGGAATATTAAATTCCTTTTCTCTTCCCCATGTCCTTTATGACATGTGTCCTTGGTCAACCTTATTAAAGGCTTTTCAAGCAAGGCATCTCCCCCTTCCCCATGTGAATTTTTAATTCACCTTTTAATCCCCAATGCACCCTTTGGAATTTAAAATTCTTTTCCCCTCTCCCAATAAGGATATTTGAGGAATTTTTAATTCCTCACTTGTCCTCTCACCCACATGGGACAAGGACATCCTTTATGAGGATATCTTGACCAAATCCCAAGGTACTTTGTACCCCTCTCCATGTCATGTACTTCTCCTTCCACCTCATGTCCACTTCACCTTTTAGGGCTATATCACATGCCACATGTCAAGATGTGAGGGCTTGTGAGTTCTCAACTCCACCTTAGCCCTACATCTTGATATTTGGTGGCTCAATCTTGACCATCCATCTCTTCTAGGAATTCTCAAAATTCCTATAAATACCCCCTCTTTTCTCTCATTTTAGGGGAGATCATTTTGCTAGCCAAACTCTTGCAATTTTGTTTCTCAACTTATACTTAGCCATTTTCTTGTTTTCATCTACTTGCACTCATCCTCACAACATCACTTAGCTTGCATCTTGTGCCATCCAAGGAGCATACACATCAAAGATCGAAGGGCCAAACAAAGGATCGATTCAACACAAGGTATAAAGTTCCATTTTGTTGCTTTTATCTTGTGTTGTTTCCAACTTAGGCTAATCTTGAGGTGTAGGTTGTTTTGGTGTTTATTTGCACTTTTTTACTTGTTGCTCATTTTCTAATGCTCACATTCGACCTATCACATTTCTGGCACGCCCGGTGGGACCCACAAACAGGTCTTTTTCTTTCACGTTTGCTATTTTTTGCATTTTTTGCAGAGTGACGGACCTATCCCTACAGAGTGGCGGACCTGTCCCTACAGAGTGGCGGACCTATCCTTGTGTAGTGGCGGACCTATCCTTCTTCTCTTTCTTCCTGGGGCCGCCATTTCCACATTGTTTGTTCAATTGACTTCGTTCAAAGGCAATTCTTCTTATTTTTCTGTGCTCTTTCCAATGATATATAACACTTGGTACTTTTGAGAAGTTGGTTGGGGCACCTTTTTCTTCTCCGGTGGTGGACCTGTCCTAATGCAGTGGCGGACCTATCCTAATACAATGGCAGATCTATCCTAATGCAGTGGTGGACTTGTCCTACAGTGGCAGACCTGTCCTAATGCAGTGGCGGACCTGTCCTAATGCAGTGGTAGACTTGTCCTCCCGAAGGTAAAATTTCAAGTTTTTGCCGATTGTCTTTTGGTAAATTAGGCACATAGTTTAATTAAAGGGGTCAATAAACCTTATTTGGCGTGCTTGTGGAAGGCTATTTGATGTATCCAATCCCCTTGCACCATTTGGCGATCCTAGGTGACGAGAAATCATAGCTTTCCAAGTCCTTTGAGTCACCCCTTTTTCATTTTCTTAGTGGGACCTGCTTGGGGATTTCATCACCCCAAGGGATGATTCCAACCACACGTACCGGCGGGGTATATAAAGGGGGGAGAGCGAAAGCTGTACCTCAATCCAACCACGTTGTAATTGGTGAAGCATCAGGATGACGTGAAGATTTGGTCCGAGCCTTTAGTATCTCGCTAAGGTTCCCGACTCACGCTTGTAACGGGTTGGTGTTCACGGTTTGGGCCTCACGTACCGAGTGTATATCGAGGACTCCTTAGCAACCATGTGCATCCTAGAATAGAAGACTTTGTCGACCATACCCATTTTTACTAATCTTAGGGTTGTGTTGTTTGAATTGTCTTTCTTGTGCAAAAACCAGTGATTATTAGTTTGGCCAAGTCTTTTTATGTTTGCTATATTTTGGGTCCTTTGCCTTACCCATCCATCAAAACATCAAGACTAAACTTATCCTTTGGCGGACCTGTCCTTATCCTTTGGTGGACCTGTCCTTATCCTTTGGCGGACCTGTCCCTATGCTGTGGCGGACCTGTCCTTGTGCTGTGGCAGACCTGTCCCTGTGCTGTGGCGAACCTATCCCAGTGCAGTGGCGGACCTGTCCTTGTGTTGTGGCGAACCCGTCCCTGTGCTGTGGCGGACCTATCCCAGTGCAGTGGTGGACCTATCCTAGTGCAGTGGCGGACCTATCCTAGTGCATTGGCGGACCTGTCCTAGTGCTATGGCAGACCTGTCCTAGTGGAGTGGCAGACTTGTTCTGACAGAGTGGCAGACCTGTCCTTATGCTGTGGCGGACCTGTCCTTCTGCTCTTTCTTCCTAGGGTCACCATTTCCACACTATTTATTCGATTGACTTCGTTCAAAGGCATTTCTTATCATTTTTTTGTGCTTTTTCCAACGATATATAACACTTGATACTTTTGAGAAGTTGGTCGGGGCACCCTTTTCTTCACCATCTGCCTCCTCGAGGGCAGTATACCCTACCATTCTCTCTGTTTACTCATTCTGAGTAAACATTCATCCATTTAACGCATCCTTTCATCATTCTGAACTCTCTTTCTGTCATTCTAATCATTCGTTTACTCGTTCTGAGTAAACATTCATACATTTCACAGTCCCTTTCATCATTTTGAACCCTCGTTCTATCATTCTGATCATTCGTTTACTCATTCTGAGTAATCGTTCATCTGTCCCGATCAACCATTTGCTCATTTTGAGTATTTGTTCATCCCTTTCTATCATCCTTTTCGCCAATCAAATCATCGTTTTCCCCATCCAAATCCCTTGGACTTTGTCTCAGGTTATTATCCATATTGACCGAAGTGACTGATCTGATCGTCATCATTAACATCCTCTTAGGATTGTCATCCATCCTAAGTTAATCATCATCATCAGCCCAATCAATCCATTTTCAATCTCAAAGTTGATTCGGTGTCGCAATCATCCATTCATCCTTTAATCTGATCAATTAGTATCCTAAGTCATCTAAGATAATCTCTGAATGGGATTTGTAGTCTCTTTCATCATCCATCAGTCGATCTTATCAACCAATCATCGATTGATCTTATCCAATCCAATCCAATTCAATCCAATCCAATCCAATCACATCCTTATCCAATCACCCTCGACCCAATCAATCTACTTCCATCTCGAAGCAGATTCGGTGTCGCAATCATCCTTTGATAATCAAACATTATCATCATAATCAATCCCATCACACCATCCAATCACCCAATCATCCTAATCTGAGCTTTAATCCAATCCCAATCTGAGCTTGCCCTAAATCCCGATTTGAGCTTTAGTCCATTTCCATCCAAAATCTCTATCCATCATCTTTATCCTTTCATCATCATGAATTCTTATCCTCCATCAATAGTGGTCAACGGAAACCCTAATTACGTCGACGGCGATAATGAAAGTCTTGTTGATCAAGAAGAATGTGACATAGATTCCCTTGACACTATCATTGCTAGTAAGTTTTCTCCACCCACATTCCAAAATCCAATCACCCCATTGAGTTATCCCATCATGTCTTCATCTAGTCCTAATCACACTCCTTATGCTATCTTTGACAAGGGATTTCCATCATATCCATCATATCCTTCATCTATGTCATCCCCTTATCCTAGTTTGCCATCACAATACCCCTATCTTGATCCCCCATCCACATCCTCTTCTTTCAATCCTCCATCCACATGTATCCACTACCCTAATCTCCCATACCAATCCGCTTAGCCTAATCCTACATTCACACCTTCCTATCCTAGTCAAACACACCCATCAGCTTACCCTAATCCAACATCTCCATCTCCCTATATTAATCCAACACCTGCATCTTCCCATCCTAATCCACCATCCCAATACCTTTATTACAACATGCCGCCCATATCTTCTACCAACGATCCACCGTCTATGTCATCCTATCCTAATTCCCCATGCCCATATCCTTACCTTAATCCTCCATCCAGTCTTAACCTTCCATCTAATCCTAGTCCACTAATCCATAAACCTTCATCCACTCCCACCTCGCCATCTCAGCCTAGCGTATTCAAGTTTCTCCAAGGACTTATAACAAAGGAGACATCCCCCACTCCACACATTGTAGTCATGGAACCATGCCATCCCAATCCATCATCCATGGTCGTTAGTGACGAGACCCTTCTCCATGCAACACCTATCATTGATGATACCATCACATCCTCTGAATCCACTAAGTCCCCATCTCCTACCATCACATCTACCAAATCCATTGAACACCCACCCCCTACTCCGAGAGCCGTTGAACCTATCGACGACACCCAAATCCAATCCACTTCTTCCACTCCTAGTATCCATTCCCAGGAATATCTTGAATCCTCCATCCTTCCATCTTCCCCACTTGCAGAGTCCCCCCATGACTCCATTATCATGCCTCCTATACACAATGAGTCATGCCAAGAGCCTGACCCAAAGCATGCCAACATATCCCCTCCTCCAGATCAAGATCCTAGCATCCCATCTAGTCTACTACAAGATCACAGTCCCCCATCCATTCCATCCCATGATCCTCTTGACATTCAAGATTCTACCACTCCACCTCTGTCTCCATTACATGAGCCTGCTACCACAAAATCAGATCCTATCATATCCCCTACTCCCTCTCCAGATACAACCCATCCAAATGCTGCTATCCTATAATCTCCTTCTTAGAATTCCCCATCATCGCCTAACAATGCTATCCCCACACCATTTGCATATCCCCTTGGTACTCTCACATTGTTCCATGGTGGCCTCCTTGTAGAAGAAAAACACAGTGTATATACCACCCATCATCCCCCACCTAATAATGGACTTGTATCATGTTTTCAGAATAACAAAAATCCTATCATGGATCGAATGCTCAAGAACATGAACTATCAAGGAAAAGGTCTAGGCCTTCACGAGCAAGGTATTTTAGAGCCCATCCAAGTCAAAGAATAAATTTGCATGCAAGGTCTTGGATCTATTCCCCACGACTCACAATCTAAACACATTGGTACAACCTCTAGACATCCTAAACGATCCTTTTCCAAAATAAATGCCGGCTCTTCCCATCGCTCCACCAAATCATATGCTGCCATCCCTCCTCCTCTATCGTATCACCTCAAAACAACCGTCCATATTCCTCCTTCATCTGCTCCATCCATTTTGGGTCCTTACATCCCTCCATCCACTATCTCCCATCCTCCACCCACTCTATCCATCTTGGGTCCATATATCCCAAGATCATCTCCTCCATCTCATTCGCTCATCCATCCAACACCTATCCATGTCATCCATCATAAACATCCCTCTCGCATATCCCATAATCAGGATCAACAAAGGCACATACCTAAACATCCCCCATCTGCACGTAATCCCCATACTCCTACCTCCATTGCTCCACATCGTCCATCCCCTCACACCCATCCCATTGCTAATAAAAGCACTTTGGATGCTAACATAAAAATGCATAGATCCAAATATCCACATAATTCTAAAGCTTCCCATGTCCCCTCTAAAAGACATGGTAAAGAAAAAAAAAACAAAATCCAAAATCAAAATCAAATCTATAGCTCGCAAAGAGCCACCAAAGAAAAGATCAAAACCATGTGGATCCCAAAGAAAAAAGATGCAATGCCGTCAAATGGAAAATTTGTCAGAACATCCAAAGTTGCTAATCCAAAAGCTAACCATACCCACCTTTCATCTCCTAAGTCTATTTTGGGTCCCTATGTCCCGAAATTGACTATTCCATCTCCTGCATTATCCCCACATTCTCCATCCACTAGTCCCCTTATCTTTTCACATCCATCACCACATGTGCCAATGTTGGTCCTGAACTCATCTCCCCATCATGTATCCACCCCATTATTCTATCCATACCATTTCCAACATCCCACCCATTATCCCCCGTATCTTCCCCATCCAATCGCTCTCATTCATCCTCTAGCATAATCCATTTATCCTAAGGTTGTACCAACATGAAACAGTCAGTTTGAACTTGAGCTCTTAATACCTGATATACAACTTGATGCTTGAGTCCTTCATCCATATCCTTATCGCCTGTCTTCTAAATCCACTTATTCGCCTCCCTATCCTTATCCATCTCCTTCCGCATACTATCCAAAAAGTCCAAAAATCCAAAAAAATTCAAAAAAGTCACAAAAAATCAAAAAGTCAAAAAAAATCAAAAATCAAAAAATGAAATAGTAAAGAGAAATAATCTGTCCAATGGTGAAAAATTGGCAAACAAGCACCTTGGAAAAGTACCATGATGAAAACCTGGCAAAAAGGCGTCATACGTAAATCCCCATCTGCACTTGGGGGCAGCTTCTTGATATGCATTCCCTCCATCCGCTATGCTTCCTGCTTTGCTTCCAGCTATACACTCATCTTCCTCTTATACATCATTTTCATCCATCCCCTCCACCCTATCAAGCTTACACATCCTGTTTGGCATATCTCACTTATCCCAATCCTTCCATCCTCCTTGTGATCTTGATAACAATGGGGCAAACATATGAGCATGTTTTGGACACCTCTTAGCATACATTCCCCTCATCCGCACACTATCCTAATCCTCATTCGCACCCATATATCTTCCTTATCCACCCGTCATGCTACCTTCCGTATCCCCTCCTTATCCATGCATCCTATCTTCATCCATCTCACTCTTTTATTTTCCCATTCACTTGTCTTCCATCCTTCATTCCTCCCCCCACATGACATATCTAGAGTGGGGGCATCTATCTTCCTTTGTGCTATGGTCCTTGGAGACATCATTCATCTTGTCCACTCACATCCTTGCCATCTCCCCATCCTTATCTTCCTATCCATCCCTCCCTCTATCCCCCATCCCTTTCATCCCCCCTCCCTATCTCCCTACTTCATTTTTTCTCATGGATTTGTCCGCCTCGGTGGAGTGGGACCGGGTCTCGCCTCAGCAGGCGAGGATTGCCCGCTCGGGCGCGGCGGCGGGATCTCGCCATTTCTCAAGGGCAAGGACTCCGCTTGCTCTCACGGTGGCGGATCGGTTCACCAAGGGCGCACCTACCTCCGCCTTCCTGCAGGTGGGACTCCACACGGCTGGGCGGCGGACCCGCTCGCCCGGCGGTAGACCCGTCCGCCTACGGCGGCGGACCCGCCTGCTTGGCGGCAGATTTGTCCACCTACGGTGGCGGACCCGTCCACGTGGCGGCCGCTCAATGTCCCCCTCTTGGCGCAAAAATACAAAAAAAATTCAAAATCCGCCTCCGAACCATTTTCTTATTTCCCTCCGCCATTAAAACCCATGTGTTGAAATTTTCAAAATTTATCGAAAAACCATATATTTGAGGGTTTTGATTTTTACACCAAAACTTCCTGAGGCCATAACTTTTGACTCAGGTGTCTGTTTGGGCTGAAATTTGACGGGTGGTTGCGTTATGAGATAACAAGTGGATTTCCAACTAGTTTCTGGGAAAGTCGTTGCAACTCGTTTTGACACATTTTCAGGGCCTCAAACTTTCATCTTGGCCCTCAAAATCCCTATTTGGTGTTTTTTTCCAACATTTTGAAAAATTGTTCACTCATCACTCGAAATGCATATCTCGCATCTGGGATGTTAGTTGGCAATTCATCCTATTTCACTAATGGGTATTTCTTGGAAAAAAATTGGCCTCCCACAAGTATATCCGTGAGGTTTCCTAAAATGGCAAAATTTGACAATTTTTGCAAATTGCCAAATTTTGAAAAATCTGCTTGTCAACACCTTACATCCCTTAAACTCCAAAACCTGGTGTAGAATCAATCCCATCACATCCTCCAATAATTCTCATCTTCACTCCAACCTGGCTATGAGCTTTCATCTAATCCCAATATGAGCTTAATCGAAACCCTAATCTGGGCTTTAATCCATCTGCAGTCAAGATCTTTGGATATTGAGCAACATCTTAAGATCCCCCCCTCCATCTTCTTCAACTCTGTCCTATTCATCCATTCTAATAAATCCATTCACCCATTTCGTGTAACCATTCATCTATTTCGAACCTTCATCTATCATCTCAAAAATTCATCGAACCTCCTATCATCTCAAACATTCATCAAACCTTCTTCTATCATTTCAAACTCTCATTCAATAACCTTGATCAATCATTTACTCATTCTGAGTAATCTTCCATCTATCCCAAACCTTCACCTTCTTGTTCCACAAATCAATCATCTATCAATCCTATCATCCCCCTAATTCATCTCTCGATAACTATCCCATCCCTGCGCTTCTTGATCACCATCATCCTATCCAATCCCATAGGTCTATCTTGTCCCATCGTGTTGGTCCAATCATTTTATCCCCTTATCTAGGGTTATCTCTTCATCTTTTATCCATCATTTGTCTTTGGCCTTCTGTCGAACTACGTTGCCCCTGTGCTTTCACGTAGGCAAGGTCGATCATTTGATTCGCCCCCAGGGTTCCATCCATCATTGGTCTATATTTGTCCACTTTTCTCCTGGTCTCCATCCTATCTTGGTCATCCATCAAAATCTCCATCGAGGTCTCCTATCTTGTGTCATTTCTCTCGTGTCGCGTCGTCAAGCTACGCCCTTATCTAGTTGGATCTTAACAAATGATATTCACTTGTATCATCCAATCCAATCAATTCTGAATATCCTACGTCATATCAATCTTTTAATTTAGTATCCATCATCGGTCTCAACAGGATGCATCCTTCCTAACAGACCTCATCAATCCCATCCATCCCCTTGATTGATCCTATGGAAAAGGACATTTGAAATTGATTGTGATCTTTTGATACTTTTGGCTTTTGTTTATCATTTGAGCTCCCTATCATCACTTGTCATGGTCGCCTTGATCCATCATATCATTGTGTGGTTTGACTAGTCAACATAGGGGTGTATCTTGATCTTTTGTTTTTCTTCTCGGTTGTCCCACATAGTACCCACCAAGATCCCTGAGGTCTTGTGCTACGCTGGGGCATCCTTCTGTGCTTGTGGTTATCCCAATACCTGGCCCAACCAAGGTCACCATGACTTTGGGGTGTTGGGATAGCCTTCTTGTTTGTTATGTTTGTTTTGTGCATTAGACACTAATCAGCATTGGTTCTTCATACCTTGGCGTCTTGTGTCTTATGCTATAGCAAAATCAATGCTCCAATGATGGCAAATTGCATCTCATCTTTCCATTCCATCCTCTTGCATGTATCCCCCATCCTATCATCTATCAAAATCCCCCCATCCATTCATCTTTCATCACACTCCCCTCCCAATCTTCCATCACATTGCATCATCTTTTTCAACTCCCCTTGCATCATCTCATCCATTTCGAGAGCCCACCCATGTTCTCTTCAACCCGCATGTCCTCTCGAGGGGGCATCCTTCATCCCTAACTTTCATCTTTACCCCCATCATCTTCCTTCCTAGTCACTTCTTTGAATGACTGGGGCATCTTTTCCAATCTAACCATCTTCTTCTAGGTTTTATGTGCCATCGATCTTTGAAATGTGATGCTACTGTAACACCATCTCAAAGAGGGAAAATGTAGATGTCTAAATTTGGACACTTAATTTATCCAAATTCATCCCCTTCCTCTTATTTCTCTTCGCGCATCATACTACTACTATTATTTTAATTTAATATCTTTAATTCTCGGGCTTGCAACTCCTAAAGTGCATTTAATCAATAATACCTTATCTCTTTAATCCTCCTTCCATCAATTGAATTAAATAAATATTCCATTTATTTAATTCCCTTCATGTCACATCCTCCATCTTTATTATCTTATCTTAATCCTTCTTCTAATCCCATCATTAGGATGTAATACATCCTCCAACTTTTGCAAGTTGGCCTCTAATCTCCCCTTTTTTAGTCACCTAAATCAACCACCCCTCTAATCCTTCTCACTAACTAGCCTAATCAACCCTCTCAAGGAATTTTTTAATTCCTTTTATTTTCAAGGAATAGGCCTTTTCTCTTTCCCCATGTCCTTTATGACATGTGTCCTTGGTCAACCTTATTAAAGGCTTTCTCCTTTTGGACAAGGCATCTCCTTCCCCATGTGAATTTTAATTCACCTTTTAATCCCCCAATGCACCCTTGAATTTAAAATTTTTCCCTCTCCCCCAGCGATATTTGAGGAATTTTTTAATTCTCACTTGTCCTCTTCACTCCACATGGGACAAGGGACATCCTTATGAGGATATCTTGACCAAATCCCAAGGTACTTTGTAATTCCCTCTCTCCATTTCATGTACTTCTCCTTCCACCTCATGTCCACTTCACCTTTTAGGGCTATATCACATGCCACATGTCAAGATGTGAGGGCTTGTGAGTTCTCAACTCACCTTAGCCCTACATCTTGATATTTGGTGGCTCAATCTTGACCATCCATCTCTTCTAGGAATTCTCAAAATTCCTATAAATACCCCCTCTTTTCTCTCATTTTAGGGGAGATCATTTTGCTAGCCAAACTCTTGCAATTTTGTTTCTAAACTTATACTTAGCCATTTTCTTGTTTTCATCTACTTGCACTCATCCTCACAACATCACTTAGCTTGCATCTTGTGCCATCCAAGGAGCATACACATCAAAGATCAAAGGGCCAACCAAAGGATCGATTCGACGCAAGGTATAAAGTTCCATTTTGTTGCTTTCATCTTGTGTTGTTTCCAACTTAGGCTAATCTTGAGGTGTAGGTTGTTTTGGTGTTTATTTGCACTCTTTTACTTGCTGCTCATTTTCTAACGCTCACATTCGACCTATCACAGTGTCAACAAAATCCTAATCTTCTAGTGGATCACTAAAACATAGCCTCTTTGCACTACCTAATGGATGAGAATATGTCTTCAAAAAAAAAAATCAAACCAAAAATTAGATTAATTAGCTCTCAATGGTGAATAATTTAAACTACTAAATAGAAAGTTATCTACTACTTTGTACAACTTTCAAAATAACAACTACTCGTGTTATACTAAACTATAAATTAAAGTACAATTCAATCATTCATTACCTCAAGAATTTTTTCTTTGGGTGATATACATTCAACAAATGATGGTCCCTTAGGATGCTCAAGAGTCCTAGCATGTTATCTTTGTCATGGATCCACAGACATGGATGGTGGCATATTCTACAAGAAGAAAAATAAAAATGACAAAATTTATATATAATTGGTTACAAAAAAACATAAACAAACATATATCTACATATATATCTACAAACTTATATAGATATACTAGATATATAAAAAAACATATACCCAAATATCTGATGCAACTAATATAATTGATTAAGAAGAAATCATTATGTTAAAAGGTGTGACATCAGTCACATCTGGAGTACACTACAAAAGTAAAAATAAGATCAAGATATAAATTAGTATGTATTTAACTAATCATGATTTAAATGATATACATAGAATAAAAAAAATTTACATGTAGAAAAATTATACCAATGTGTGTAGGCCAAATCCAATGCCAAAAGAGTGTGATGTTGCACATCTCTAATATATTTCTTCATCATCAATTGTTCAATCTAACTTAAATATACATTAGTAACATACTATTTGTTATAATAATTTTAAATGAAATGCACTATGAAATAAATTTAAGTTTTACCTGTACAAAAGATTTATGTTCTTGCTCCTCACCTGCATTGGTGGAGGGCACTACATGTGTTCCTCCCTTACACATCTCCACTACACATGTAGTATGCACTAGATCCTCATCTCCTACAAGTGACACATCATGCACCTCATACTCAAATGTGTCTAGGGGATGCTCATCTGTATCTCTCATAGGACCTAGAAATTTATGCCTACATGCGTACTACACTGATGAGGAACACAAATATTTCTAGATGATGATCTTGCACCAGTATCAATTGAAGCATGAGAAGCACCACCCTTTTGAAGCTAGGAAAACTATGACAACTGTGTAATTATATGGCCAATTAAAGAGTGTATGGACAAGAGACTATGTTGGGTCGCATCAACAACAAGGTTTGGAAGTGGTGTTGGAGATTGGGGAGGAAGAAAAGAAGGGGGAAGATAGGGACCTTACATAATCACATTTCCCTAGGTCTATGTTGGGGCATGACCTACTCCCTGAAAATGCCTAAAATAAAAATATTTAATGTCTTTCTAAAAAAATTCCACATATAATTTGTAAAGAATGTATAGAGGAACATCGAGATTGTTGTTGGGTGTTTTATCAAAAACCATCCACCAACCATCCCAAAAGTTTACAACTATGCCCTGATGGGTGCACCATTTTATGGAAAAAAAAATTTGTGTAAACCAACATTTTTCATGCTATTTGATCCATAAAATATTGGACTAAATCAGGTTTAGATATTTCTATTTTTTAATTCATCATTACCCCAAACTATTTGCATATTTTAACTTTTTTGATCTCTCCACTCTTGAAATGAGGCATGCTTTCTAGTAATGTCCCTAACATGATTGATTATGGCCTCTATATTCTATGTGACTGATCATAAATTCTTGTGGGTATGGTATTTCTCTATAATGTTTCCCAATTCAATAATATTTGTTTCAATTAAGTCCTTAATTGAAGGAGGGTTTGGTGGAGGAGGGTTTTCTAAATCTTTTTCCATTTAAACCTTGTTGTAAATTGCAAATTTATAAATCAACATAGTTTTCAACTAATTCCTAAAATTTCAACAAAAAAACCTTATATTTTATTAAAAAACATATAAAACAATCAAAATAATCTAAAAAATGTGTTTTAACATACCATTTTGATGTTTTGTCATGAAAAATTGATGGGAATTGGTTGAAATTGGTCGAAAATAGTTTTTAGTTATTTCTAATATCCATTTTTTACTTGTATGCAAACAATCACTGTTAAAATGACTATTTGTGGCCCCTTTTCTTTTATTTATAATGCAGAAAAAAGATATCCATTTTTTACAACATGGATATACCCATTTCAGAGAGAACTTTACTTTTTTTTAAATATGACATATATTAATATATTAACAATGATATATATTTATATGAAATTAATAATAACATTAATATATTAATAATATATTAATATTAATAAGGGGCGGGGGCCCTAGCTCGGTTGGTTAAGTAATTCCATTGCGGCTCTGCTGGTCACGAGTTCTAGTCTCCCCCGTCCCGTGGTACTGGAGGGCGTGTCGCGCTAGCGCCGCCGGTCACGTTAAAAAGTTTACCAGGCACACTGCAGTTTATAGGGGGTCGTGCTACCCGATTCCTGCAGTCTAAAAATATATATATATATATTAATATTAATAATATAATATATAGTATTATATAATATATAATTTAATATAGCATATTATTCATATATTATATTATTATATTATATGCATGTATTCAATATCAAAAAATTGTAAGTTTTCAATAATGGATATCTAATATACATTACACATTTTTTGTTATACCTAAGTAACTGATATCCATTATTTATTTATCATATATATGTTATTAACATATAACTATTTTTAAAAAGTGAATATCTATTAATAACGAATATCTATTTTGCTTTGGTCTTTACCTTAGCAAAATATACTTTTTACCAACCCAACCAAAAAGTCAAACATGATTTTTGTTCTTTTCACTTCCTCATGTCACAATTTTTTGTTGCATCGCCACTATTTGGTTCCCCATGATCCTACACAAACCCTTGAGTATATGGTTAAGGGTTTAACCTATTGGATTTAGTCGCTAAGGTCGAGGGATAAGGTTTACGGAACTGACAATATATGATATGGTGTTTTAGGTTAAATGGGTATATCTAGGTAAGGGTTAAGTCTCACATTCCTCCTCTCTACTCTCCTCCCCATCTCTATTGTTGTCTATCTCACTTTTGTCTCCTCTAAATATAGCTCACTCTATCTAATCTCTCTCTCTCTTTCCACCATCTACCTCCCCTTCCTATCTCCCCCCTCATTCATCCTTATCTACCTCTCCCTCCCTCACTCTGTACATCTCTCTTATATCTATCGCACATATTTCTTTCTCTACTTCTTTTCCCTATATATCATCTCTCTCTATCTCTCCCATCTCTCTCTCATCTCTCCCTTTAATATCTCTAAATTTTTCATTATTTATGGTGTAGAGCCTATGGTTGATGGGTTTAGGGTATGGGGTTCAGGTTTTAGGTATAGGGTTGAGTTTGCCAGGCTAGAAACTACATGGAGAGTCTACACCTCCATACTCTCCCTAATGGATATTAGAACTTTCACCTGATAAATAGGTATGTATGCTAGTCTTCTTTGACTTACATGTTTATCTACTTGACACACTCCTGGTCTATTTTGTGCAAAGCCTCTGCCTCTGCCTTGAAACACCTTCATATCAAAGTAATTGAGTATTTCATGAAGGATAAACTCACAGTATAGTTTTCTTAGAAAGTATAGCAACACATCATAATGATTACATAGAGGTTTGTCAAAGACCATTCACCACCTATCCCAAAACCTATTTCTTATCTCATGATTGCACCAATATATTGGAAACCTCTTTAAATTGGGAGGAATAGGTTGATTGGTTTTAGGATCCATGAAAAGAAGACATGTTTTCTTTACTTATTTATTTCTTTTTCTCATCATCATAGGACAATTTTATTGCATAATATTGACAACATGAATCTCTATAAGTTTTAAAAAAAATTATTTGATTTGTGAAATTGTCAACTTTCATTAACATGGCTTCCAATGAAAAGGAAAGGGATTGGTGATGCTTGTTTGATATTGAATCCCTCAATTTTGAAAATTTCATGAATTGCAACTTTTTTTTTCTCTAGATTATGCGCTAACAAACCCTCTTGGCTATGTCCAAGGTTTTTTGGAAGAGTAGGAGGAGGGTTAGGCATCCTAGGGATTTCCTTAGGAAATTCATCATTTTTATTTTCTTGTGGCTCAAGGTTTACATGATCTATTATATAATTGAAAAATAAAATGGAATTGATAAAAAACAATCCATTTTTCTTAATGCAAACAAAAATCAAATGTAAAAAATGTCACTTACCTCTCCTCCGACATGGCATTATGAAGCAATACTTGAGGACAGAAAAAAAACATTCTTGTTATGCTCAGTTAAGGGAAGCAAAATAACTTTAAAAAATGTAGGCTGTGGGTGAGAATAATGGACAGTCTTTTTATTTGTATAACTTTATTAACAATAATGTTTTTTTTTTAAAATAATGTGTACATGTTATTTGTTTAAAAAATTCAATCATGTTATGGCTTCGATTTTATGAGCCATAAAAAGATTCTGTTATTTGAATTTCTTAAAAGCATGAATGTTTTTTGTTCATTTTTGAGAATTTGGCCACCTTTTTGTGCACGTTGGTGCACATGCCCATAAATTATATTTTTAATTATAAGAGAGTATCTTTTTAAGTCTCTAAGAATAAATAGTCTTTGTATTTACTAAAATATGACTAAGTTTCCATTAATCTCCAATTACTAGAAGTCGTTAGCTAAATTTAAAACAAAAAATAGTACTCCATTTATCCTATCAAAACTGCAGTAGGATGGTGATTGTTTCATAAAAAAATGAGACACGTTCATCTATGGTACGTCAAGCTTATCTTGATTTTTGTGGACAAAATTCTTCCATTGAAATTTGTAGCATATGATGGGCCCTATGACTCTTGCACTGCATGCTCTAAACAATTGATTGAATTCAATAGGTCATGGAGGCCACTTCTAGGGTTGTGTTTTTCATATTTTTAAGTTAACCATGGGTTATAATCATGATAATCCTATGAATTAAATTTCCATATAGTCAGATAATTTTTGGAGGATGGAGGGGTGTTTATTCTATTAAATTTAAAGAGTTATTTAATGGTGTCTTAAGATAACAATGACAAGGTGAACCATCGATAAAATGTAGGTGGGTGACTACCTATTCTATCTTGGTCATTCAATTATGTCTTAGGAATCCTAATTGGATTGACTATCAACATCACAAGGTGAGTCAATTCTCAATGAGGAGGACCTAGGATGAGGTTCTTTCAGCTTTTAGAGGTTCACCACCAAACAAATGCTTGGAGAAGAAAAATGAAAATTCAACCTACAAAACCTTATTGTGCAAGCTAAATGAGAAATGCAAATGATGGAATTATGCAATAGGGAGTTAGAATGTGTGTACCTGGGAAGTTTGGAGATGTTGTGAGGAATCTAGAAATGCAAAGACATTGTCCAGATATGTCAGGGAGGACAAAGATGCCTTTACTGTTGTCTTAGTCCCCCTACTATTTTTTGGGGCATATGTGGAATCTTCAGATGTTGGATCAAGATCTTGAAGAATTTCTAAAAAATATTTTTGGGAGGAATAAGATGCCCAAGGTGGTGTATTAGTCCCATTCTGAATTTATAGAATTTTTGAGTGTGGTCCCGAAGCTTAAGATCTACAGTTCCTTCTTCACCAAGTATTTAGATCTAAACCTATAAAAATACATGTAGAAAGGAATTTGGATTGATTATTGATGGGGGTTTTCCTTGGTCAAACCCCTTGTTTGGAAATTAAACCTTGACGAAAAAGAATAGATCTGAAAATGGAAATGTGTGTGTGCCCTAATCTTAAGTGTGTCTAAGATTATGCAAGCTAGAACATGAATAAAACCTATTCAAATTTGTTAGAATAAGATTCCTACGATGAAAAGGTAAATGACCTATAAAGGTGATCTCTAATCACCCTAAAAAGTAAAAAATGTGAAATGTACCTTGCTTAGGTAGAAAATAGAGCAATAATGGAAGATGGAATCAATCAAGAAACAAGTCTTTAGGCTTGGATAAATGGATAGTTACATCTCCAACCTAGAATATCTCATGATCCACAATAGGCATCCATTGCTAATCCCTGGCAATGTTAGATCTTGGCTTGAAAGTATACTTGAAAAACCTACAAAAACACAATAGAAGGTTGCTCCAATACTTTGAAACTTTCCGTCAACTTTCTGAACTTATGTCTCTTGCTCAAACTTATTCCCTTCTTATGAAAAATTGGTTTGAATCTTACTTTTATAGGCATTCCTACCTAATAAGCCGATTATTGGATCTCAAAGGATGACAAAAGGTCAAATAAATTCAAATATTTTCATTTCTCACTCTTAATTCCCAAAAATAAATCCATCAGGACTAAGATGCCCTAGGTGGAATCTTTGTCCCACTAGGTGGGACTAAGATGCCACCAATGATGTCTTGGTCCCACAATGCTTAATTTTCCAATTCAAAAGGTGGGTTACCATGATTCATGGTTGTTTATGGGTTTTGGTTAGGTTTAAAGTTTCAATATGCCTCAAGATACACAAAAAGGGGTCCTAGAGGCCCATAATAAGTGACCTAAAGGGAAATCAATGCAAGGGGTGGTAAAATAGGTCTAAATTAAGTGTGAAAATGTAAAGGTGTGCATTTTTATATACTACATTTAGCCCCCACTTTAGTGCCCATATGACACGACATGCATATGCAAGCTAAAGTACTTCAACAAGTAAATTTATAAAGGGATACTCATATGGATTCATTAGGGAGAATGAAGCCCCTACTATAGTTACCTGGAAAACCACAATGTTAGGAACCACATTATGCATCATAGATTTGTTAGTAGCTCAAATATAATCCTCTTATCTAACTTTCCTAGAAAATTAAATTCGAGGGTAGATGTATGCCCCCCTTGATTCTGCTTCCTTTGCAGAGGTGGAATCAAGGTAGCGAATCAACCAAATCAAACTGGACAAGTCCATCATAGGGAATTTCCAAGTACCACACCACTTGATAATAGACATTTGATGACAATAAGAGCATAACCATGATTCAATGCAACAAATAGCATCAAAAATAGAGTTCGCTAGCTCAACATATGTTAATTTAAATAAAAAGCACCTCTTTTCTTTTTTAACAAAAGTGACCTAAAAGTGCATGCATAGAAAGACAAAAGAGAGTAAATCACATTCATTTCATCCTTCTACCTTTTGCAGAGTGAGATTGGAGTAGAGTGAGCCACCATGTTGAGCAGACATCCATCCACCTATTTGTGGATTGAGCTTATATGGGAGGTAGTCGCACAGGGTGAGATACAACACACTGTGAGTGGATTTAGCCTTCTCTGTACTTCAATTTAATCAATTTTTTATGTTTTTATGAAAAATTTTAGATGAAATTATAGGGTAGGGAAGGTTTTTCTTTCCTTTTTTTAGATTGTTGCAAAGTGTCCCTCTTTGTTGCAAAGTGTCCCAATTAAGGAATAAAGTGTCTAGACCCTTAATTAAGATATTATAGAGCAACTTTAGCATACTTTTTGAAAATTAAAGCATACATTTAAGATTTTAAGATGTTTTAAATGATATTTTGCTTCTTTTCTTATGGAAAATTGCACCTCGATCATGCCAACACCTGGGCAGGTGGACGTTCAGTCAACTTTGAGAGCTCGTCAATCAACTACTAAGGAGGAAATGCAAATATTCTAGGAGATGGGTCTTTACTGGGCCTATCTCATGCTGGCCATGTGGTACCATGATGCCATCTTGATGGCAATAGTAGATCAAAGTTGGGATTTAGACACTTGCACCTTCCACCTGCTGACGGGGGAGATGAAAGTCATGCTAGAGGATGTGCACCGTGTAATGTGAGTGCCCATCCAAGGGGAGAGGGTGTTCTTAGCATAGGGCAAGAGTTTTGAGGAGATGTAGGTAGACATTGATTATTTCTTAGGTAAATTGGTCTGTCGTAGGATCGTGAGACTATGCATTGAGATTTCTTGGTTGTTGCATGCACACTCACCACTAATGAGACACATCCTATTTTTAATAGTAGTGTTGGTACTAGTCCTCGATGACCATGGAGCACATCTGGAGGGGGGCTAGTGCACATGATTAGAGACATGGAGCACTACTATGTGGTCTTCACCTGGTGTCAAAGCATACTAGTAGGGTATGTGTAGGATCATCATGGAAAAAATAGGCCCTTAAATGGAAAAAAATTCAGAAAATTTAGAGTTAGGAAACTTGAAGTAAAAATTTGAATAAGTTATCTATATTATTTGAAAAATATGTAACAATAGAATCTGTAGAAAATTGAATGTAGTTTCTAAACTACTAGGTTTATTTTTTTAAAAAATCTATTTGGTAAAAATTTGAAATTTCAATGCAGTAGTACTTAAATTTCAGGGAAAAAATAAGAAGTAGGTGTCCGTCTGACCACCCTAACTGCAATAAAATGATAATATTTTTTTATAATATTTTAGATATAAGTAGAGGACTCATTTCCCAATGTGATACATATTTTTTTGTAATTTTTTTCCAAGTAAATAATTAATTATGATTTTTTTATTACAACTTTTAAAAAATATAAAAACTTGCATGTCTGACCGCCTTAACTTGGTCAAGACTTCATGAAATTCATTTTTTCTTTCTTTTAATCCTATAGTATGTGAAGCATAGAATGTGATGCATGTTTCAGATTCACAAAATATGATACCATTTGAAAGCTATAAATGTTTTTCAATCAGCCTATCAATCAATACTTTAGTCGTAATTCGAATAGAAAATGAATAATAATTATTTATTAAATTTAAAGTAAAGCATAATTTATATTGGTGGAAAGCTGGGAATCTCCTTTAAAAGTCCTTTTTGTTTCATCAATTTTGGGTAAAAAGGTCATCAACCGTATACCCATCATATCGCCACTTTTTGGCCCATCATGATCTTGCACATACCCAACACATTTATACTACGACATGGGTTGATTTACCTATGGAGAGCTGCATAGCATTCTACATTGTACCCTATTGTAGAGATGGATTCTAGAGAATATCACTTGTACCTGGCCTGTAGGATTTTTAGTTTCCACAATGATGGGGTATCCATGGGTTTTTAGTTATCAAGTAAGATAGGCATGTTAGTGCAGTGATGTGTTGTTCTGGAGGGCCGTGTTTGACATACTGAGCGAGGACATTGTGTGGAGGCCCTACCTCATGGATTTATTCTATCTAGACACAATAGGGTAGTTGAGGTAGACACATAGAGACAAATTGCTACTAGGATTACACAAACACGTAGTGAGACCTTTCTGCTATGATCACATCATGAGGTAGTTTGGACAGATACTGAGGTAACCACGACTATGAGATTCATACAAATTTTTAGTAGTGCCCATAGATTTGGAGATCTTAAATGACTAACATTGGATGATGTCATCCCGAGCGATGTAGAGGAGGAGGATACAAACATGCCCCCAGTCTTCGACATAGATTACATTGGCATGATGTAGGTGTATGATGATTTGTGGGAGGTGATGCAGCTAGGAGCAATCTTTCCTATGGATTATACTACGCACTTCATAGGGCCTTTATCAGATTTAGGGGAGGAGGACAGGGAGTCAGGAAAGAGGGTAGATCCAATGGACCTATTCCTAGATGAGGATGAGGAGGAGATGGAGGAGGACAACAATTACGAGGGGGAGGAGGATGATGAGGAGGATGAGGAGAAAGAGGATGAGCAGATCCAACCCATAAGCGAGGAGAGTGATAGAGGTGAGGCTAGTCCTCCTAGCCCCAAGTGGAGAGATATAGTTCCCACATGGGTTACAAGGTCATAGTTTGTACATGTCAGTGTCTGAGAGCATGGGGAGAGTAGTAGGGCATTAGAGATTCCTACTAATGATGCTATAGACCTAGGTGATGATATTTATTATTATTCTTTATGATTTTATGTATATCATGCTCATATATTTGGATATATTATGATGATGGAAAATGATTATTATTATGATTTCTATCTTGTAGGGCCTGTGATAGAGTTCGAGGAGCTATTCTAATGTGCAGCTACAATGATAGTGCCACCCCTTCTTATAGATGAGGCTATAGCCATAGAGTACATGCCCCCATCATTTTTAGCAGAAAGCATGGACCTATTCGAGCCTTATGTGAGGCTTAGGGGAGCATATGTTGGCGTATCTAGGTGTGCTAAGTATGTTGATGGTTAGGTATCAACACTGGTAGTGGAGTCAGAGGAGGCTCAAGTAGCTCATCTAAGATCTGACAAAGAGGCCATCTTACAGTTAGAGGTTGAGCAACTTCATAGAGAGGTTGTTAGAATCAAAGTTGATAGAGACTGCATCAAGCAAGAGCAGGTGGAGGCACTGATACACGGTGGTGAGCTACTTAGGTCACTATGGACTTTGTAGTAGATGACTAGCATGAGCAGATCCATGTCACATACCACCATCTCCTGACGAGCGCGAGCATTGCATCCAGATGAATCTAGCAACCATAGACCATAGTGACATTGTACTATTGATGAGATATATATATATATATGAGCATGCATGGATTTCATGTTTATGTGTTAGATGGCAATGTTATTTATTAAATAATTTGTTTTGGACTATTCAATAAATATCTCCAAGATCTAACATGTCTTTTCTTTAAGTTTTCTTATATGATGTAGTATGTTATGCTAAATTAAATGGATTTATGATTTAATTGTAAAACATTAAATACTAATTAGAATTTAACATAACATAACATACACCATAAGGTCTGAATAACATGATACCTAAAGTAAGAATCTAAAACCACATTGTACCTACTACCCCATAATTAAAGACACAAAGAACTATATGTTAGGAAAAAAGTAAACATGAGAGATAATGACAAACTATCCATTAACTCTAACATCATTTCTTTAAAAACTCACACTATTCAGAAAGGATAGACATAATACCAATGCAAATGTGCAACTTTAATATGTTCTTGAAGAGGTGTACCATCCATTTCCGATATTAGGTATGCTCTAGACCCATAGCTTTCTTAAACTATATTAGGTCTTAACCAGTTATGGTTAAACTTTCCCTTTTTTGTTGGGTTAACATTGACATTTCACTAATTTTCATATTGGGCCAACTCACCCTTGTTAAATGAATGAGGGATGACATGATCATTATAACTTAGTTGTATTTTCTTATGATAGGCTTGAAGATGTTTGAAGGTGTTGATGTACCTTTCATTGAGCATTTCAAGTTGGTGTAATTGTTGTTCCCTATAAGTATTTTCATCAATTGGCCCTTTAAGAGTGATCCTCAAGGAGGGAATCTCTAACTCCAGGGGCATAATTTCCTCGACACCATAAACAAGGTTATAAGGTGTGTTTCCTATAGAAATTCTGATACCAGTACGATAAGCCTATAATGTGTATGTTAAGTGCATATGCTAGTCTTTATTATGTTTGTTCATAGTCTTTCTTAGGATTTTCTCAAGAGTTTTGTTAGTTGATTCGGCTTGTCCATTAGATTTCGGGTAGTAAGGAGTTGAGAATCAATGTTCTATATTAAATGTTTCCAAGAACTTCTTCACATCATTATTCTTAAATGGTGTTCCCTTATTTGAAACTAACATGGAAGGAAGCCCAAAGCAAGCAATAATGTGTTCCAATATGAAATGATATATTACATTAGCTATTGTTGAACACAAGCTTGGATAGCTTCTACCCATTTCCTAAAATAATATGTTGTTGCGATTATAAAAGTGTGTCTTATGGATAAGGGTGGTGATATTTTTCCAATAATATCTAAAACCTATACCGAGAGTGGCCAAATAGGAACTTGTGCGCGAAGCTCAAAGGTAGGAGTGTGAATTAATTTTTGATGCTCTTAACACTTGTGATATTTCTTAACATATTCAAAGCAATCTCATTCCATATTATTCTAGTAATACCCTATGCAGATTATCTTTTAAATGAATGATCTTCCTCCAAATGTCCCCAAGAAGCAGCTGTGTGAGCTTGTTCAAGTGCTATAGGGATTTTGGTTTGTTTAAGACACCTAAGCAAGAGACCGTCAAAGGATTGCTTATATAAGATGTCTTCTAGGATGATATATCTAGATGCAAATTTTTGAAAATGAGAGCAAGTGTTTTTATTTGTTGGCTTAGGAAAGGTATCATCTTTCAAATAATTGAATATTTTATCATACCATTCACTTGAGTTTTTGATTGGTGTTGCTAACACTTTCTCTGCTTTATTGCCAATCGATGGTTTCATAATTGTATGCACAATGCAAGTGAAATATTTTGAAGGATCTTGAGGGGAAATAAGAGAAGCTACACTTTCCATTGCATCTGCGTGATGATTATCTTTTCGAGGGATGTTATCAATGTTGAATGATTCAAAATTCTCTAACAGTTTCATTGTGAGATCTTTATATTTTGATAATTTGACATGTTTTTATTTGATATGCTCCATTTATTTGTTTGATGACTAATTATGAATTGCCAAATATCTTAATGTTTCTAGCACCCATAACTAGAGCAGCATGTAAACTAGTGATTAACACCTCATATTCAGTGGTGTTATTTGTACATAGGAAATTTAACAGATATGATAAGTGAATAGGATCTTTTGTGGGTGATTTTATTATAAACCCCGTGTCGGAGCTAGTTCTAAACTTAGATCCATCAAAATACAATTCCCGTGTACCTTCTTCAATTGTTAACAAATTATCATTAGGGAAAGAATCATTTTCGGGTAACACTAAGGGAGAAGGAGCATCAACCAACTAGTCATTTAGGGCTTGACCCTTAATTCTTTTTTGTGAAAAAAACTTAAGGTAAAACTTAGTCAACAACATTATCCACTTAGCTAAGCATTTGGATAAATCTGTTTTAGTGAACAGGTGTTTTAAAGGATCAAACTTTGTCATTACTTGTATTTATGCATTCAATAAGTAATGTCGCAACTTACTAGTAGCGAATACACAAGCCAAAAAATTTTTCTCTATTGCGGTGTATCTTATCTCATAATCAATCAATGTTTGACTAATGTAATAAATATGATATTCTTTACCTTTGTCATCTTATTGAGCCAACAATGTTGCGAGAGCATGGGCTGAAGCTGATGTGTAAAGAATGAATGGTTTGTTTTGTATAGTAGTTTGTAAAATAGGTGGAGTGACAATATAATCTTTCAAACTCTCAAAATATTGTTTACAATCCTCATTCCAGTCAAAGTGTATTCTTTTCTTGAGAAGATGTGTAAATGGTAATGTTCGATATGATAAAGATGCTACCAATCATCAAATGGCTTGAATTCTTCCTTGTAAGGTACACAATTGAGAGATATTTCTAGGAGGTGGCATGTTAACTATAGCATCAATTTTCTTTGTATCCACCTCGATGCCTCTAAGAGATATGATAAAACCTAAAAAATTTCCAAAACCTAAAAAATTTCCACTATCTACACCAAAGACACTTTCTTGGATTCAATCTCATGTATTTTCGAAGCCACTCAAAGATCTTTTGAAGAACATTCACATTATCTTTTCGTGTTAAAGATTTAGCAAGAATATAATCAACATAATCTTACAAGATCTTTTGTATGTAATCAGGTGAAGCCACAATAGTGGTTTACAATTCAAGTGAGGAAGGAAAACTCATTAAAAAAAAAACATGGCAAAAAACTCGATTTTAGGGGTTCATACGAACCTACTGGTTCGAGTGAATCCATAAGGGGTTCGCTCAAACTAGGGTTCAAGCGAACTATTTTAATTCTTTCCCTACCAAACAACCAGCAAAATACCTTATGGAAGGGTGGTTTGCTCGAACCAAGGTTTGAGCAAACCCCCCTTATTCCTCCTCCCCCCCTGAGACACAAAAAAAACCTAAATTTTAGCACTTCGGAGCTTCGGTTGAGGATGAAAATGGAGGAATCTTCACAAACCCAACTAGAATGAGGTAGTCCTTAGAACGAGATATCCAACGAATATAATTTTAATATGTTTTGGTTTTATTATGTACTTTTTTTTAGGTTTATTAAACATAAGTTTTTCATCAAAAATGAAGGTCTCTATTTTGCACGTGGAAAACTAGTAGATTATCAAAATAAAATTTGAAAGATATGAGTGGACAAAATATTGAAGTCCTTGATCCAACAAAAAAGAATGAATTTTGATATGTACAAAAAACGTTACACATTATATAGTCACTCTATGTTTGAATTGTAATTGGTTTGACTTCGAAACTTGATTAAAGAAAAAATATTCAATAAAAAACTATCTAACCAAGTGGAAGCATTAGATATCAGAGTTACAAATCTAAATTCAAAATAATTAGAATTTTATCCTTCATGAAAAAAAAGTTGTGTTATATGGTGTGCGTCACTTTTTAAAAATGTTGTTTTCTGAAAAAAATCAGTTTTCGTGGGAGATAGAAAAAGAAGTGCAATATAATTCCAAAAATTTTGAAAAAATATTTTTAGAATCTACAAACAAAATGTGATGAAACTATAGTTTGCATCATCTTCAAATTCCTCACGGTTTAGCCTCTATAGGTGCCTAAATGTGAAGATTTAGTCTAAAATAATAATTTAAGTGTCCACTTTGGCCAAAAATTGTAAACCGCTATTGTGGGATCACCCAATCATGGAATATCAATTTCATTGCTCATTGATATGTTGCACCTACGTTTTTTAATCCAAAAGGCATGATAACCCAAAAAAATGTTCCCCCAATAGTTGTAAATGTTGTTATATACTGATCTTGAGGGTTGATGAAAATTTGATTGTATCCAAAAAAACCATCCATGAATGACAATAAAGCATGTCCCACTATCGAGTCTACTATCATGTTAATATTAGGAAGAGGAAAGTCATCTTTTAAAGATGCTTTATTCAAGTCATGAAATTTTGTACACATCCTAATACAATTTTTAGGTTTTACAACTGTGATGATGTTTGAGATTCAAGGAGTTTTTCAATTTTGTCCTTAACTAACAAGGCTATTTTAGGGTTCATTTTTCAAATCTTCTGTCTAACGAGCTTAGCATTTTCAGCAAGGACTATGTTGTGTGTTACAATCTTAGGGTCAATTCCCAATATATCTAAATAATTCCAAGTAAAGAGTTCAGGAAAGTCATGAAGCAAGGTTGTAGTATCTTCTTGTTCGCCATCATTGAGGCATTTTCCTATCTTAATGAATTTCTCTTTATCACTGATGTCCATTGCTATGTCTACTGTATTCCCTAAAGGAAGTGTGTTTGATCTCAAAAATTCAGGATTCTATTCTTCATTATTCATGTATGTCTCATTGTTCTCTTTTTCTCCATCTACTTGTTTTGTACTTATCATAGCACATGTAATCTTGTTCTTGTGAGGAGTAGCTAGTTTATCATAAACTCCAAACATTTGTTGCAAGGATTCATCATTTTCAAAGTATTCCCATGATGGCGGTAACTCCATATCAAGTAATTCAGGATGTTTCAAAGTGAGATTAATTTTTGGTTTGGACATAATGGTGTTGATGTTTAATGAAGGTCTTTTTGTTGCTTATGTTATCTTAGAAGGATAGTATCCCAAACCATTTTTTGTCTCTTGTGTATTGGGTTTCATAAGTTCATAACCTCTCCCATAAATTTGTTCCATTTCCTTCAAGTTTGGTGGTTGTTGATAGTCTATCCCATCAAAATTTGTTGTCTAGCTAGTGTCTTGTTCAAGAGTAGATGTTTATGAGTTGTCTCTTGAATTATGTGTTTACATAACTATTGGTTGCTTTTGTTTTTCATCCTTTTTTTTGTGATTATATATTCCCCCATGAATGGAGGTGTGAACTCCAAGGAACCCCAATCATCATCTACTAATTTTGACACTTTTTCCATCTCTTGTGTTTCTTCTGTGATAGGCTCTATTTTTTATGTTGGAATTAATGTTTTCAGAGGACTCGTAGTTCCCTTTTCAATTTGCAAGCAACTTTCAGGCTCGAGGTCCATTTGGATTTGGTATATCTTATTCTTATAGACATAATTCATATTACAATGAAGAGTCAAAGGAATCACATGCATCTCATGAATCCATGGTCTTCCTAAAAGAATATTGTATGAAAGTTCATGAGGCATAACATGGATAGAAGTTTGTAAGGCCACCTTTCTAACTAAAATAGGCAAGGTAATCACAAAAAGTGGTTGCTTTCCTATATTGTCAAATCCTCGAATCGATAGGGAATCATGTTTAAGTTTTGATTTATCCACTCCCAAATTATCTAAAATATTTACACTACACACATTCATAGTTGAGCCATTATCAACAAGGGTCCTTTTTATTCCCATGGTGTTGTATCTAACTATTATCATGAATGCATCATATCTCTTTCACATTTCCAAGGGAGGGAGCTCATGTTGATAAAAGGTAATGTATACATTAATTGTATTTATTCCTTGTATTAGGGTTGCCACATTGTTTGCATTTGTATTAGGAGAAAGCACAACTTGTTGCAAGGCCATTTGAAGAATGGTGTGGTAACTAGGTGAAGCTTGAATGAGATCCCAAAAGGAAATATTAGTGGGAGTATTCTCAAGTTAATCAACAAGATCATACTCCTTTCCACTTTGTGATGGTAAATGAGGAGCATTAGGAAACACAAGATTCACTAATGCTAGCGAAACAGGATTAGGTTGAGCTTGTCTAGTATTCCTTGTGTTATATGTATGAGCAATAATGTTATAATTCAATTGTTGTGATACATTCTCTTTAGGTGCGTCAAGGATAAGGATAGGTTTGTTCGAAGGTTGACATTTGTTTTAAGGTGGATAAAGGCTAATTTGAGGTTGAATAGAATTTACTTCATTTTGATTAGATTTATTTGAACAAGCCTTAGTGGATGAGCCTTGTGAGAGGAAGTCCTCAAAGGATTCATCTCACATGTCAAAGTCATCATGACTAAATGGCTTGTGATTGTTAATAGGTTGATGTTAGATAACATTTACTTCACTTTGATTAGATTTTTTTGAACAAGCCTTATTGGATGAACCTTGCGAGGTGAAGTCCTCAAGGGCTTCATCTAACATATCAAGGTCATCACGACTAAAAGGCTTGAGGTTTAAGCTAACTTTGAAAAAGGGTGTTAACATGCTTAAGTAACCATTCATCTATGCATGTTTAAGTTTAATGTTTTTGGTTTAATGTTTTTTATTTTCTAATGAATGAAGTCTACAAAAAATAATATGGAAATCTAACAAGTTTTCTTTATCGAGCAAGTGTAAACATAAAATATGAAAATGCATAAAACAGTAAATTGGAAAACTGAAATAGAAAACTAACTACATCAAACAAAAGCACATAAATGAACTATTTAACCCTAGAAATTCTAACCTCAAGCCACACAAGGACTAAGAAGCCAGGAAGGGTGTCTTGGTCCTCCTGATGAAATTTAGAGATTCCAGACACTGGAACAAACATCAATCAAAAACCCTGAGAGGGACTAAGATGCCAATACGGGCGTTTTAGTCCCACTAAATATTTTTTCTAGAAAAAAAGAAAGATCTAAGCTGATAACAGTGTTCCGAGGTTTCTTACCAGGGACCTGATGTTTGGAAATAGAAAACTGTGCAGGTGGATGTAAAGAAAAGTAACTAATAAAAAGCAATTGAATGCAATTTTTTTTTCTTTCTTAATTTTGAATGCAATAACCATGTTTCTAAATGCAATTAGGATGAGTAACAATGCACTTTTCAATTTTTGAATGATGCAAGAAGGTAAAAATGTAACCTATATGCACTTTCAGTAATGCAAATGCAAGAAACCCTAGATGCAATTTCACTAATGCAAGATGCAATGCAAAAAAATAATGCAACCTAGATCTATGACTTTAATGGAATCCAAATCATAAAATGAGTGCTCAAAAAGTTCGGTTCACCAAAATGAATTGTTGATAAAATGTAGGTGGGTGATTACCAATTCTATCTTGGTCATTCAATTATGTCCTAGGAGTCTTAATTGGATTGACTATCAACCTCACAAGGTGAGTCAATTGTCAATAAGGAGGACCTAGGAGGGGGTTCTTTCAACTTTTAGGGGTTCACCACCAAGCAAATGCTTGGAAAAGACAAATGAACATTCAACCTACAAAACCTAGCTATGCAAGCTAAATGAGAGATGCAAATGATGGAATTATGCAATAGGGAGTTAGGATGTGTGTACTTGGGAAGTCTGGAGATTCTGTGATGATTTCAAAAATACAAAGGAGTTGTCCAGATATGCCAGGGAGGACAAAGATTCCTTTACTGTTGTCTTAGTCCCACTGCTCTTTTTGGGGCATATGCAGAATCTTTAGTTGTTAGATCAATATTTTGAAGAATTTTTGAAAAATATCTTTGGGAGGACTAAGAAACCCAAGGTGGCATATTACTCCTATTTTGAATTTCTAAATTTTTTGAGTGTGGTTCTGAAGCTTAAGATCCGCACTTCCTTCTTCACTAAGTCTTCAAATTTGAACTTATAAAAAGACTTGCAAAACAAAGGAATTTGGATTAATTATTGATGGGGGTTTTCCTTGGTCAAACCCCTTGTTTGGTAATTAAACCTTGGTGAAAAAGATTAGATCTAAAAATGGAAATGTGTGTGTGCCCTAATCTTAAGTGTGTCTAAGATTATGCAAGCTAGAACACGAAGAAACCCTATTCAAATGTGTTAGAATAACATTCCTAAGATGCAAATGTAAATGACCTACAAAGGAGATCTCTAATCACCCTAACAAGTCACAAACATGAAATGTACCTTCTTTAGGCAGAAAATAGAGCAATAATGGAATATGGAATCATTGAAGAGACAAGTCTTTAGGCTTGGATAAATGGCTAGTTGCATTTCCAGCCTAGAATCTCTCATGATCCACAATAGGCATCCATTACTAATCCTTGGTAATGCTAGATCTTGGCTTGAAAGTATACTTGAAATACTTGCAAAAACACAATAGAAGGTTGCTCCAAGACTTTGAAACTTTCCTTCAACTTGCTTAACTTATGTCTCTTGCTCAAACTTATTCACTTCTTATGAAAAATGGGTGTGAATCTTACTTTTATAGGCATTCCTACCTAATAACCCAATTATTGGATCTCAAAGGCTGACAAAAGGTCAAATAAATTCAAATATTTTCATTTCTCGCTCTTAATTCCCGAAAATAAAGTCCCCGAGACTAAGACACCCTAGGCGGCATCTTGGTCCCACTAGGTGGGACTAAGGCGCCACCAAGGGCATCTTGGCCCCACAAGGCTTAATTTGCCAATTCAACAGGTGGGTTACCAAGATTGATGGTTGTTTATGGGTTTTGGTCAGGTTTAAAGTTGCAATATGCCTCAGGATGCACAAAAAGGGGTCTTAGGTGCCCATAATAAGTGACCTAAAGGGAAATTAATGCAAGGGGTGCTAAAATAAGTCCAAATTAAGTGTGAAAATGCAAAAGTATGCATTTTTCTACATTACACAAGGTTTTTATAGTAAATACGTTACAGGGTGCATGAATTATAGACCTTTCATTTGAAACTAATGATTACGAGGTATATATTCAACCAAATTTGTCATAATCCAAACCAATCCTTGTCTTTTTAAATATTAGGTCTTTGCATATAGAAAATAATCCATATTTAAATATTTTGTCATGGGAAGTTCTTCTCAATAACTTAATTAAATTTGTCTTAATCCAAACCAGTCCTCATCCTTTTAAATACCAGTTCCTTATATACAGTAGACTTGATTGGTAATGAATTCTTTATTACAAGAAATTCTTATCAATAAGTTAATGATGGCTTGACTTAACACATAATGGACTGAATTCCATGGTAATTGTGCACCTTAACTCGGAACCTTTCAAAGTCATACCTCATGATTTTGAACGATTCTCAAATTTTCGTTGATATTTCAAATCTATATATCAAATGTGATGCCCATAAACTTTTTAAAAGTATTAGGCACTCAACCTATTACTAAAATTAATGGATATGGGCAATTTATTTCGGCCTGCATGCTCGTACCATTATTACCATGTGCTGCACCTACATTGACTTTGACGTCAAGCTGGGTAAGGTTGGGATTTAACGCTTGGGTCACTCGTTACAACAGATTGCACCAGGCAAAATGTGATATATATACATGTTATGTGTCCTTATTTCTTCAAACTCGTTTCAGTGAAATATCAAAAGGCTTTGCTTTCATTCATTGTTCCTGCTCTTTGGTTTCTTCCAACATGGCCATACCTGTCATAGAGATGGGAAACATCAATGGAGAAGACAGAGAAAATATCATGGCTCAGATTGCAAATGCTTGTGAGAGTCCTGGATTCTTTCAGGTAGTAGCTGCATATAATCTGTCTGTCTGTAGCTTTCCTCCAATAACTTCAGCTAGCTAATTTGGTTTCTTTCCTTGTTGAATATGATTTGAGATGTTGGTATTAAAAATGTCACGCAATCAAAATCAGAAATCTATGTACATTAAGCTCTGTATAAGTGATGAATTAGTTATGAATCTCTGATTTCTTGTTATTTTCTGCTTTCATCTTTTGAACCATGGCATAAGTCAGAGTCTTATGGACCGTGTGAAGGCAATTTTTCCATCCTCTTCTCTTGTTGCGTCTTCATAGAATATGCTTTAAAACGTTGAAATATCACACAATCAAAATAAAAAATCTATTTATATTAAATTTTGTATACATCATGAATTATTTATGAATCTCTGATTTCTTGTTATTTTCTGTTTTCAGCTTTTGAATCATGGCATAAGTCACAGTCTCATGGACCGTGTCAAGCAGTTGTGCAAAGAGGACTACAAGCTTAACAGGGAGGAAAGCTTCAACGAGTCTCCCATGGTGAAAAGGCTAAACAAACTGATATTGGACGAACAGCAGGGCAAAAGTCTCACGGAGTCTCAGAAGATTAGGGATGTTGATTGGGAAGACATTTTCATGATTAGTGACCTGCAGAAGACTAGCTCCTGGCCAACAGAGCCAAGCGATTTAAAGTACATTTTGCTAATACTGGTTTCTTGTTTGTTATTTATTTTCTATGATTTAAGTTTTATGGTGATTGTTAGTGGAAGATATTAAATACATCTTAGGTAGTCTTGAAAGACAAATCAGTTTGTAATAGTAGCGGTTGTTTGTAATAATATTCGCTATTTGGAGATTGTTATTTTTCTTTATATGAATACTTTGTTTTGTAGAGGTGTTCTCCCATATTATGAAAGTTTAACCATACAAATCCGTGTCTTGTTGAATGTTAATCTGTATCATCTTTTCTTTTCCTTAGCAACTAATTTGTGTTACAACATTATATGATTATGTGCACTCATGTTTTGTCAACAAATTTCTGGGTTTTTGTTTATATGCAGAGAAACCATTGAGGAATTCCAGCAAGAGATCTACAAACTGGCGGAGAGACTGCTGGAGATAATAAGCTTGAATTTAGGACTGGAGAAGAGCTACGTGAAAGAGGCATTTGCAGGAGGAGAGAAGCCATTCTTCGGCACCAAGGTGAGTCATTACACGCCATGCTCAAGACCGGATCTCATCGACGGCCTGCGCGCACACACAGATGCAGGCGGTCTCATTCTTCTCTTCCAAGATGACGAAGTGCCTGGACTTCAGGTCCTGAGTGAGGGGCATTGGATAGATGTAGAGCCTCTGCGTTACTCCATAGTCATAGACATTGGAGACCAATTGGAAGTGGTGAGCGGAGGGAAATACAAGAGTGCATGGCATCGTATTCTTCCCACCAAAGATGGAAACCGGTTATCAGTCGCATCGTTCTACAATCCTGCCCTCAATTCACTGGTCTATCCTGCTCCTTCTCCCGCACAAGAAGAAAAAACTCAACCCATGGTTGAAGATCAAATTTCTGCAATTTATCCGAAGTTCTCTTTTGGGGATTATATGAATGTTTACAGTCAGCAGAAATACGATGCCAAAGAGCCACGGTTCGAAGCCATGAGAGAACTGTCTCGACAAACCTGTTAACTAGAAATATTCTCAAGTACCAACCAATCTCCTTTGGTTAACTTGTTCTTGGGAAGTAGCAGCGGTGTGCAAATTTGCCGGACTTATATATGTACTGTGTGAAACTATTTCATCTCATTGTGTGATTGTAGTAGAGTGTACTAGCTTATGGTTATACCCACTGAAATACCAAGTAGAGTATTATAATGTAAGAGTACATAGAGAGAATCTGTAACAGTTGGCTTCATGACCGACTAGACTATTAAGCACACCATTATAGGTAATATGATAAAGTATAGTGCACGTTTATTATACAAGTTTTGCTTAATTGTTTTTTGTCTGCAACTCCTACTTTTCCAAAGATGGTTCACTTTGCGTATGCATATGGTGGAGTGGTCATTTCATAGCACTGTTCTCTTCTATTAGCAATACGAACACGATGACTCGCCATGCGCTGTAACTTTTGAGACCACTTCTTCTGCTTTATCTTTTGCCTAAAGTGGAATTTTCGTCGATTGCTTACTTTTGTACGAACCATTGAAACAGTTCTGGATGAATACTTTTATAGTGTAATAATGAACGGTTTGTAAAGATTTCAAAGATGGACCAGATCAAGATGTTTATGGCATATTAAAAATTCCACATAAAGATATAGATGTTTATGGCATATTAAAAATTCTACCAGAAGATCAAGATATTTATAGCATTTTGAAAGTTCCGCTTCCATTCATCTCTATTTACTTAACTTTTATGCTAATATGAGGGTGAATACTATATTTTTTTGGGGGTGGTTTTGAGTACTCTATTTGTATTATAGCAAGGCTATTATAATAATTGGATGGGGGCTTTCATGTTTAGCTGCGACAGAAGGGCTTTGCTTTTTGTTGTGTGGTCTTTGCATGTCGGTGTATGCAAGGACATACACTCCAAATTTTAATTTGCTATGATTTGGTTGTTTTTTGGGGTAGTGGTTCCAGCTTTTCTTTCTTATTGTTTTGTGCATATGGTAGGATCTAGAGGGAGGCAAGGTTCCCTCGTTTTTGTTATAGTTATAAGGATGTTTTTCGAGCTGGTGAAGTTATGATTTCTAGTTATGAAAATGTTTTTTTATTTTCTTATGCAAGTTATTCATCAAATTAAATTTGCTAACATGTTTGATAAACATTTCCAATTTAATGATTGTTTGAAAAAAAATGAGGCTTCTCTCATTCTTAAAATTACTCCATAGATTATAGTTGATAGTGTTCTTTATTTATCATAACATGTTATGCTTTGTAAATATATGGATTTTAGAGCTTCACTACCTTTTGTTGAGAATTGGGCATGTTACACTTGACAACAAGAGTGATATATGGAGGCTATTTTAGTTGCAAATAGTTCTTCCTTTGCAATATTTTACAAAATGGTTGATGGACATTTCTTTTCTGAGGGATGGATTTACTTTTATAACCAATCCAACTTGTTCATTGAACCTTGGAATGTGAGGTTCGATATAGTTGAAAAAGATCTCATCTATTATTTTGCTCTAGGTTCATCTTCTTCATCTTCTAATTGAATTCTAGATACTTTGACTATTCTGCATTCTATTGTACTTTTCCTTGGAAAATATTTGGACTCTTATCATCACATGTTGGAGAGTAAGATAATTTCTTATGCTTACATCTTTGTAGAAATTGATTTTGATAATAATTTTCTTTACTCTATTAAAAGTATGCATTTGATTTAGTAGTTAGATGATGAGATTCTTTGTTTTAGAGGTCATGTATATCACGCCAATGTGAATCTTCAAATGAATTTCCCAAAGACAAAATCATATGCTATTCATCTCTTGCTAGAGGTATCTATGATCAACACTGATCAAAAAGGGAAATTCATGGCTCATGTTGACATGCACAACAAGCTAACTTGAATGGAGTTATTTTAGTGATGTCTCATAACAAAGTAAGGAAAGGGATTCTCTAAAGACACAACTTATTTAAGGGTCATTCTAATAGTAGATTTGATATTTTTTCTAGTGTTAATGATCTTAATTATGTTATGATTGAGAAAAATCTTGCTAACCATGATTTACTATTCCCAAAGTATTATTTATTTGTTGGGGCAGGATCGGCTATGATGGGCAGAAGGAGGTGAGCTGTTATAGTTGTTCTTTGCCTGAATGGCTTGTGATAAGGAACTTGGGCCTTTGTTGTGGCTTGCTACAAACTTTCCCTTTCCTTTGTGGTAGTTGTGTTTGGTAGCAGGCATTGGTTTCTGTTGTGCATTTTGCACACATTCCCTACTGAAGGAAGGGACCTCCTTCTCTTTTCGTAACTTTGCATTTTTCTTTTGTTGATCTCTAGTTTTGCTCTTGTTGGGAGGTTATTGTTGGCTTAATTCCAAATTTGATTTGAATAAGGAAAGATTTTAAGGCATCTTGGGGACCTTGAAGTACATTTTTTGGATGCCATATGTAAATTTTTCTTGCATGTATGGATAGAGAATAAAAAATTATGCTAGGTTGCTTTTTGAATCATTGGAAAATTCCTTCTAGGTAAAAAGTTATGGAGTTTCAAATATTTCTATCAGGTGAGAAATCTAGGGACTTCCTGACCTCAAGAAATCTCCCTAAATTAAAAATATGGAAATTTGTTGTTCTTGTGAAATCCCCAAACTTTCTTAAAAGACCAAAGTTTCCAAAATTTTATGATGGAGTTAAAAATTCCAAACATATATTTAATCTTAATTTTGATGTTTTATGGATTGGATTTTAGCATGTGAGCTACTAATGATGATATTTGATTTTAAGGATTAAATAAATCAAAAGGGAACTTGCATATGGATTTGTGCCAATGCTTAATGGCCTAGGAGGTGTTGTGTATACCATGACGCCAAGAGGAAAATTTGGAAAAGATTATAACTGAACATATTAAGTGTAACCTCAAGATTTAATGTTGATCTATGCATATGAATCCATGCCCTTCCAGCTGGAAAATGTTTCAACAAGGCAACATGTGAAGCTACTTTTATTCCACCAATGGCTATTTTCATCAAAAGGGATATGTATTTTTCTTTGGTCCAAGTTTGTAACAATCTCATTTGATTGGATGTTGTTGAGGCATGCTTGTTTCCAAATTCAATGTAGCCTCCTAGGGTTTTTTGAGATGTAATATGGCCCATTGATTTGGATTAAATCCAGACCATTGATTCAAAATGTAAAATATGTAAAAGGTTGTGCCTACTCAATTGTAACAGGTTAGATAGAGTTAGTTCTAGAATTAGGTTATGGGGGAGGAGAGAACTGTAAATTGTTAAGAAAATATTGGAGAAATTAATACAAATAGGTCATTGATTTGGTGAATTTTCATGTTTAGATTGAAAGTGTTATGGTTTCCTATTTTTGATTCTCAAATGTTAGTTTCATGTTCATTTATATTAATGGTGAATTTTTGAAGATATTGATCAATCTCTGGTTTATACTATTAGTGGCTTGCTAATTGCAAGTTGGTGTGTATAGTTAACTTTTGAGCCTTTCTATTACATAAGTTCAATTGTGAATGTTTATACATATTGTGCCAATAATTGGATATGTGTATGGATGTTTACAATCTAAAAATATCTAAGTATTCCTTTGAAGATTGCATCATTTCTATGATATTGTGGATTTAATCATAGTTAAGCAGTAATTGGTTATTGGGGCATTTGTTTGTCTGAAGCATTAACCATTGATGTGAGTGTCCTTAGGTGTTAGATTAGAATCTCTCTCAAACCTATTTCTTTTGTTTTTTCTTTGAGTTAGCATTAGGAATTGAGCAAGCATCACTACATCACCAACTTTGATAGTAAAGTGATTTTTAGATCTTAGATCTGGAAATTTTAGTAAGGGTCTCCACATATTTTTAGATTTCCAGAAATGCTCATTTAAGTTTGACACTTCCATCCTTGTTGAATCATAAGTCCCATCATCATTACCAGCAAATCACATAGGTCATTGAGCTATTTTATGCATTGTCAGGTATGTGTAGTAGGATCATGGAAAAAGCAGGCCCTTAAGTGGTAAAAAATTAGAAAAATCAGAGTTAGCCAACTTGACGTAAAAATTTGAATAAGTTATCTATATTATTTTAAAAATATGTAAGAATAGAATCTATAGAAAATTGAATGTAGTTTCTAAACTACTAGGTTTATTTTTTTTTAAAGTCTATTTGGTGAAAATTTGAAATTTCAATGCAATAGTACTTAAATTTCAAGGAAAAAATAAGTAGGTGTCTGTATAACCACCCTAACCACAATAAAACGATAATAATTTTTTTATAATATTTTAGATATAAGTAGAGGACTCATGTCCCAATGTGATGCATATTTTTTTGTAATTTTGTTTCCAAGTAAATAATTAATTATGAATTTTTTATTACAACTTTTAAAAAATATAAAAAATTGTATGTCTGACCACCTTAACTTGATCAAAACTTCATGAAATTCAATTTTTCTTTTTTTAATCCTATATTATGCAAAGCATAGAATGTGACACATGTTTTGAATTCAAAAAATGTGATACCGTTTGGAAGCTATAGATTTTTTCAATCAGCCTATCAATCAGGACTTTACTCGCAATTCAAATAGAAAATGAATAATAATTATTTATTAAATTCAAAGTAAAGTATAATTTATATTGGTGTAAATATGAGAATCTTCTTAAAATACCCTTTTCGTTTCATCAATTTTGGGTAAGAAAAAGGTCATCAACCACATACCCATCATATTGCAACTTTTTTAGCCCATGATGATCCTGCACATACCCTGTCAAGACCTAACTTTATAAACCTTGGGGGTATTTTCTAATTTTTTTTTAAGAGAGTCACCTTTCAAGAGAGATATACCACTTGTGTCTTATCTATGTTGTGCAGTGCTAAAACACTCATCAACAATTTCCCTTTTTGTGGTTACCATGGTGCTAGGGTGTTTCCTAACTTTTTAGGGGTGCTATTTTAGTTTATTTTTGTTGGTAGGTATTTTTGCAATGGTTGGGGTGGGTTTTAGGGTGCAATCTTTATTCTTTTCTCTCATGGTCATTATTGGCTTCAGCTAGAGGGGCCATTTTGGATCAAAGTATTTCTTATTAGGAGGTTTTGAGTGGGAATAACTCATCTTCTTCCATGTATTCAAATGCGTTAAATTTTTTGAGAAAACCCTTTGGTGTAGGGAGCCAATCTTTGAATGGAGGTCCTCAAATCTCGAAAATTAATAGTTTCTTGGAAAGGAGCCAAGAACATCAAGTGTTGGTGATTCAACTAGCCTCTATTGAATAAGACATTAACTATTGATTAATCATGCATTATTTTGTAGATTCATAGGGATTTAGTTTTCTCTTTACTTTTTGGAGTTGTAGGCTAAGCACACTTAGAACCCTGAGGGTGAAATAGAAATTATGTTGGAAACTAATAACTAATTGTTGGTGACTTTCAATTGCATGGTGGATCACAAAAAGGCATTTGGAGGTGGTCCTTATTTATACAATCAAGTGGGCTTGTTCACAAAGCCATGGTATGTTAGCTTTAACCTGTCGAAGGAGTCACCATCTTGTATCCCTATTTGGTTGTCTTCCTCGGTTCCCAATAGAGTATTGAAGGAATGATATTTTACATTCAATCACAATTTTTCTTGGAAAATCAGTGGGGCCTTCACAACAAACGTTGGAAAAAATGGTAATTTCCTATGCTCACATTTGCATTGAAATTGATCTAAATAATCCTTTTCCAAATTATTTAGAAATTAATCTTGGATCTGTGACCTCTTGGATTCAATAATTGGACTATGAAGAACTCCCTTTTAGATTTCAGATTTATCATGAGTAAAGCCACCTATAGAAAAAGTGTCCTAAGGTTTGATCTTCAAATTCTTCTCTAAACCAATCTTATCGACATCCACTATGCTAGATAAAGGGAAAGCCCCTATTTTTGGTGATGTTGGAGATAAGGATTGTTTAATTCCAGTAAATGATTGTAACGCATGTAGAGGGCATAAAATAACTCTTAAGGATAGATAGGAAGAGGGGATATTCAACCATTTTTTATGTTTTAGATTATTTTGGCTATGAGGAGGTGAATCTTGGTATGTTAAATCTAGATTTAGGAGTTCGGGGGATGGAACAAGGATTAACCTTAAGTGTGGAGATTTAGGTTGGTTAGGAGGAGGGTATGCCAATTGCTTAAATGGATGCATATTTTTCTTTTGAGAACTTTGGTGAGCTACTAGCAATAGAGACCAGTAACGAGGTGGATGATCTGGTTTTAGCTAGTAGGGTACCTTCTTCGGGTAAGGGTGAGATGGATTTGGGGAAGGGAAGTAGATCTTCCCCCATTCTTGGGATTTAGCAAAACAATCTCAATAAAGGGGTTCCTAAGAAATCTCTCAAGGTGGGGAGAAAGAAGGATTTAGACAAAATTAAATTAATGGGTGAGACATTGGTGGAGTCAAGGTCAGCTAAAACCACTAATTCCCATTTTTGCAACTCTAAAAAATGATCATTTCTTGGAATGTAAGGGGCTTGAACAATGTCCCTAGATAATTTTGTTTTAAGATTTGGTCATCTAGTCCATTAGCTAAATATTTTATTCATTTTGGAGACTAAGTTACAGTTTTTTGTGGGTATGTGTAACTTGGCTTCCAAAATTTGTTGAATCCAATGCCAATGTATTAATGCTCAAGGAAATGCTGGTGGATTTGCTTGCTTTTGGACCCTATGAAGATTTCCCCTCTTTGGTGGATCTCTAGCATGTTCTTTATTTCCATTGTTTCTTTTAGCTTGGAAACTGGTGAGACTATCTTATTATCTAATTTTTATGCCTCGATTGACATTATTGGAAAGTCTTGGATTTGGTCTCATATTCATTATATTTTCTTTGTAGGTCCTTTATACCCTTGGATTTTTGGTGGGATTTTAATGCTATTATCAATTCGAAAGAAAAAAGGGGAGGTCTACAAAGGTTGGATCCTTCTTCTAATATTTTTGAAGATAATGTATCCTACTTAAATCTTATGGATATAGAGCCTAGTAATGGCTTATATACAGGAATAAAAGGAGATATGGTTTAGACTCAATCACATAAAGACTTGACAAGTTTTTGGTTTCCTGCTACTGAATAGGTAGAAATTGAGTGACCAATTCTAAAATATTAGATTGTAGAGGTTCAAATGATTGACCAATAAAACTTTCAGCTTCACTAGAAAGAGTCCCCAAGAACCCTTCCTTCATGTTTCAAATTATGTGGTTGTGGTACCCCTAGTTTCAAGACCTAATGATTGATTGGTGGAGACATGGAAAATTGGAATATATAGTACAATAATGTATTCTTTCATAAGGCAACTACAATTTGTAAAGCAACAACTTAAGAAGTGGAATAGGTTGTGTTTTGGTAATATCTTCCATGCTACTTTAGAGGCTCAATGTTGGGAAAATGTCTCAACCTTGTAAATACATAAGGTACTATTGATATGTTAGTGAGGAGGGGTATAGGGGAGTAACCACCTACAAGGGTTTGGGGGGCTCATCACCCTTAGCAGGGGGTCTAGGGATTGCACACCCCAGTGGGGGTTTATTTGCAGTGCCCTTCAACGCCACATTTTGTGTATATTCTATTATTATAAATTTGAATTGTTCATCATTAGGTCTTAGATATGATGGTTAATATTTTTTTGGATTGTATTTCCGAGGAAGGAAACCATTTTTTATGAGGGAATTATATTATCCATCTATGTATTGTAATGTATTATTAGAATCTAATAGCACTCGTGTTGCCTACAAATATCTAGTCGATGATACCCCTGTGAGACTTTCTTTGCAAGTATATTGTAATCTTTATATTTTTAAATAATATATTGGGCAGCTTTCAGAGTGTGGGATTTTTATCCTAAGCTGGTTTTCCCCATGTAAATCACTGTGTTGCAGTATGCATTATATTTATTTATATTTATATTTAAGTATCTATAACTATTAGATATATCTGTAAAAAAATTGCATTACCCTCCTCTCAAGATTAGTGTAGGAAGTTGTTCTTCTACCTTAGATTCCTTATAAGTGGTATTAGAGCCTGATCACCTTTTGTTTCAGTTGTGGGTTGCTGGGTTTTTTGAACTAATCCATATTTGAGTGGGATCTTGCGTAGAAGATTCTTTGTGATCTTGTTACAAGAATTTTTAGATGGCAAGTTCATCAGGGAGAATATAGATAAACTTTTTGGAATTAATTTTGAAATGTGCAAGCTAAGGATGGAGAATTTGTTGATAGATCAAGATTTGTGGGATGCTATTCATGAGAATGTTTCAAGGCCTACAAATCCTACCCAAGCTACTCAATATGATGTTATGGGCTAGAAACACAGGGGTATAATTAGATTGTGTTTGGTGGACTTTGTTTTAATTAATGTCCATGAAGAGGCCTCTGCATAGAAACTATGGAAGAATCTTAGTGAGATGTATCAAGCCAAATCTTTAGCGAACAATATTTTCTTGACGAAGAAGTTACATTCCTTGAAAATGGAAGAGGGTGGATGAATCACAAACCACATGGAAGCATTTAATATTTTGGTGGCTCAATTCGCATTAGTTGCTATCAAAATGGATGAGGAGGAGAAATATCAGATCTTGTGTTGTTCTTTTCCTAGTTCATGGGATTATCTTGTTATGGTTATTGGGAGTAATTTTGTTATATTGAAGAATGAAGATGTGGTGGGCTCTTTCATTTTTGAGGAGATGAGGAGGAAGGTATCCATCTGTTCCAAAGAGGCCCTAAATGTTTAGGGAATACCTAAGGAAAAGGAAAGAAGAATGAGAATCGTGATAAATCCAAGTCCAAATGGAGATCCAAATCTCTTGGAAAGTTCAAAGTTGTTTGTTGGAACTACAATAAGCCTAGACATATTCATAAGGAATGCAAAGAAGAAAAGAAGAATAAAAAGAAGAGATTCCATTCTGATGATGAGTTTGAGAAGGAAGATGGAGATGCATTTATTACAACTTTTACAACTCATGCAAGTAATGATGTATGGTTAATTGAATCAGGTAAATCTTTCTATACAAACTTTAATAAAGATCCAAGGTTTTCTAAATATTAAGAATTTGATGGAGGTAAGGTGTACTTGGGTGATGATTCTTATTTAAAAATTGTTGTCCATGGTAAATTTAAAATTAGGTTTCTTGATGGTAGAATAAAAAGGATTGATGGAGTGTTACATATCCCTTCTTTAGCACAAAATTTATTAGTTGTGAGAAAACTAATATATGTAGGTGTGTAGTTAGTATTTTCAAATGAAGGATAAAAGATAATTAGAGATGTTGTGGTGGTTGCTAAAGGTGTCAGATATGGCACATTATATAATCTATATGCATACATTATTGAGTGTAATAAGGTATGTGCAGGATCATCATGGAAAAAATAGGCCCTTAAGTGGCAAAAAAATTAGAAAAATCAGAGTTAGGAAACTTGACGTAAAAATTTGAATAAGTTATCTATATTATTTCAAAAATATGTAAAATAGAATCTGTAGCAAATTGAATGTAGTTTCTAAACTACTAGGTTTGTTTACAAAAAAAAAATCTATTTGGTGAAAATTTGAAATTTCAATGCAATAGTACTTAAATTTCAGGGAAAAAATAAGTAGGTGTTTGTCTGACCACCCTAACCACAATAAAATGATAATATTTTTTTTATAATATTTTAGATATAAGTAGAGGACTCATGTCCTGATGTGATACATATTTTTATAATTTTTTTCCAAGTAAACAATTAATTATGAATTTTTATTACAACTTTTAAAAATAATAAAAACTTCATTATAGGACCACCTTAACTTGGTCAAAACTTCATGAAATTAAATTTTTATTTTTTAATCCATAGTATCTGGAAGCATACTGTATGAGATATGTCTTGAGGGATCATCATGGAAAAAAAAGGCCCTTAAGTGGCAAAAATTTAGAAAAATTAGAGTTAGGCAACTTGACATAAAAATTTGAATAAGTTATCTATATTATTTCAAAAATATGTAAGAATAGAATCTGTAGAAATTTGAATGTAATTTCTAAACTACTAGGTTTGTTTACAAAAAAAATCTATTTGGTGACAATTTGAAATTTCAATGCAGTAGTACTTAAATCTCAAGGAAAAAATAAGGAGTAGGTGTTTGTCGACCATCCTAACCAACAATAAAATGATAATATTTTTTTATAAATTTTAGATATAAGTAGAGGACTCATGTCCCAATGTGATGCATAATTTTTTGTAATTTTTTTCCAAGTAAATAATTAATTATGAATTTTTATTACAACTTTTAAAAGAATCTAAAAACTTGTATGTGGAGCCACCTTAACTTGGTCAAAACTTCATGAAATTCATTTTTTCCTTTTTTCTAATCCTATAGTATGTGAAGCATAGAATGTGACACATGTTTTGGATTCAAAAATGTGATACCATTTGAAATCTATAAATGTTTTTCAATCAGCATATCAATTAGGACTTTAGTTGTAATTCAAATAGAAAATGAATAATAATTACTTATTAGATTCAAAGTAAAACATAATTTATATTGGTGGAAACCTGAGAATCTCCTTTAAAAACCCTTTTTGTTTCAACAATTTTGGGTAAAAAAAAGTCGCAGCCACATACCCATCATATTGCCACTTTTTGGCCCATCATGATCCTACACATACGTGACACATGTTTTGGATTCAAAAATATGATTAAATTTGAAAGCTATAGATGTTTTCAATCAGGACTTTAGTCATAATTTGAATAGAAAATGAATAATAATTACTTATTAAATTCAAAGTAAAGCATAAATTATATTGGTGGAAAACTAAGAATCTCCTTTAAAAACCCTTTTTGTTCATCAATTTTGGGTAAAAAAAAGTCGTCAGCCACATACCCATCATATTGCCACTTTTTGGCCCATCATGATCCTGCACATACCCAATAGTACTTATGTGAAAAGAAAATATGTGGAAGAAATGAGGGTTTCACCTTCAGTAAATGGTCATGGCTTTTGGGTACCCAAGGGTGCTCTTTCTTTTGAATCAAAGTTACCTACAGAGAAAACTATGTTATGGCACTAGAGACTTGGCCACATTGGAGAAAAGGGTCTAAGGACCTTGAAAATGAAAACCTCATTGAAGGTTTATCTGATTGTAATCTTGAATTTGATTTCTATGAGCATTGCATTTATGGAAAATAAAATTGTGTTCATTTTGTAACTCAAGCTCTCATAAATCTTGTGGTGTATTGGATCTTATTCATTCTGATGTGTTTGGTCCTATGGATGTTCCTTCAATTGGAAAATTCACATATTATGTTTCATTTATTGATGCTTATAGTAGGACATGGGTATATTTTCTAAAGAGTAAAACTAAATCTTTTAGTTGATTTAAAGAATTTAAAGAAATGGTTGAGTTGCAAATTGGAAGGAAAATAAAATGTTTGAGGACTAATAATGGTGGTGAATTTTTATCTAAAATTCATTATATTTTTTGTAAAGATTGTGATATTCATAGATGGAAGACAACTTCATATTCTTCATAATAGAATGGAGTTGCAGAAAGAATTAAGAGGACAGTGATGGAGAAGACTGGAGTATGTTGAGTGTTGTTGGACTAGAAAAAGGTTTTGGGTTTAAGCTATTTCCATTGCTTGTTACCTTATTAACAAGTCTCTTACATCAACTCTTGTTGATAAGATGCCTATAGAGGCATGGTCGGCCACAAGCCTTCATTAAGACATCTTAGAGTTTTTGGCTGTGAGGCATGCACATGTGCCAAAGGAGAAGTGAACAAAGTTGGAGAACAAGGCTGTGAAATTTATCTTCATTGAATACATTGTGAAATGATACAAGATTTTGGATCCTACTGCATAGAAGGTTATACATAGTAGAAGTATTATTTTTAGAGAAACCAAGCCTTCTTTTGTTACATTGCAACCAAAAAAATTAAATAGGAAGTTGTGATTCAATTTTCTTCTACACCTAAGAAAGTTAATTCAAGTCCAATGGATAGACAAGAAGTTGAGGAGAGCTCATCTAGCTTTGAATCTTTAGAATAGGAGGAAGAACCTCCAACTTAGCTTATCCGTATGTCTACAAGACATAGAAAAAAACATGAAAATTATTCACCTAATGATTGGGGATGAATTTTTTCTTTGAATACTAAAATTGATGAACCCAGATTGGTAGAAGAGGCATTGGTGTAGTCATGGTAGGAACTCGATTCCAGAACAAATAGTCCAAATAATGAAACAATGAATCAACATAGTGGAAATAACACAACAAAATGATATGCAAATATGAAAATTTATTGAATTATCAATCTTACATGGATTACATGCCTCATGGGTGAATACCCAAGGCTCATAGGTTTTCCACAAGGTTATTCAATAATATAACTGGCCAAAGGCCTTATTACATGCCCTCGAAAGGTTAATGCAAAAATAGTGATCCTAAAACCTCTAACTTAGAATTGATTATCTAAAATGAATTAAAAATGATCTCAAATATGCTTCTCAACCTCCAATAAAGGTTTGTGTTGACCACAAGGGTTAATAAACTTGATAAATGATCATACATGAAGGTTGGCCTCAAAATATGGAATGATAACTTCATCCAAAAGAAATAACCTATGAATCTCCAAGATAGGTCACAATGAACTCAAGATGCTTGTATGATGTCCCATTAAGCTCTGCATGATTTGAATAGGTCCGTAATAAGAGATATGGACCAGGTTGGCCTCCAAATTCTCTTATTGGTAAATAATGAAATTCTAAGAGTGATAACTTTCGGTAGACAAATGCAAACAATGTGAAATATGGATATGTGATAGATGTCAATGTTTAGATTCTATATCCTGCTTTGTGAGCTAATAAATAATGATGTGCAGTAAAATGTGAAATGAAATACTAAAACTACTATTGAAGACAATTACAAGAAAAGAACTATTTTTGTTTGATACATGATTGCTTTACAACTAGGGATGCTCTTGCATTAGACACCTAGGGTTGGAAGAAAATTTTGTCCCTCACTTTCTAGGGCTATGAGGAAAACCAAAATGGTCCACCTCATCCTGAGAAATCCATGATGAATCATCCACTAGTCTTCCTTTCCACTTCACAAGATATTCTTTGTATTTCTCGTTCTAGTATCCAAAATTTTCTCAATCTCCTTTGGTGCTTGATGTTGTAATTTCTCCTTTAAATATACTTCATCACTACTACCACTTGCTTGTCCTTCATGAAGCTCATATATGTCTACAATATTGAAAATAAGTGATATACTCAATGTCTTTGGTAACTCCACTTCATATAATCCAGAATCAAACTTCCTTAGAATCTTAAATGGTCCAAACTTCCTCATCTTTAACTTATAGGTATGTGCAGGATCATGATGGACCAAAAAGTGGCAATATGATGGGTATGTGGCTGATGAACTTTTTTTTACCCAAAATTGATGAAATGAAAAGGTTTTTAAAGGAGATTCTCAGCTTTCCACCAATATAAATTATGCTTTACTTTGAATTTAATAAGGTAATTATTATTCATTTTCTATTCAAATTATGACTAAAGTCCCGATTGATAGGATGATTGAAAAAAATATATAACTTTCAAATGGTATCACATTTTGAAAAACATGTATCACATTCTATTCTTTCCATACTATAGGATTAAAAAAAGAAAAATTGAATTTCATGAAGTTTTGACCAAGTTAATGTGGTCAGACATAATTTTTTTATATATTTTAAAATTTGTAATAAAAAAATCATAATTAATTATTTCCTTGGAAAAAAATTACAAAATAATATGCATCACATCGGGACATGATTCCTCTACTTATATCTAAAATATTACAAAAAAAATTATCATTTTATTGTGGTTAGGGTGGTCAGACAAACACCTATTTCTTATTTTTCCCCTGAAATTTAAGTACTACTGCATTGAAATTTCAAATTTTCACCAAATATATTTTTATTTATTTTTATTTAAACAAACCTAGTAGTTTAGAAACTAAATTCAATTTTCTATAGATTCTATTGTTACATATTTTTGAAATAACATAGATAACTTGTTCAAATTTTTACGTCAAGTTGCCTAACTCTGGTTTTTCTAAATTTTTTCCCACTTAAGGGCTTATTTTTTCCATGATGATCCTGCACATACCCTTATAGTATGTGCCAACTAGAAATCTCTCCTTCTTCAAATATACCATCACTTCATCTCCAACAACATATTACTTATGTCTCTAGTGCTCATCTACCTTTTCCTTACACTTATTATTCATTTCTTCCAAATGCTTTCAAACCTGATTATGCATTGTCTCCATGAAATCCATAAACTCTTCTACCTCCACACTCCTTTTATCATCCATATGTATGTATCTTAACTCTACAACTCTAGTATTTACTATTGTAACAATCTCAAATGGTGTCTTCACTGTACTCCAATTCATTCAATAATCACATGCAAAATCTGCTTGTGGTAAAACTATATCCTAACTTCCTACCTTATCTCCAACCAAACATCTTACCAAGTTTCCCAAAGTTTTGTTCACCACTTCTATTTATCCATCTGTCTATGGGTGATATGTCAAGAACTGAAGTTCAAATATATCTTCATTTTCTTCCACAATGTCATCCAAAAGTATCTAGTAAATTCACTGTCCCTGTCCCAAACAATACTCTTAGGTTACAATCCATGTAATCTCGCGTTCTCCTTGAAAAATAAGTTAGAAACATGCACAACATCATTATTCTTATTGAAAGGAATGAAATGTGCCATTTTATAAAATCTATCCACTACTACCATAATTGAATCATATCCTCTATGTGTTCTTGGAAATCCAATATGAAATCCATACTTATATCTTCCTAACGTCTCTCTAGTACTCAAAGGCTTCTGAAATCTAGTAATCTGACTACTCCTTTTTGCAACTTGACATTTTTTTCAACTCTAAACATACTTCCTTACATCCTTATATATTTGTGGCCAAAAATAATGTTCATTTACCAAAGCTACTATCTTATCCACTTCAAAATTCCTTGCTAAACCTCCACTATACTTTTCCTTTATCAAATTCTCCCTCATTGAACTCCTCAGAATACATAAGTGATTTCCCTTGAATAACATACCTTCTTGAATGAAATAGTCCAACCATTGGCCCCATTCTTTCACTACTAGTTCCTTACATAATTATGATGCTTCCCTAAAATCTATATCATCCTCATACATATATTTCAATTCCTTAAATCCAAATACTTGTATCCACATCTCTATTAGCAAATTCCTTCTCCTATTTAGTTCATTTGCAACTTTATTTGATTTTCCACTTCTATGCTTCAACACAAACGTATAACTCTGAAAGAACTCAACCCATCTCATGTGTCTTTGGTTTAGCTTCCCTTGACTATTCAAATATCTCAAAGCTTGATGATAGATATATACAACACAAACTCCTTATGCCACAAGTAATGTCTAATTCTTCAAGGCTTCAATTATGGTGTATAATTCTTGATCATAAATGTAATATCTTCTTTTTGCATCATTCAACTTCTCACTAAAATAAGATATAGGTCTTCGTTCTTGACTCAACACTACTCCAATTGCATTTCCACTTGCATCACAATCAACTTGAAATACCTTGTTAAAATCTGGAAATGCCAACACTGGTTGCTCAATTACCTTGTGCTTCAATAGTTCAAAACTACTTTGTGCTCTAGATGTCCACTTAAATTCCTTCTTGTATCCTCTCATTGTCTCAGTCATGGGGTTATAGATGCTACTTAAACTTGTGATAAAATTTTGGTAGAAACTTGCTAATCCATGGAATGCTCTCACTTCTCCAATGTTTACTAACGTAGGCCAACCAACAATTGCTTTCAATTTCTCAAGGTCCGTCTTCAATCCTTCAATAGAAATTAATATCCCAAATATACTATTTTTTTCTTTAGGAAACTACACTTCTTGACATTAATAAAAAAAATTGTTCTCTCAACCTCTTGAATAATTGTTGGATATGCAAAAAATGCTCTTCTCTGGTCTTACTAAATATCAAAATATCATCCAAGTAAATAATGAAAAACTTACCCAACAATTTCCTTAGTACCTCACTCATCAATATCATGAAAGTGATTGATGCATTTGTCAATCCAAAAGGCATCACTAACCACTCATACAATCCTTCATTTGTCTTAAATTCAGTCTTCGATTCATCTCCTTCTTTGATCTTGATCTGATGGTATCCACTCTTTAGGTCAATATTTATAAAATTTACTTTGCTCCACTCAAAAAATCCATAGTGTTATCCATCCTTAGCAATGGGAACCTATACTTGATACTGATCCTATTGATTTCTATTAAATTTGTACACATCCTCCACTCTCCATCCTTCTTTGGTGCAAGAATAGTAGGTACTACAAATGGGCTTAAAATCTCTAATCAATCCTTTCCTCAACAACTCTTGTATCTATCGGCTCAACTCTACATTCTCTACTAGTGTCGTACTATGTGGTGCCTTATTTGGATAATTTGATCCTAGTACAAGGTCTACATGATGACTAATACTCTAGACTAGAGGTAATCCCTTTGGTACATTCTCTAACATGATGTCTTCGTACTTTGTTAACAACTTTGCTACCTCTTCATTCTTTGTGGTAGGATCCTCTATCTCCAAACCATTGCTCTTCTTTAGGATCAATGAAAAATACATGTTCTCATTATAGTGTAGAAAATTGTACTCCTTTCTAAGTGAAAGTATAATTTCACACTTATTTGAGAACTTTTTTTAGTGACTTTGCATTTATGCATTTTTAAACCTCATTAATGGGCCCCTAATACCCTTTATTATGTGTTCGGGTACATGCAGGATCATCATGGAAAAAATAGGCCCTTAAGTGGTGAAAAGTTCATAAAAATCAAAGTTAGGAAAATTGACATAAAAATTTGAATAAGTTATCTATATTATTTCAAAAATATGTAAGAATAGAATATGTAGAAAATTGAATGTAGTTTCTAAACTACTAGGTTTATTTATTTATTTTTAAATCTATTTGGTGAAAATTTGAAATTTGAATGCAGTAGTACATAAATTTCAGGGAAAAAATAAGAAGTAGGTGTTTGTCTAACCACCCTAACCACAATAAAGTGACAATTATTTTTTATAAGATTTTAGATATAAGTAGAGGACTCATGTATGGATGTGATGCATATTTTTTTGTAATTTTTTTCCAAGTAAATAATTAATTATGAATTTTTTATTATAAATTTTAAAAAGTATAAAAACTCGTATGTCTGACCACTTTAACTTGGTCAAAACTTCATGAAATTCATTTTTTTTTTCTAATCCTATAGTATGCAAAACATAGAATGTGACATGTGTTTTGGATTAAAAAAATGTGATACCTTTTGAAAGCTATAGATTTTTTTCAATCATCCTAACAATTAGGACTTTAGTCGTAATTCAAATAGAAAATGAATAATAATTATTTATTAAATTCAAAATAAAACATAATTTATATTGGTGGAAAGTTGGGAATCCCCTTTAAAAACCGTTTTCATTTCATTAATTTTAGGTAAAAAAAAAGTTGCCAGCCACATACTATACACATATCCATCATATGACCACTTTTTGGCCCATAATGATCCAACACATACCCATCCCAAGGCCTATTCTAATTATTTCCTGACAATATAACACACATTGAATAAATTTTATTAATTGACTTAATGCCCTAACATAACTTAGGTCCTGCGCTTTTAGGTCAGGACCCATTCACCCATGGGCGAATGGGTCCCCTTTAAGTTCATAATTTCAAATTAAAACATGTTTTTGGCAGCATTTCAAGGTCTTAAATTTAAATTCTAAGTCTTAGCTTTTAGGATCTAATAGACAAGAAATTAGAAGAGAAGCCTATAAAGCTAGGTCTTTCAATCATTTTTCACTAGACAAGAAAGAGATTCACATGAGATCACAAAGATTTACACTCAAGATCAAGGAGAATTCAATCAAGCATTGAAAGTTGAAGTATTGAAGCAACATTCTATTTGTTTTTTCATGTCTTCAAGCTCATTTTTTCAACAAGATGAAGCATTACTCAAGATTGATTATGGATGCCTATGGAGGATTGTGATGGATTCTAGGTTTTGGAAGATGTACCAAGGCATTCAACCAAGCCTAATGACTTGTTTCCTAAGTGATTCCATCTTCTATTATCATTCTACTTTCTACCTAAAGGAATGCTTATTCAGATTTGCGATCGATTAGGGTGATTTGACATCTCCTAAAGTAGGTCTTCTTCATTATTCATTATTTCATTTATTGATCCGATTCTAACACATTTTAGTAGGTTTTCTTTGCATTTAAGCTCTTGTAATCTTAGAAAAACTTAATATTAGGGCTTGCAACACCTTCATGTTTCAAATTTGTGCATTTTATCAAGGTTCAATTACTACACTTGGGGTTAGGAAAACTCCCATCCACCACCAAACAACAATTTGGTTTTGCATATTTGTCATAGGTACAAATCTAGGAGTGAAGTTTTAGAAGTGCAAGAAGGAAGTGCAGATACAACACCTAGATCTCAGTTTCATATTTTCCAAAAAAGGAGACCTAGACCTATTCACCCATGGGTGAATGAGTCCCAAGACAAATTGTAGAAATGACATTTTATGAAAAGTGTGCAACTTTGAGAACTTCTAAGATTTTCCAGATCTTTACTATTTCTCTCAATTTTATGCTTAATCTACAAGATCCAAGTGTTAGCTACCATTTTTGAGTTTATTTTCTTTTTCTTTTTCTCCCAAAAGTGTTGTTTGACCTTGACCCCCATCTTCAACCATAAGGAAATATGAAAATTCTCACATTGAGTTGATTCACCTAAGGGTTGTTAATCAATTCTTTATGGGGATCTTATTTCCTAATGAAAGTAGGAAGATAGGGTCTATTCTCATCCTCTTGACTTACCCTTCCATTTTAGGAAACCCTGTTTTTCTTCATTTCATTTTCATGAACATCACATTGTACAACAAAATTCTAAAATTTATAGTTTATTTTAACCTTAGATCAGATTTTTGCACTAAGTTTGCATTAGGTCTACATTATTTGGAATGAATTTAGCTTTCTTTAAACTTTCATTAGTGAACATTGCATTTAAGGGTTAAATATGCATGTTTGCATCACCTAAATTCACAAAATAAATAAATAATTGCATTAGATTTGTATTCATTTTACATTATACTTACATCCAGAACATTATTCAATCACTTAAGTTTAGACTTAGATTCCAATTGAATTTTAAAAATATTCACATAGTTCATCATTTGAATGTATTTTCTCTTGCATTTAGACACCCTAATCTAGAAAAACCAATTAAAGAAATCCCTATTTGCAATTAGAAATAAAAATCACATAAAATAAACTCAGATCCTAAAAATTCAATTTTGAAAACCCTCAGTAAGGACTCATTCACCCATGGGTGAATGAGTCCCTATATATGCATTCCAAAAAAACTTCTCAGTGTTTTTAGCTTATGTTTTATCTTTTTGTTGCTGCTTTCAGATCTGAACACTAGTTTCCTGAAACGGTCTATTTTTTATTTCAAGTTATTACTTATTTAGTTAGATCTTGCAACATTTTGGAGAACATTTATTACATATTTCATTTGAGGATAGCATTATATTTTTGTACTTTTTCTTTATTTTCAGCATCATTTCATAGATTAGATAGATTAGTTTACATTTTGCAATCATTAGAAAACATTAAAAGACCAAAAATATCAAACAAAACAAACACAAATTAATGATAAACCTTGGAGAAATTATAGTCATTTGATCATGTCAAATCTATTTTTCGATGTTAACATATCCCTCAATCCCTTTAGTAGTGATGAATTTAACATGTTAGATTTGAAGCCCTTGACAATTTCATCTCATAAGGTTCATCTACTAAGGCTTGTCATAATAAACCAAAAGAAAGAGACATTAATGTAATAAAACTCCAAATTATCCCTCAACCACCCTCACATAAACCTCAAGTTCAAAAAGAAACCATTAAGTCTAAGAGATATATTAAACTTTACAAGGAAACTTGATAGTAACAATGATTCATAGTAGCTGAGTTACAATATTTTTGCTCACATAGACAATACAACGAACAATAGGTAACAACAAACCACTCCCATTTTATTACCATTACCTCAGCCTATCTTGCCTAGTTCTCCTTGTTTCCCTTTACATAGTGGAAATGAGTATTATCTTTTTGAAAATCTTAAAAATACGCTTGCTAAGATATCCTTATGGGATCTTATTCAAGCCTCGCGTAATTACCATAGTATGCTTCAAACAACTTTGCAATAAGTTGTGGTTCCTCCTAGTACAAATCCAAATGATGTAGCATCCCTTATTCAAGGAATGAATGTAGTTAATATAGATATTATTTTTCACCAAAGTGAGCTACCCTCCTTGGAAGTGCAAAAACAACATGAAGCTTTCATGATAGTAGCTCTCATTAATGGGAATGGAATAAAGAGAACCCTTGTTGATAATGGCTCAAACTTTAACATGTGTAGTGCAAACCTCTTGGATGAGCTTGGAATGGATAAAAGCAAGATTGTACTTGATTTTTTGTCCATTTGTGGGTTTGATAATGTAGGAAAACAACTATTTCGTGTGATTACATTATAGGTATTATAGTTGGAGAGGCCAGATTGCAAACTCCTATCCATGTTATGCCTCAAGGTCTTTCATATAATATTTTTTTGGGAAGACCATGGATTCATGAAATGTATGTGGTGCCTTTGACTTTTCATTGTTTAATGAAATATGTCTATAACAACCAAGTGTACAAAATCAAGTTTGACCCTGAACAAAAAATTTGTCTACATACTAAGAAAGATAAAGAAAGTCCTTTAAAAATGTTGATTCCAACTTTAAAAGTTGAAATTGTGCAATAAGAAGAAAAAGAAAAGAAAATTGAAGAAATCACAAAGTTATTTGTAGATGATTGGGGTTTTGTAGATTTTACATCAACACTCATGGGAGAATACAAAATGATAACAAAAGAACCTAAAAAGTGAAAAGAACCAATGGTAATTTCAACACAAAACTCGAAAGAACCCTCACAAGCATCTACTTTATCCAATTTTTTGGGATCAGGGAGTCCCGTCAACTATGCCATAAAGCGGAAACATGAATAGTTAATTTCACACATTAACTCTTAGAGAGAAACTCATGAAAATTAGTTTCAACAACACCATTAACAGATTCAATCATGCAGAACCAACAACCATGAAAGATGAAACAAAAGAAATAAACACACAAATATACATGGGGAAAATCCTTCCGAGTAAAAAAGCCCACACTCGAAAAGCCTAGATCACCAGTGTATTATTCAGCAACAAAAATAGTTGCAATACAATTTATCATGCTCACAACCTTTAGAAAGTTTACATCTTGTTCCATTCTGGAGAATAACTGGTAGCATAACCCCTCATGAATACCTCTCTCAGTGAGGGACATCTCTTTTGGCTACACAACCACATGACTCGACCATTAGCTTCTCGGCCTCTCTATCATACAGTCACTCAACCTTCACTTTCTATGAGATCCATCTCTCTCTCAGCTTCCCAGCCTCACAGCCAGTTCAACAACACCTGACCTACACTCAGCCACATGACATTCACCCAAGTTCTCAACCAGTCCATGCCCAACCTCATGGCCTCTCTATCTACATATGTCTTCTCGACCTACATCCAACACCTTGGCCTTTCGGATTGTTCATCACCCAACACCACGTGGCCTCTTAGCCCTTTTTCCTCTTTTCCTCTCAACTTGTTCAACTTCACAGCTTTCCCAACTTCTCATCTTGAATTTGACCTCTATGCCTGCATTCGACCTTCACACCTTCTCGTTACCACCGCTCATTATTGTTACCACTCTCTGCTCTAAGCTGTGAGAGAGATACTCTCAGCCTTCACTACATCCAACCTCTTAGCCTATAGCTTAGCTTGTCCCCTTGGTTGATCTCTGCTCTATGAGAGATTCAAGAGAGACACTCTTTAGTATGATTCTCTATCACTTTGATTCTTCAACTAC